>JAUMHM010000016.1:6485633-6501375 GCA_032362435.1 Melikaiella ostensackeni
TTCCAAGAGGGCGGACATTTCACACGGCCCAGCGACGTGCCTGGAACGTTCCAGTGGAACGTTCCGAAAGTCCCAGCAGCTAGTTCCTGGAACGTTCCGTGCTATTAGGGTTGTTACGTCGGTAGTAAACGGTAGTGCTTGACGAAAGTCTTGCCGGACGTGGACGCGTGGAACCACGAAAGGTATTGTAGATCCAGTAAATAAAGGACGCCATTATATTTTTCCCAAAAAAGTGTTATTATTATTTGTTCACCTCGCCCCTCATTTGATCTTGACAATGGAACCGTCTCAGTTGGTAACAAATGGTGAAGGCGCCAGGTATGTTTGAGAAAAATTTAAGGACCATTGTTTTGAATCTTATGACGTAAGGCGTGGGTGGATTTGAATTCAGGAGTTTTCGAGATTTTCAGAGAAAACAGGACAAAACACGTTGTATGAGTCCTTGGAAAAATCTTATAATTTTGTATGATTTATATATTATATAATACATGCAAATTGGTACAAAGAAGACAGAGCGGATGGAAGTTGTAGGCTAATTGTAAGTTTAGTTAATGTCCGATTTTGACTTTTCGGGCTTTCTTATCGTCGGAATCTTTAACTGCAGCAGAAAGGTCTAGAATTTCGGCGACATCGTTTTCAATTGATAGAGTTACTGAACTGCAGAGTCGATCTTGTAACATTGCAGATATTAAATAGGTGTTAATTGATTTCAGTTTGGAGGAGCTTCGTTCTCCGCTTGCTACAGTGACAGGAATCGTTCATAAAATTCACAAAGCAATCCATATATTCGGATACAAATCCTGAAAACTGTGCCATTTTATAAAGTCTGATACGATGACCGTCGTATTTTTACCTTCAGCCTTACCAGAAAGACTTGCTCAAAATCATTTTTTCGATGGTCTTCTAAAAATGCACAATATTTCTTCAGCATTTCCGCGCATTCGGCGAAGTCCATGTCATTTGCCTGGGACGCTTTACTGACAACTTTGATTTGAAAAATAACATCGTAACAAGCACCTGAAGAGATAAGAAGGCTGAAGTCTTTCAATTGTTCTGCTAGGGTGATTGTCTCATGTGCTTGTCGTGATTTTCCCTCAAGTGTGGAGGTTATTTTTGCAGTCTATACCACTGTTTCAACGATATATGACTTGGAGGGGTCATGATCAACGCGCACTTGATTTAAGCTTCTAAAATGTTTCTATTTAGTTCTATAACTAATATAAAGCGTAGAGCGCCCGCAGCACCCTTGCTCGCTCGGCGCCCGGCCCCCAAAGGCCAGTGCTGATTTCAAATAGTTTACAGGTGCATGTTGTTTCATACATTCGATCGACTTGGAGATATCGATGATGGAGGTGGGGGTTGATTATCCAAGCCTGACATGATTTGCAGTGTAGGTTTTGTACTCTTGTTGCAGTTTTGCCTTGCAATGCAGCGATTGCAATTTGCGTTGTAGTTTGCATTGGGATGCGCGGTAGGGTCACAGACATTTTAACAAGCAGAATTAATATATTTGAAGGTTTTGATAACCAATAATATATGTTGACGGTGTATCGTAACCATAAACTTATTTGTGAGTTAGCATATATTTATTTAGAAAGACTTTAAAATGTACACTATTAGAAATGTTTGCGATTTAGTGTACTTTTAATTTGCATTTGTATATTGAATTTTAAAAACTCGGTATATGAAATCGCCATTGAGAGACTATATTGAATTTCATACACATGAATGTTGATCATTTGTTAGAAAAATCAGATAATTCCAGTTTACACAAATTAAAACTAATGCGGTAGTAATTTTCAATTCTAAATAATAAAACACGACATTTTCTTCTAGTTTAACATAAATTACACTAGTTTTTAAGAAGCAAGGTTCAAGAAAGCGAATAATTAATAAACCTAAACCACAAGCAGCTGTACTCACGCTGAGGTTCTAACATTCAATGTAAAGTTTTAGAAAAAAACTCCATCCGTACGTCGCACTTTAATTATAAATAATAATCTAGTCGTTTAACCGACTTTAATACACATCCATATTAATTCTACAAAATCACGGTATATTAAATTTGATTTACGGTATATGCAGATGAGTTTAGATCAGATTTGGCAGTGTAATTTATAAAAGTTGATTGTTGCTTCACCAAAATTTTCCGAAACGGTCAGACTTGAGATCGAAAGATAGACAGTGAGTACCTTTATGGCGGGTATGAAACAGATAAACTTATTGTTTCTAGCATCAGTAAAAAAGACCGTTTAAAGGAAGTTTAGAAGTAGAAAGATTATAACTTAAAGGGCCTGTTGTTGCGGTTGATACTTTCTTGTTGTATGGTCAATAGCCAAAATCGGTACACTCTCCAGAATTGAATTGTGTGGGACTGCGAGTGCTGTCTGAGCAATAGCGGATAAATTCTATATAGGTTGTTAAGAATTGTGGAATGGCAAATAAATTGATAAGAGGTTTTGGTCCGTCTAAACATCAAGACACAGTGAAATTAAAAATAATGTATTCCTCTTTCTTGTTCAGTCGAATTACGGTAAAGGTAGAATTCACCCTTTTTAGGGCATCATTTCCTGCGTGTAATAAATTATATCGAGGTGTCCTGTTCGAATTCTTCGACGACTTCATGCAGTTAATTTCAATGTAAAACCAAATGACTGAAATCCCACCAGCGGTATATTCTAGACTCATTGACGATCTTCCTATGGATGCAACCTGTGTGGTCATTCTCGTGCCTTTATATTATTGGTTTAATCATTGAATAGAGACCTAGTCAAGCGATGTAGCAATTTGTCCTCTGAAACAAGAATTGAATGAATGCAGTCCGTAGTTAGTTGTTAAAAAACTATGCGGCTTGGTTTCGAAACATAAGAGCACAGGTTTTATTGTATTGAGTGTTGAGCATAGATTGTTCAGAGATGATGTCTACTTGGTAACACTAGACTTCTAAAGTTAAAAGAGTAGCTGGGGGTATTGAAACTCTGATTGTAAAACGAAAATAATAAACGGCGGTTTGATGCGTAGGTAGTTCAATAGAAGTCGATTGATGAATTGCAGTTTATTTGCTCATTGCGTCTTGTTTGATGGAGAGGTGCATATAGTGATTATGGTTGCTGATGTGGCTGAGTGCAAAACTCATCATGTAAGGCTGGTGGGAATTGTGTAGTTGTTGTCAATCATTGGGAAGCGTGTTGTCGCTAAAGTATTAATAGGGGGTATTATGGTACAACGATTTGTACTTGGAAAAACGAGGGGAGTGTCGAACAAGTTCTGAGATTGTTCGTACTTCTTCGATTATTCTGGAGGCTGGTGGAACGTGCAGGGGTCTGATGTGCTTTTTTTATGGCTGGCTGCAGCACCCAAGAAAATTCCATTTCGGACAATGGAGGTATTCACAGATTCTGTAGAATTGTGGTTTTCATGAGTTAGATTTGGTGACTCAACGTTGACGTATATTCAGGGAATTCTGGGGTGGTCTCGCCCCCCCCACCGTGTGAGCAATTTAGTATTTAATAGGCTGGATGAGGGTTGATTGTAGGAGAGGTACACAGCATTTGAAATATTTTTTCAGTAAGCAAAAGAAATTGATTAGATTACAATTTATGCAGGAAATTCCTAATAGGATTAATCAAGGCGATTTCCTTGAACGCGTGATCCCTACAGCTGCCAAACCAGACTGGCGGATCAGAAGAGCAACGAGTCATTATGAATTTGAAGGGTGAAAGATTTACAACCTCCAAGAAACACCTGATCAGGAAAAGGTGAGAGACCGAGGGTCTCTGAGAATACCTCTAGGTAAAACGGGAGCCTCTCGTCAAATACCTGGAGAGGTGAAAAGACGGACGTTCTCGGAGAATACCTGGGTGAAACGGGAGCCCCTCGTCGAATACCTGCAGAGGTGAAAAAACGAAGGTTCTCGGGAAATACCTGGGTGAAACGGGATCCTCTCGTCGAAGACCTAGATAGGTGAAAAAACGGAGGTTCTCGGAGAATACCCGAGGTGAAAGAACGGAAGTTCTCGGAGAATACCTAGGTGAAATGGTAGCCTCTCGTAGAATACCTGCAGAGGTGAAAAAACGGAGGTTCTCAAAGAATATCTTGGTGAAACGGAGGCCTCTCGTCGAATACCTGAAGAGGTGTAAAAACGGGGGTTCTTGGAGAATACCTTGGTGAAATGAGAGCCTCTCGTTGAATACCTGCAGAAGTGAAAGAACGGAGGTTCTCAGAGAATACCTTGGTGAAACGGGAACCTCTCGTCGAATACCTGGAGAGGTGAAAAAACGGTGGTTCTCGGAGAATACCTTGGTGAAACGGGAGCCCCTCGTCGAATACCTGCAGAGGTGAAAAAACGGGGTTTTTCGGAGAAAAATTTGGTGAAACGGAAGCCTCTCGTCGAATACTTGTAAGTGCAGCGGGACCTCTTGTCGAATACCTGCAGGGGTGAAAGAACTTTAGGTTCTCGGAGAATACCTGTTTGACGACAGAAGGGGTGAAGAAGGTTGGGATCCACGAATATCAAGTACTCCAAGAAAAGGACAAGAAGACGATGTGAAATGACGAGAGAACGCAGTGCCCGCGGAAGATCATTCCTCGCATGACAAGTGTTTTCGACGTTTGTAAATCATCCTCATCCTACATGGCCTATTAAGATCACGTCCGTAACCCTATTTGTGATGTACGAAGAGCTCCTACCTCTCCCAACAGGGGAGAGTGTGTTACCGACGGGCGAACCCATCTACCTGAGTCCTGAACTGGACCCCTGCGGGGCCACTGTTATTATAAACAAATGCCGGAAAGTTTGTGTGACCGAGACAATGTATAAATGAATAGCCTGAAATCTGACCATATGGGGTCCAAAAGATTAGCATAAGATCAGATGGTATTTAGAGTTAAAAATATTTTGAATTGTCCTTTCGATAATAAAGAGCGAAGGTCGGTGGAATAACGTTGTTACGTCGGTAGTAAACGGTAGTGCTTGAGAAGAGTGTTGCCGGGCATGGACGCGTGGAACGACGGAAGGGATTGTAGATCCAATAAATAAAGGGCGCCATTATATTTTGCCCAAGAAAAGTGTTCTTATCATTTGTTCACCTCGCCCCTCATTTCCTCTTGACAATGGAACCGTCCCGGTTGGTAACAGTTTTATTACCTGTAATTTTTTTCAAATCTTTTTCATTTTTTTCAAAAATTTTCAATACTTTTTTTCTAAAATAGACTCATTAGTATCAACAACATATATTTTTGTCATTAAAACTGGTTTAGCCGTTTTCGAGAAAAAAACTTTTTTGATTTTTCTTTCCCTCACCATAACTCCCACAAAAGTGCATTTTCAGGATTACCGTTGAAAGAAATTTTACTTCACATGGATACAAACCTCTGACAGGAATTTCAACTTAATACGTGCGAGGGCAAATTCTGCATGCTTATCGGGCTAGGCCCTTTGAAAAAACTAAAACAGCTTTCAACTGAAAATGTTTCACGAACGCTTTCTTGAACCCTTCTTATTTAAAATATTCTGAGGAAATTATATTTTTTGGAAAAATCATATCTACGTGATACAGAGGGATAGCTTTTTAGCGTTAAGGGTTGGAGCCCAAAAATCGTAATTGGGATTTTTGAGGAGCACGAAAATAAGATATAATATTCGCGCTGTACAATTCTGAAAAAGATTATTTTTCGGCAAAGTTATAACTAAGTGGTACAGAGAGGTTGCTTCTTGCGTTAAGGGTTAGAGCCCAAAAATCAGAGTTGGTATTTTTGAGGAGCCCAAAAATAATAGCTTCTGTTGACGCTGTAAAATTCTGAAAAAAATTATTTTTCGGAAAAGTCATATCTGCGTGGTACAAATGGGGTGCTTTTTGGTATTAGGGGTTGGAGCCCAACAATCGGAATTGATTTTTTTGAGGGGTACAAATGATGTCCACAAATCATGCGTGTTTCATTTATGGAAATGTTGCTCTTTTCTTATAAGGGTTGACTTTAACACATAAAGGTTGTTTTTTGGTGATAGAATCTTAGGGGTTCCAGGAACTCAAAAAATTTCAAAATACAACGGGATCCAATTTATGAAAAAATGACATTTTTCGAAGGAGGTTGATTTTGGAACTTGAGCAGGGTGTCTAACGTTTCTCAAAAAAAAAATCCAGGAATTTTCCAGGTTTTCCAGGACAAAAATATACATTTTCCCAGGTACCTTTTCTTAATTATTACAATGAACTTTATTGGAAAAATTCATATAATTCAATTTATAAAATTATTCATAAATTATGCATAAACTGAATATCGTTGTCAGTGCATGAACGGTGATATAATTGGCCTATCTTTTTGGTTTTCAATGTCATATGACACTTTTTTTTTATACTGATTAGTAATTTTTCCAGTTGCGATTTCACAATGGGACAGAAAAAAATATGATGTTCAAAACTTGAAGTTTGGGTGACGTTAGAAATTACTCTCCTGCATTGAACTATAAATCTCTATGGCTCTGGAAATTATTATTTTTTATTTCTAACAAGGAGATGATCAGAGTTGGGATCTTTTTTTAAATCTCATAAATTCCTCACTGAGAGTCCATTGGATGACTATTAATTTGCCAAATCATTATTTGCCAATGGCGACCCGTATTCGAAAAAATCGACTTCTTTCAAAAAATTGTTTACGTATTGAAATGTTTCTTTATTAAATTCTCATGTAAAAATATGTAAATATTACATTTTTAATACGAAATACGCTTTATCTTGAATTTTCAACAACAAAAAACTGTGAATTCCCTTAAATATCTCTAAAACCGCTTGAAATTTTATTGAAATCCATTAAAAATTTTTTAATCTGTTAAAATCCGTAGAAACTCCTGAATTTATTCGAAATCTTTGAAGCACTTAGATATCTGTAAAAATGATGAAAAATCCGTTGAAAATAAAACAAAATGAATTTATTCCTTAAAGTTCTCTAGAAATCCCTTGAAATTTTTTAAATCTCCTAAAAAGTTTTCTTTTGTATAGAGAGATGCAGGCAGGAAAAATTAATCACAATTTTTTTATATAGTTTTTAAAATGCTTAAATTATAGACACCTTCAAATTAGAAAATGTTTCAAATCGATTAATATAAAATTAAAATTTTCATAATTGAACAATTGTTCAAACTTAAACCTTTACAATTGACCAATTTCTAAGTCATCAAGTGTGAATCTAAGTTCTCAAAATATAAATAATTTTATATTAAAGATTTTAAAAACATAACTATTCAAAATTTAACAATATTTCACTGTATAAGGAAAGTTGAACTATTGTCAAACTGAAACATTTTAATTTTATGATTTTAAATTGTAATCGTAATTTTGAGTAGTTTCCAAATATCATCCAATCAAAATTTAAAAATTTAGAGCATTTTCAAAAATTGTCAAAAAAATATATATATTGAAATCATATAAGATTTTTGAAAATTAGGCATATTATGCAAATCACGAAGAAAACAAAAATTTTTCGATTTTTGCAAACTTTTTAGAATTACAAGTTTTGTAATCTTCATTTAATTCATAGTCTGACCATTTTAATTTTCAAAATGTTCCAATTCTTTTTAGGTAAAATTTGAGTGCGATAAAGTTTCTATATGCTCCGCAATTTTTTTGGATAGATTGCAAAAGTTTTGAAAATTACTTTAGTTAAGAATTTCCCTTTAGGATAAAAAATTTCATTATTTGTTCGAAAATTTAATTATTTTGTTGAAAATTCAACAAATCTGTTAAAAGGTTATCCTTTTTGGATGAAAATTCGGCATTTTGGGTTGTAAATTCGACTATTTTGGTAGAAAATTCATATTTTTGGGTTGAAAATTCAAGTATTTTGTAGAAAACTGAAAATTGATCTGTTTTGGTTCCGCATTCAACCACATATGTATTTTGTTGGAAATTCGTCTTTTTTGGTTGAATTCAACTGTTATTGATTTAAAAATAAAACCTTTTTTTGCTGAAATATCAACTAAACTTTTTATTGAAAATTCATATTTTCGGGTTGAAAATTCAACACTTCTGTTGAAATTTCGTCTTTTTGATTTAAAAATTCCTTACACGTTACGGTAAAGCAGAGAACAAGTTTGAAAACCTATTTTTTCTTTAAGGGAATAGAAATTCCAGAACCATGACCAAAATTCAAGGACTTTTCCAGGTTTTTCCAGGTAAAAAAAAATTCAAGGACTTTTCCAGGTTCTCAAGGATTTCCAGGACGCTAGACACCCTGCTTAAGGGTTGTTTTGGGGCAACTGGTTTTTTGCGGATTCAAGAGACCAAAAATGCCAAAAATTCTGAAGGAATTGAATTTTTATTATTTTGAGATTTTAGACAGTGGAGGTGCTAAATTAATGTAAGCTAGCAGCTCCACAAGAAAATAGATTTTTTGAAAAAAGTAAAGGAGCCCAAAAATTTGTATTGGTGCCTACAGAAAGCCCAATAAAAGCCTAAAATTCTGTACTTCGCAGAATGCAGAAATTCGATTGTAGAAGTGACACCTTAACGGACATCAATTTCAAGTTCAAACGTTGAATAAGATTGATTCTTGAAGTGCTGCAAAATTATATACTATTTAGAAAAAAATTAAAAATTGTAAATGTAAAAGCGGTCGCTTTCAAAATGAAATAAATTGAAATTCGAAGTCTAAAAAATTTAGACAATGTCCGAGTGAGATTGTCTAATTGTACAATATCAAATCAGAAACCTTCAATATTGTTTCATTTGAAATTGGAAACATGTAATATTTAAGGCTACTGAAATTGACTGCCAAAAAAATTATCATTTCCTGAAGCAAACGTTGACATTTGTTTAAATTTGTAACGTTTCGAATTGAGTAATTAAAATTTATGAGACTCAAAAACGATTCGAAAATGTTCCAGAACACTTCGAAATGTAAAAACTCGAACAAAAAAACTTGAATTTCGCTCGAAATAATATTAGAACTATCACGACTTCGTTTTTCCATGAGAAACTTTGCGTTTTGGGAATTTGAAACATCAACACATTTTTAATTTATTTCATATATTCAAGTTTACAGATCTTGATAACATTGCAATTTAAGCAAGGAATACTAGAAAAATATAAAGTTGAAATGTTAAATCCTGTCATCGTCGCGTCGGTTCCGAATTAAAATAGTAACATTTTTTCATCAGTGTCAATAATTACTCGTTAACGTATGCTAACTGACCAAAGCAAAAACGTCGAGAATCACACATTCTTGATCAATTTTTAGCTAACAACACGTGCTGTCTACAGATAAAATGGCATTGAGCTCCCTTTTAAAATTATCGAAACTATTGCGCTAGAAACAAATTAATAAATTAGAGAATAACTATTTCTTTTAAATTATAAATTCAATAAAAATATACATACCAATTTACTCTCGAGCGGCATTCCTCTGTAAACATTGTACCTAGTCTTTGTTTCTTCGTAAATAACAAATTGGATGCAGCCATGCGTTACACCAAACATTCCAGGTACCAATCCCTGTAACAATTTCGGTGGCTATTACCTATAATATAGGACCTATATAGTATCTACTTTATATGATTGAATTTCAATTGAAAAACTACGTTATTTTACGAACATTATTGCTCAATTTAGAAACAGTTTTATTTGACTAACTTTGTAAAATCCTCTAAATCCTTCTGTTTTGTGAATTTTGCACACAGCATCTACCATGCCTGAATATCTTCGCGATTCCGGAAGAGCATTGTCCCCGGCATACTGCAAGCACATTCGCGTCTTTATTACCCAAAGCGGGTTTGTCAAGATGTTAGTCAGTATTCCAGCTTCAGCAGTCGCAATCAAATTCATCTTTATTCCGATTACTTTATTTGGGTCTCCATCTTGTAACCAATTTCTGATGCTTTTGTAACTGCAACAAGAAATTTGGTTACAATTATACACAGTTCATTTTGTACTAGTTGAAAAATGCAAATTATATTGTAAGCTATGAGTAAAATTAATAAATCAAAATAAAGAATATTTACAAGAGGAAGTATAGGCCCCAGGATGCTCCTGATCCTAACATGTTAGGTGACATTCCTCTGTAAAGTCCACGAATTCCTTCCGACTTCACGATCTCATTCATTCCACTGAAAAGGCCATTGTACCTTGGTACAGATTTGATCACCCCATCATTTACTGAAAGAAAATATTTATAAGTATGTGGAAATTTCAATATTCATAAACTAGTATACGCGCGCGGTTATCATTTAATTGACAATAGGGTTATTTCGCAATTTTAGATAAAATAATTTTTGAATAGTTAATTTTAAGTTAAACTCCAACCCCTTTGACGTCACAGGGGTCCTCCAAGCGATATCGTTAAAAAATGCAAATTTTAACATTAATTTAAAATAATTCCAATTTTAAATTGCACAACTTCAATCGCTTTAAATTTAGAATAATTCAATTTTGAATACCTAGTTCTTGCATGGTTTCATTTTTAAGGCATACATTTGGAAAGTTTCTTAATTTTTCATTGTTTAAATTGGACAGCTACTTTCAAATTGTGCAGTTTTCAATGCTTTTTTAGAATTATTCGAATGTGCTGATTTTTAATTTGAAGTTGTTATAAATATAGTGCAATAGAAACATTACAAATATGTACCAGGGGCATTCCATTTCACATGCGCGCTCTACCAAAAACAAATTTTATGCAACGCAAAAGCATACTTTACGCGTTCTTTCTGCCTGTTTTTCGTACTGAAAGTAATCGCTTCTGTAACAGTGAGTGGTCAGAAGTGGGGAAAATTACGTAAAAGTGCCCGAAACTGTACTGCGCACATGCTAATTCGCTCTCGCCCAAGCGTATTGCTATACTCCGTGTAATAATCGAAACGTCAACTCAAACTCAATTTAAGGTTGCTGGCGATACTGGAAAAAAACTTAAGTATCGATACTTAGCCAACTGTCGATTCCGATCCCGATACGTATCGGCCGAAAAAGTATCGATACTAAAGCATCGATACTACCGATACTTTTATTGGAGGGGAAAGGGGTGGTAAGGGGAAGTACACAGTGGTCATGTTCTGTCTCTCTCTGACATATGGAGTATCGATAAGAACTGATACCCGACAAAAAAGTATCGATACTTGAAGTATCGCACCGGTATTGCCCATCCCTAACCTCAAACGTGCTTTCACAGGAAAAGTTTGTGAAACATACTTTTGTTACATAAAGTATCGTGTAGCGCGAGTCGAAGACGAGTACTGGAAACACGCTAGGTGTAAAAAGACTAGCTTTCCTCCACTGTTCGAAATTTCTATAGCGATTTTACTATAAATGTAATGGAATGAAATATACATATACACTGTACGAGTTTAATACTCTAAATTATAAGAAAATGACAGTTTCGTGTAATGTTGCTAAATTATTACAAGTTATTTGAAATAAAGAGATCAAAATGCAAAACGTTTGCTAAAATATATCAATCAGGATTGAAATATGACGTGTAGATGAAACTTTTCCCGAAAAAGCAAGCTAAAGGTGAAAATTCCAGATGCAAAAAATAACTTTTATGTTAGTTTTGTATTTCTTTCATTTATTTAATTATTGCATTACTAATAATGACTTCAGTTAAAACTATCAGAAACGAAAATTATATATTATAGTTATTACTACAGATTTTACTACACATGTGTTGTAATTTAAGATTACTATTCCGAGGAGGAAAATTTACTATACAAAAGTATGGTAAGAGTGTGGTAAAATTACAAACATTTTTAACAGTGCACAATATACTGTTCAATTTTCTTCAAGCTGCACAGCCCAAAACTTAGGCTTTAATAGACTTATAAGCCCTTTAAACAGCCCTTAGTTTTTGTAGGAAACCAGGATTGATGGCGACACTGGTTTGAGAGTTCAACCACTGGATCGTAGAACGGGACATAAAATATTTTTCGACGAGTGGAGGCGCTAGCCCTGTTCTATGACACGATAGAGCCTAGTATTAGGCATTTTCACTTACGACGTCATATCAGTATAGCGTCCGATAGCTGGAGGGAACGTGCGTGGAACTTAAGGTGCTTCAAACGATTTGACGGCTTTTACCTGGCAAATAATGTCTACACGGAGGAATTGTTTCATGTAATATTTTCACCACACACTCTAAAGATACATACAAACTCCTATAAAGAGAGCTTTTTCCGGAAAATGTTGTTGTGTTTTGTTTTTTTAAAAGATGAAGCTTTTTTTGCGCCTGAAAGAGGCAACGAGAGACAAGCCATTGCGGGGTCCTTGCAACGCTGCATTGACCCCGGAACGCCTTGATTAATTGAAACTTTAAGGTGTCAACTATTCATTTATCATGCAAACAATTCAAATTAATTGGTTAATCGAGGATGGAATGAATGTTTTAGCAATACATTGGTCAAGTTAACCCGCTAGTCACCACATGGGTCGCCAGTGACCCAGTGCAAGCACGCATAAGACAAGTTTTCTGGAAGGTAGTGAAAATCCGAATTAGCATTCGAATTGTCGTCACAGCTTTCCTCTGTGTCGGTGGTCTGATCGGTATTGTGATCCTCTACCTCCACAGCATCCTCCTGATCAGACGAAACTTATGAAAAATTAAAGAGGAATCTTTCATTTTTCACCAGATATTTATTTCCACTAAAATAGCAATTACTATGCTAAATTGATCAACTTCAAGTTCGAGAGCCCTTAATAAGATAGTTAATTTTGAGATATCCCGGGATCGATCAAAGAAACGTTCGAAGTTACGGGTACGGCAAACCATTTTAAAAAAATTGCAGGAGTAAAAATTTGAGACTTATGGTTCTTTTTAGTCCTTAATGTATAGTAAAGTATACGCGGTGTTCAAAACTAAAAAATTACATCCATTTTTACCTATCTCTTACGGTCCCAGCAGTGGAACTTTTTTAAGGGGCGGACATTTGAATCATTTCGGGGACGTGGCTTCAAAGGTTTCACTTTCTGAGGATGTTCCAGTGGAACGTTCCCAAGGTGCCCTTGGGACGTTCTAGGCACGTTCCTGGAACGTTTGGTGATATTCGGGTGTAACTTAAAAAGTTGTTCATTGCAACAAGAAACATTGATTGACATTTTGATGGTCTCTCTGATTTTCTGGAAATAAGATTTTCGGTATAATATAGAAACATCAACTTCATGATATAAGTGTTAGTTTTTTTTTGTGAAAATAAAGCTCCCTTTAAGAGGGAGCAAATTTATTTGATGCCTGTGACGAAGCAAAATGCTCATAAAGTGAGCACAAATAAATACATCAATAGTGAATACACACACAGTACTTCGCAGCGGTATTTTTGCACTCTGTCAAACAAAGAAACTGCGCTTGTATTCTTCTTATCCCAATGTCATAACCTGCTATCGACGCGACTAGTAAGTGCTAGTGGTAACCAGTTTTTAATCTCTATAATATCTTCCTCTTTTGATTAAGACCCGTAAATTTAAATTATGTAATGTCTAGCAAAATGATAAGAGTGCTGCGCGCGCGATTAGTTTCTTATTTATAGCAGTTCGAAATACAAATAATATTTACTTTCAAAAATTCCGAAACTTATTTTTCCTTACCTCCATTTATCACAACAAATTTCAAAATTCAATGTCGAAACTGTACATCAATAATAATCAAAATACACTCAACTCTCGATTTAGTTTGAGCCTCGGGCATTGCCTCGATGACCGTGACTCCGTTCCAAGAATTTCTACGATGTAAACAGTCAGGGCCGTATGAACCACTTGCAGTAGGAATACATAATATTAATTAACTGTATTTTGTACAAATGTATATTTTTGGTATCATAAAGGATGGACCTTTATTAATAATAAAGAGTAATTAATGAAAAGAGAATTTTCTACGTGTATTTGAAAGTAAATGCGAAATATGCACGCGAATGTTCGAACTGCCCGCACTGTATTTACGGCACTGCGTAATTGCGTCGCGTTCGCGGCGGGGGGGGGGGGGGGCGCCCCCCCCCCCCCCCCCCGAAACCCCTCATCCACGAATGCAAGCCGGTTGAATTCTCGGAAGACAATAAACCGAGGGCAAATAAATCAAGAGTTGAGTCTCTATCAAATACCAATAATAAAAAATGATAAAAATATAATTAAACTTATAATTTTCAAAAAACTCTGAATCAAAAGACTACAATTTAAAGAAATTCAAAACGTCCGAAATTAAATAATAATTTGAAGTCTTTGTAATTATAAAATTTATTATTCACGGATTTTAATACATAAACGTTCAAAATTTCCAAATTTATGTTTTTAAAATTGAATAATTCTGGTGGATACAAAAAAATTTTATGCGCCTTGTGAATGTTATAACCATTTTATGATTAGGCATTTAAAATTTCGTTAGTTTTGATAGTTACAAATTTTTCAAAATGAAAATTTCAAGCTCAATCGATTCAAAACATAGACGTAAGAATTAACGGGACGGAGCAAAAACCTGAGGGGCTTGGTAATGCGTAAGTAAGGGCGGTGACACACACCACGCATGTTCTCCCCGCCGCACTGGTAGCGCTTAATGATTTGTCGATGAATTGCGTCGTAGCACCAATCAGTTTCAAACAAGGAACGCGCGTACAACTGCGCCAATGTAGAGGCGCCCCCTATTGAGAGGGGATATTCTGTCTAACTTCAAACCTCCCGATTAACCAAGACGACCCGCTCGAACGAGATGGGACTTTGTGCTCCGTCCCTTTGATTTTTACGTCCATAATTCAAAACTACAAAGTTTATAATAAGATGTTGAATCATTAAGATACCTGATACATTTGTATCCATTTGTTTTCAAAGAGATACCTCTATAAAAATTCCACTCACTTTTTGAAAAATTCCATGGCTTCAAGATTTTCCAAAGCTTTTAAAAAATTTTATAACTTGTCAATGTTCTATTCTTTAAATATATTTCGGAGGTTAACCAATTTTTTTCAATTTTTATTTTCTGATAATATCGGGAGACATTCCAGAATAACTTTTGCTAAAAGCAATACATAAATAATATTAATGTATCAATACTTTTGAAATATTTACGTATTTATATGAAATTCTGAAGCATCTTTATTTAAAAATTACTTATAATAATCAAAAATTGAAACATACTGACAACTGACGTAAGTATTATGAGCATTAAATATCACACTGACAGAAAACAAATTTCAAGTCAAAAACACGCGATAAGCGAGCTGAAATATAGGAGCTTCAATGTGGACAGGCATAAATCGTACTTTATTATGATTAATATTGATAATTATGTGAACATATAAATAAATTAAGCTATTGAATATAAAGCAATTCTCATACCATCATAATATTTTATTCAAATAATTTTGCTTTCTCATATAGGGAGATTTGTATAATAACGTAAATTTTCAAATCTACTTTTTTGACATATTTCGATATAATTAGACTCCAAGAACTTGAAAATGCAATTTTTGAAAAGTGTATGTGTGTAACGTTTTTCTGTTTAGCATCTCTCGAAAAGTAAAAGAGTTATGATCATGAAATTTGAACGAATTGTAGCTCCAATTGATGTCCAGGTCTGATACGATTTCTAGCTGGATCGGCCAATTAGAAGTGTTTTCTTGCAGGTTAAGAAGTTTGAAAAAAATTGCCTTGTTTAAATAAAAAATTTTTCTTTGATATTCGAAATACAACAATACCATATCTTATGTATTTGTTCGTTTCTCCGAGGCGCATCAATCAGTAGATAGGGAGGGGGAGTGCTGGACTAAGATGCCTAACCTACC
>JAUMHM010000016.1:6507956-6520886 GCA_032362435.1 Melikaiella ostensackeni
GTTAGACATGGCTCAGTTTGAAAAGAATAAATTTTAGCGTGTTTCGAAGTATATGATGCTATGTTGATGAACTAGATATTACTATAAACTAACCTTATTTCCTATCCGAGTCAAAAAATCTATGTCGATTGCGTAACAAGTAACATTCCTGAGTACTTAGTATACTGTGTATTTTAATTAACACAATGCGAACCAGTACTTGAGTCTCCTAATGCCCCCTGCACCTATTTGGCTTACTCACTCAGATTCAACATGGGGAGAAGGGAGCTTTTTAAATGACCTCAACGATGTGAATGTGATGATATGTTACAAATAATTCTGCTTTTTAGTATCTTGTTCGGAATTCGTCAAAGAATAAGAATCAATCATCACTTTAAAAGTTGAATAATTTTCAGGAACGCTTATGGGCCATTTTCACCTGCAAAAATGATAATAGATAATTTACACATGCATACAAAAATGCCTAATGTTAAATGAATTGAATTAATACCACACATAACCTATTTTTAAGAGGTCAAAAAGGCCCCTGATCATGAATAACTTGGGTATCATTTTATAAGCACTTGAAAAGTAGGTACCGTCCACTCGGTATTTATAGATATTTCATTTCGCCATGCAATAAAACTTTATTTTAATTGAACAGATGAGAGCAAGCCCCTTTGATTCGTTGTTGTTCGGTTCAGATGAATGGTTCGGAGTTTTAAACTGCAAATGGGCAAAACTTGTTATATTACTCCTGGTCTATGGAATAACCAAAGCTTTGAAAATTATTTTTTTTACATTATCATCATTTATGAAAGAGAAAATATTAGATTCATCCGGAATTTCACACCTTAGTTTTTCATCGAATTTCCACGTTTTGAGAAATTCTGAAGGCGAAAAAAGGAAGAACGAGTTCGTTATGGGGACATCCATAAATTACATGACAGCTTTTTTTGGGCTGGGGCGGGTCCGGGAAAATTTTACGATCTGGTACATGGGTGGGGGCGGTAAATCGACAATGTTACGTAATATTTTTTACATACAAAACTTATAGGAAATACATATGTCCAAAATTGGCGTGAGACGTTAAAGTTTAGTAATTACAATAGAAGATTGTAATAACGTTATGAAGACTTCAAAAGTCCTATAATTATAATAGTATTTCGATTTTTTTCCATTATTGGGTAGAAAAATATTCATAAAAACAATGTATTTTCACAACTTTTTTAATTACCACTGTCACCATCAAAATTATTCAGTTTTTCAAGTTCATCACAGGCTTTGCACTATTTACTGAATACACCCTCAGATTTGGTGGTCTACGATCTAGTTAAGTGATTCGATAAAAAGTTTGAGAAAATTGTATTCGCTCGTTTCATTACATACAATTAGTCTTTATTATGATCGCAATTATTACTCAAAATGTTGAGTTTATTTTAGTTCACGTTCAATTTTTCGGCAAATCTAGGAAAATGCGTAACCAAATCAACGTGCAGAATTTGTTCTTTATAATTAACTTCAGAAACATAAAAACTATCAAATAATTGCAGATATGTACCAGTAATTTAGAAAATACAGTTTCTTATGGATATTTTTATACATTTGAATTTTCAAGGAGAGTGAAGTTCTATTGTTGCGTGTTCCATATTGTTTTAGTTTTTTTATTTTCGTTTCAATAACCTTCAATTATCCAGTAATTCAGGTCTCTTAGGTAGTAAGTAACTAAAATTTCATTAATAAGACATGGCTGAAAATATTTGGAATACTGCTTTTATCCATACTTCGATAGGGCTCGTCCTGTTGGATTCATCCAATGAAAATGCGAACGGAATAGAAAATTCCAATTTTAAAGCAAACAATGCGAGGTATGAAAAAAAGACAAAGGGAGAAATTGTAGGTTTTCAAAAGGTCTGAAAAATTGTCCAAGCCTGCAGCCTCGGACCTAGGTACAATATTTTTAACACATCCACACAAAAAAAGGTGAAGAACTTTTAACGAGATACATGTATTCCTATGTATTTGGAGTCGCTGAATCCGAATCTGAGGTCAGAATAGCACCTTTCACGATTACTTTTCGACATAACTTCAAAAAACCTCATTTTTGAGTATGTGATGGGCAAACATAGTTTTTTATGGATTTCAAGCCGCTGAATTCAAAAACGAAATAAAATAAGTGATATAACTAAACATTCCGTAACATAACCTCCAAAAAATATTGTTCAAGCAGCAATTTGTAGGCGAGTTTCGTATTTTTATGGATTTTGAATCGCGGAACCTACTTTTCAAGTCAGATCAACATAATAACGAATAAATCTCAGGCACTATTGAAAAAATACCTTATCACAACAATCTCCTTTTCGAAAAGTCTTCCCCATAATATTCTTCGTAAGGAAACTTACTTCGTTTCTTGTAAACCATGAGTTTTGAGCCTCTTGTGTTATGGTTCATTCATAAATCGTCGGACTGTGTCTATTTATTTTCATTTATCGAATTTACACGAAAATTCAGTGTCAATACTCGCTGCTGCACTACCCTCATGAAAATAAAGACCGAAAAAAACTACAGTAAGCAGGTATAGACGTTGGTTTCAAAATGAAAGGGATTGTTATTTCTGCATGAACAATGCGAATAAATGGGAAATCTTTAACAAAAAATCAGTTACTTATAATACAGACTTTTCGGTAAGAGAATCACAAATGAAAAAAACTGCAGACATTTCAGTAGACGCTGGCACCTCTCATTCCAACACTTAAGAAACGAAAGCAGTGCAAGAACATGAGAAATGCACAAGCAGTACTGAAAATTCCGATACTGAATGTGAAACAACCGAAAACAAATACACTACATTAGTATGAGACAAAAACGAGACGTTCAGAGGCGTGGAGCCAAAAATGACCCGTTAGTGGAGCCATCAAAAATTCTCCTTCCACCTCTTCATACTAAGTTGGGTCTCACGAAACAGTTCGTGATAGCACTAGATAAAGAGGGACAATGTTTGCAGTATATAATGTCTCAGTTTCACCAATTGTCCGATGCTAATTTGAAAAAAGGAATATTTGATGGATCCAATTCGACAGCTATTAGAAGACGACGTTTTTGTTACTAAAATAACTTCAACTGAGAAAAGAGCATGACTCGATTTCGAAAATGTTGTTGAACAATTCCTGGGAAACGTTAAAAGTCCAGAGTGGAAGAAAAAGATTCCGAAAAAGGTCGATAGTTTCAAAAAATTGAAGTGTTTAATGACTTTAAAGCTCCATTTCATGGATTCTCATGTTGAATACTTCCCTCAAAATCTTGGGGACTACAGTGAAGAGCAGGGTGAAGGTTCCATCGAAATACTAAAGTGATGGAACAACGATATCAAGGAAGATGGGATAAAAATATGATGTCGGACTATTATTGGACGTTGAAATGAGATTTACTTCAGGAACAAAGTTCGAAAAGGAAAATACCGCTATGAAGGTCCTTCGAGTGCAAAAGAGTGCGTTTTTATAAAAGAAATAGTTGTCCTTACATATAGCCAAAGAAGAATAACATTAATTTGACTTACGTATCGGATCCAATGCCTGGAAGTACATTAATTCAATTTAGCCCTGGAGAGTGAAGCTCAGGCAATTTCGTTTTGAGGTTCTCTTTCAAAATTTTCAGTAATATCACTGATCTGACACCATTTTTTAATTTAGCGATTTGAAATCCATAATAAAACCATCTTTTTTCATCACATACTCAAAAATGAGGTTTTGTGAGGTTATGTCGAGAAGTAATCGTCAAAGGTGCTATCTTGACCTCAGATACGGATTCAGCGACTCAAAATACATAAAAATACATGTGTCTTGTTAAAAGTTCTTGACTTTTCTTGTGTGGCTGTGTAATTAATTTACAATAAAGGTTTTCTCAAAGGATATAATAAAATTTTTATACACTTTCCATATAGAATTATACAATCTAGATTGGTTGCAAGTTTGCAGCCTACGTAACGTATGCAGTAATCTTACAGAATGTATGTCGTAAATCGAGCGCGAAGTGCGAGTATCGTAATGAGAATGTGTGCCTCAAACTACACAGAGCTTTGAAAAATTGAATCTTGACATAAAATTTAATTTGACATGCTTAAAATTATATTATTAATTGGCAACGCAAAATTTCTCAGCGTGCTTATAATAATGCTGTGAACAATTTTGAATAGGAATTATGAAAAATAGAGTAGTTTTAAAATTAAATAATACAACATTAAATTGAAATTTGAATTTCCCAGCGATCCTAACCATTTGACTTATTTTACTTTAAGTTCGTAAAATAAATATATTGTTAATCCAAAGTACAAGGAAATTTGTAGGACATCATCACAAAATTTTCAATGCCAAATTAAGAAAAATCCAAAATTTCGTTCCAGGATTAAACTAATAGCATTATTCTCGCTGGAAATCATAAAATTATCATTCCAACTCAAGGCTTAGTTGTAAATATTATAAGGGATTCAGTTAAGTCTTTTAAAAGTTTTTAGAGACCTAGGTAAATCTTTTTATCAGGGTTTAGAATTTTTGTGACCACATGTGGCTTTGTGGACTTCCCCAAACTGAACGTGTTGTGTTGACTCGCTTCTTTTCTAAATGAAGCGAAATGAACAAATTAATTCCCAGAATGAAGCTATGAAGTTAACGACTCGAAACTAAAAAGTTCCAAATTTCATCATTTTCAATTCGAATCTTTAATATTGCAATTGTACAATTGCAGAATTTGAAAGGTTTAAAACCTCAAAAATTTAACAGTTTTAAATGTATGGCAATTAAAATTCAAGAACTCCATAAATATCAATTAAAAACTATATAATAATAGTAGACAATTTTTAATTTAGGAGTTTCAAAATTTAACAATATCAATTTTGAGGTCTGATATTCTTTTCATTTTTATATAAACTGCTCGTAATTAAATCCTAAACAGGAAGAACTCACAGGAAGTTATGGATTAAATTTTTCAGACCTACATTAACTCTGCACAATAAAATTTGAAAGTGTTCGATATTAAACAATTTGGACAAGACTAGTTTCAATTTTGCTTTCATGGAAAAAATTTTTGTTCGTGGTTCCAAAATCGTGAATTTGACCATTTTTCAAACAATTTTTTACGATTTTGGAACGCTTTAAACACAATGAAAGAAATTATTTCCCATGGAAGCAAAATAATAGGGTGTTTCTTCGATTCAATCTAAAGAAATTTCAGGCTTGACATAATCATTTTTTTCCCCAAAAAAAGTGTGCATTCAACTTAATAAAAAAAAACTTGTTTTTTTTAACATTTCCGAGAAATTCTAAGTTAAATAGAAAACTTATTTTTCAATTTGTAATTTTTTATTACTGTTCACTAAGAATAACTGTACATACAAAAAATCTGCCATAAATTTTTAACCAATAAGAAATTTTTAAATTTTTCAAAAATTTGAATTTTTAAATCCATAGACCGCACAGAAAATATTATCCGATTTCAATTTTTTTTTTACTTTTTCGGATGCCAACCCACAAATCTTTTACCCTCAGCTCAAATGATTCGATTAATTTCATCATTTCAACTCCGCCCTATTAAACAGTTTTGTGCATCAAAAATTAAAAATTTTATTACAAAAAGTTAAAAAACTAACAGTTTCAAATTTTATACAAACAAATGTCAACACTATTTTCATATGAAATCGTGATGATGTGGAAGAGTGCAAATTGAGCCGCTAAACAATCCAATTTCAATCGTGAGTTTGTAAAATAAAAGAATTTAAGATTAGAAGCATTAAGAAAAGAGTGATTGAGAATTTCGAATTGCTTTCTGAATTGTAAAATTTCAGCTGGAAACGATGAAAATTTTAATATTTCATTTCTGGAACATATAATTTTTTCCTGTAATTTTTCAACACCAAAAACGTAGTGCATACAGATCACTTACCATACGATGCAATTCTCCGTTCCACTAGGTCCCAAATTTGCCGCACATACACTTCACAGTCATTAATATTTAATATTCAACTTTATATTGATATTCTTTTTGAACAATTGCAAGTCACTACAACATTCTGAAATCTTTACCACTCGGTTTTGGCGAATTGAACTATACACCGTTTTTCAGACCTGCTAACTAACAGCGAAGAATTGCAACCCTACAGAGCCAAAGACTGAAAATCTATCTGGCTACCCCACTCTTAAACAACTATTGAGGCCCGAAATGCGATGATTCTATGGATCGCCCAATGAAAAACCGCCGCTGAAGCCCCTGTCTTCTTCGCTACGCCTACGCACATCTCATACTACCTTCAGAGAAGCTCTGTAGAATTGCAATTCTTCCCTGTTTGTTATCGGGTCTGAAAAACGATGTATAGTTCAATCCGCAAAAACCAAGTGGAAAAGCTTTCGGAATATTGTAGTTACTTGCAGTTGTTTTGCAAAGTTATCAATATTCAAGTTAAATATTGAATATTAATGACTGTGAAGTGTATGTGCGGTGAACTTGGGACCTAGTGGAACAGAGAAGTGCATCGTATGGTAAGTGATCTGTATGCACTACGTTTTTGGTATTGAAAAATTACAAGAAAAAATTATTTGTTCTAGAAATGAAATATCAAAAATTTTCATTGTTTCCAACTCAAATTTCACAATTCAGAAAGCAATTTGAAATTCTTAATTACTCATTTTTTAATGCTTCTATTCTTAAATTCTTTTATTTTACAAACTCACGATTAAAATTGCATAGTTTAGCTGTTCAATTTACACTCTGCCACATCATCCTGATTTCATATAGAAATAGTGTTGACATTTATTCGTATAAAATTTGAAACTGTTAATTTTTCAAATTTTGTAAGAAAATTGTTCATTTCTGATTCTCACTTGTAACTGTTACACTCAGATACATTTTGATTTAGAAATTTTGGTCAACAGGTTAATGACCCTCATCAGGCACTGTTACAGCTTTTTAAAATAAATGTCTTAAAGTTTAAACAATTCAATGTTGACTGTTTTCGAAACGAAAATGTTCACTCAAAAAAAATTGTTGGGTGTACTTACGAAAAGCGCATACCTCCGACTAATTTGAAACTCCGTATACCTATGTATAAAGTGTAGAATTGCTTGGAATAGAACTTATGGCACTCCTGTAAACGGTCACCGAATTGACTTAGTTGAAATTTATTAATTCATTCTAAATGTTTTTGTAAATTTTCATTATTTACTAAGATAAAAGCAAAAGACCATGATTTTCATGGTTTTTTAAAATGGTTTTCACCATGAAAATGTAATTTTTTCCTATCTTCACCATCATTTTCGTAATCGTCGCAACAAAATACATAGTGGTACGTAGTTTCAAATTAATCGGAGGTATGCGCTTTTCGGAAGTATATCCGAATTGTTCGATTGTACAAAACTGTTTGATAGGGCGGAGTGAAAATGATGAAATTAATCGAATCGTTTGAAAAATTTTATCTATAACTTACTGTGAACTTTTCCTGTTTAGGATTTAATTACGAGCAGTTTAAATAAAAAGAAAAGAATTTCAGGCTTTCAAAATGAAATTATTAGATTTTGAAACCCTTAAATTAAAAACTGTTCATTATTAATGTATAGTTCTTAATTATTATTGATGAAGTATTTGAATTTTGATTGCCATACATTCTGGAGGTTTCCAACTTTTCAAAATTTGCAATTATACCACTGCAACATTAAAAATTCGAATTGAAAATGATGAAATTTGGAACTTTTCAGTTTTGAATCGTTAATATTACAGCCTTATTCTGAGGATAAATTTTTTCATTTCATTTTATTTTATTTAGAAAAAAAGCAAGCCCAACAGCTCCTGAAAACCAAAAAAAAAAATTGAAATTGATTAATACTTACGGCTTCCATTTCCAAAGTATACAATTATATCAGCTAGGTTATGACTTATGGTATGTCAACTAAGTCTCAGTCCACAACACATTCAGTTTGGGGAAGTTTCTGATTTTCTAGCTAGCTTTTCAAATTTCCTTGCATATCTGCATAGGCTGCGGCTCGGTTTCGCTGATAATGCTAAGCAAATTTTGTTCGTTACTTCACTTCCACAGCTGTTATTTATCCACTCCTCTACATTTTCGAGCCAGCTCTTATCCATCAATTCTTTTGCTACCCTGCAAGTTTCTATGTGATCTAAATTCTCATCTTCCCCACATCATCTACGATTTACATCTTTAAAACCCTTGTTTCACACCCTTCCCACATTTCCGCACCGCAACCTAGCCCACTGCTCCTTGTCTCTATGTTCCATTCTCTTATCGTAATATTTTTCCCTCCCTAAATTATTCTTCACATCTCTATAGAATTTGCAATATCTAGATTTTTCTATCCTGCTCCAGTTTCTCAGAAGTTCCTGATCCCTCCTGATTGATACTCCTCTTCCTAGATTTTTTTCTACCCCCTCTCTTCTGATCCCTTTCCATATCCAATCTAGAGTTTCCCCGTCTCCTACTTCTCTTAAAGTTTCCCTCAATTTCATACCCCAACTAAAAGAATTCTCATTTTGTAGCCTTCTTAACTCTTCCTTTAAACAAATCTTCGGAAACCTCTTTTTATCCATGTCCATTACTTCCAAAAAATACTTATTAGCCCTATTTCTTGCCTCAAATTCAATGCTATTCCTTCCCGCTTTCATTTTCCAGATGTAATCTGAAGTATTCCTATCGAATCCCATGGCCATCTTTACAAATTTACCTTATGCCATTTCCATTTCCTCCCACCTTTCCCATCCCCATATCTCAACTACATATAATCCCCCTGATTTAGCTAAAACATCCATTATATACAACCGTCTTCCTAATTCTCCTATCCTTGCTCTCTTCATCACGCCCTGAGCTGCATTTGCCGCTTCTTGCAACTTTCCTACCATTGTCTTGTCGTGCTTTTTATCAGTTCCTCCTGTTGGAAACCAATAACCTAAGTACTCATATCTATCAACTATTTCGACTATCTCTCCATATATTCTCCATTCATCCTCTTTTTTCTTTCTACCTCTTTTTCTGAATACCATAATTTTCGATTTTGCAACATTAACTTCTAGACCATTTTGCCCTACATATCTTTCAAGCGTTTTCAACATTTCAGCGAATCCCTCTGGGTAGTCTGCAACTAAAGCTAAGTCATCCGCAAATTTAAGTGCAAATATCTTCTTTTACCCTATCACTGTCCCCCCTTCGTTCTTTCTCTCCCATCGATCCTCAATGGCGTCAATTCATATATTAAACAATGTAGTACTCAAAGGACATCCCTGTCTTACTCCTCTTTTGGTTTCAAAAGCATTTGTAGTCCCTTCTTCTGTTATCACTTCATTCGTTGTTTTTCTATATATTGCTTTTAGCATCTCAAACATCCTTCTTTTTATCCCTAGTCTCTTGAGCTTTACAAATAACAATTCCCTATCTACTGTATCGAATGCTTTTTTTAGGTCGATGAAAGCCACATATAATTTATCCCCTTCCTTCTTTAGTTTATTATTAATGAGCGAGTTCAGTACAAATATGTGATCTCTTGTCGACCTTTTTTTTCTAAATCCCGCCTGACTTTCTTTGTACAGTCTATTTTTCTCCATCCACTCTCTTATTCTCTCATCTAAAATCCTCGCTAATATTTTATAACTTGTGTTTAGCAAGGAGACACCCCTGTAATTTGCTGTTTCATTTTCATCTCCCCCCTTAAAGATAAGAACTATTCCGGCTTTTTCATAACCTCTTCCTAGTCTACCAGTTATCCAAAATCCGTTCAATATTCTATGAAACTCTTTAATCCATAATTTTGGTAAAGCCTTGATGAATTCCACTTTAATCCCATCATCCCCTGCTGCTTTTCCATTTTTCATTTTCTTTATGGCTTTTGCCATCTCCTCGAATGAATTCCTTCTTCCTCAATTTTTATTTGTTCATCCTCCCCTCCCTATGTAGCCTCATTCTCTGCTGTTTCCCATACTCTTTGTACCTTTTCACTTTGTTTGTTCGAATCCGCCTTACCACTGTTTACCTCACCTAACAAATTCTTAAAGTGTTTCGTCCATCTATCGCCCCCTATTCCTTTTACTCTTTTTCTTCTCTTTTCTAAAATTCCCTAGTGATTTCCAAAAACACCCCATATTCCTGCTTTCCTCTACCTTTTTCCATTTTCCTTCTTCTTCTCTCTTTTCTTCCTCTCAAAAATTTCTTCAAGTTTCTTTTTTTCTCCTGCTGAAGCTTTCTTTTCGTTCTCACCTTTGGTTTTTATAAATTCTTTCAGTTTATCTCAAACTTTAACCAGCTGATCTTTACATTTACTATCAAACCAGTCTTTTTATTATTATTTGTCCCGCACTCTCCATTCCCTCCTACCTTCATTATTAGCCCTAATTTTTCTGCTGCTTTCCACATACATTCATTAAGCTTTTCCCATCTATCTTTCCACTTCAAATTCTCTATACCCTCCTCTATTGATTCCCAAAGTTTTTCCATTTCTTTTTCATATAACCGGACCCCCGCCTTCGCAAATATGGATCCAATGTTTCTGATATATCTCTTTACATTAAGCATCCCGACGTTGTTATATCTTGAAACTAATCACCTTACCATTAAATTTCAGGACGTCTGATTCAACAATTAATCCGTATTCCCATTCTTCCACACTGATTTGCTTACACACATCCTTCTTTACACCTAGTATATGTCCTCCTTTTGCCCTACCTTTCTTCTTCACTCTCGTCGTTCCAAAAGAATTCGGTGTTTCCTACTATCCATCTCATGTAGCTTTCGCTGACCCTTTTCCTTCCCTCTTCTTACTTCTTTTTCCATCCACTTTTGTACCTCCTTCTCCCTTGGTATGAGATCGTATTCTATTAGAATAATAGTTCCTTTCAGTCTACTTTTTTTCGCCATTAGTCTCCTTTTTGCTTCCCATGATGCCATCTTAATTATTACCCCCCCCCCCCCACCTCCTATCATTCTTTTATTTCTGGATTAAAATTTTCTCATCCGTAAATTGCCACAATACATCTTGTATTTTCCATTCCATATTTCTTCCTCCCGATGGCCTGAATCCTCTTACTATCACCAAATTTTTCTAATGTGTCTTTCTTTCATCTCCCATTCTATCTCACAGGCCTTCAACCACTCCGGCTTATCTTGTTGATCAAGCTCTTCCATTGAGTTTACAATTTCTTCACTTTCTTCAATTATTTCCTGGTTTTCAATTCCATCCAGTCCACTGTTTTTATCCCTTCTCTGCTCCTCAAAATATCCACTCTTCCCGTTTGTGTAATTAGTTTCCCTTTCCTTCTTCAGTTCTGATGACTCTTTTTTGGTATCCTTTTACAAGACGGATTCTGACCCAAGAGTTGGAAATTCTAGAAGGATCCTAATGACGTCATGAAATAATAATTTGCAATTGTGTGAAACGAATTTCTTACATACACATCTTCACGGTTATTTATTATTTCAATTAAGCATTTCGCGTAAACAATTCCAGTGCATTTTATTAAAGATTGTATGCCCATTACTTCCAGCAGTCAGCATCACTAATCAGTGCAATGCTAAATGCAACACTTTGTGCGTTTACCTCTCGATGAGTTACATTTAATATGATACTGAAAACATTTCCGAAGCTCGAGATATAGCAGCGTGCATTTTATTCAAAATTTCGCGCATGTTTTTTTTGGGCAACTCTAATATGGATCAAGAGTACATTGTCCGATGCGTTTATCCCTCAATATATAATACAATGTTGGAGATGTTCTTTTCAGCACCTTCCATCTTTTAACAAAAATATATAGATGCTTTTTTAGCTTATAACACTTAATTTTGAATTAGTGCAATTTAAACATAATAATACTAATAATTTTTTAATTTTTTAATTTTCGGCCGCTGCATAAGGACAACATCGGTAAACGAAAAACTCCAAACTACACCATACACCCAATTTCGAACCTACTACAACATCATCGCAAGAGGTTTTAAACATCGTATTCAATTCTTAACATCTTTAACTCTTGATGAGCCTCCTACACTTAGAAAAAAAATATTATAAAGCTAAAATGAATTCAGGCGAGAGAAGTGAAAAAATATACATTCCTTTTTGAAAAACTAGATTTATTAAATTTATTGTAATATAATAATAAATGAAAAGAACTATATAATATCGAATAATACATAAACTTATTGCTTACTTAGTGCAGTGTTAGTTCTATTTAATGAGTGTTTTTAAATTTCAACAATAGAAAATGCAGAATATAATATTTGAAATGTTAATTCAATTCGATTGAACTAGCTGCTCAAGTTTTTAACATCAGCTAATAAAAATATTATTCAATAATGCCAACCTCTCGCATTTCATTTACAATTAAAATAATTTCGTCTGCATTATTTCTGTTTCCAGCTGCTTGTAAAAGTAAGCGCAATCGATCTACAAATATACTTGGATCATCCCATTAATCTAAATTGTTTGCATTCGTTTTTGCTTTTATTTCACATTCCGAGGAAAAGTCACTTGCAGCATCATCATCCCTCTCCCTCATCCTCATCATCATCATTATCGTCATCATTATTATCATCAGCATCAGCATCATTGTTGCTTGTTATGAATGGAGAATTGTCATGTTGACAAATTCTTTTATTTCTTCGTCTTCTTCTCCTTTTTCTTTCTTTACATACAGTTTCACTTCATGGTTAAACCTCTAAATAATGTTCATTAGATCCCCCAATGGAGAGGATTTTGGTTTCCATATTTCCTGAATAGTTTGTTCCTTATCAGGTTTCAAAATTTTATGCTTTCGTTGAATAACTTTCCTAGCCTCGTCAATCTGCATTTTGCTGTCTTGCATTATCCTCAAACTTTCAGGTACTTTTACAACTTGGTGGAAGTCTCTCATTCTGCGTACGATTCTTGCCTAATAAGCAAGAGTATTTCTCATGTCTTTTTGAATTATCGAGTT
>JAUMHM010000016.1:6544309-6561476 GCA_032362435.1 Melikaiella ostensackeni
GCTATACCGCAAACCGATTATAAAAAATGTTTCGAGGATTGGATCGAGCGCTGGCATAAGTGCGTTGCAGTCGATGGGGAGTTCTTTGAAGGGGACAATATTGATTATGATGAATAAACTTGTATTTTTGATTTTAAAAATAAAGTCCTGAAACTTTTTGATCAAGGTGGTATACCCATTTCCGGTTGGTTTCGGGACATGAGTATAGTACCAATATATTCAGTACAGGTCCTCTTATCATCCTCCAGTCAAATCCGAGAATAATCATTTTTACCGTGACTTAGAAAAACGCGAATATCTCGTAAACTAGAACTGGCCATAAGGGCCCTTTTTATGCGGACGCCCACATATATTGGGGATACATTTTTTATGATTTTCGAAAGTTTTATCCTTTAATTAAGAACAAGAAAGGTTTTTTATATGATAAAGTGTGATTTTGTAATTTATATTATATAAATAATATGAAGAACGTAATATAAATTTGTAAAAAAACAATGAACATGCATGTGACGAGAATCGTAAATAAATATAAGTTGTAACGAAAATATATTATACATTAATATTGAATTATTTTCAAATAAATAAAAAAATATATTTATAATTTTATATGTGGTACACACGAAATCATAGAATTTGAATAATTTTATTCATTCATTACTTTCCCAATTTACTTATATTTTATACATATTCCAATTTTCGTGAGGAGGAAGAGGTTATGAACCACATAAGCTAAAATTATAATTTATCCATATTTTTTCATCATATATTTTCAAGTTCACGATACATTTTATTAGTAATGAAATATTCCAATACCTTAAAATTAGAAAAAAATTTGCATTCTTTGCTTTTAATTCACTTAAATTTGCCGCCTCGCTTATTCAGTATGGCGAAACTATGAGGCTTGCTTTTGATTGGATGACTTTTTTACCTGCGCGTTACTAAATCATGTAGTTGTTGGTCAAAGTCTCATCTTGACGAGCAGGTCGACTTGGTGTATCAGGAGGGATGAAGTTAAAGAGGATATCCCCTCTCAATCGGCGGGCACCTCTAGATTGGCGGACTAAAGCGTGCGTTCCTTTTTCAAATCTGATTGGTGCTACGACGAAATTCATCGACAAATCACCTAATGCGCCCCGCTGGGGTGGAGATAGTATACGTGGTGTGTCACACCGCTTACTTACGCGTTGCCTGACCTTACTACAGCATTGTTCAAATGCCTTAATATCTAAAGTAGTTGCCTAATGATTATCTAAGCGTCGTCTGCGAGAGGGCATTTTGTGTTTACAAAGAAAAAAATTCTCGCCCTATGCAAGTCGCGTATTTCAAATCGTTATTTTTGTGTTTTCAAAATCATTTCTTTCTAGTTCACTTGAAAAATTAATAAAATATTTTAACAAAATTCAAGTAACGCTTGAATATATTTCAGATTAAGTTCAATACTTGAATTTTCTAAATTGTATTTTCATCAGTAGAAAGTGCTTTGACGTTCATTTATTGATGTATTTTTAGTCCCTGGCACCATAAAAAAGATCCCCCTTTTTAAGTAAAAATCTTCTCTTATTCCTGATTCTCGAAATTGTTAACGTTGTACCAATAATTTTGAATAATTTTCAGCTGTCATTGGAGGTGCAGTTGTCGGTCTACTTTGTGCAATCCTCGTAGTGATGTTCATCGTCTACAGGATGCGGAAGAAGGACGAAGGCTCGTATGCCCTAGACGAGCCGAGAAGATCACCAGCGACGCAGTCATATCCAAAACCTGGAGCGCCGCATCACAATCGAGAGTTTTACGCTTGAGGCCCCATAGTTCAGGCCACCGGCACATCATTGCGCCCCATAAAACCATCTCAAGACCGATACTGATCGACCGAATCGATTACGACGTGGATCGCAGCTGGAACACTATTGATCAGCAATTCGGCAAAAGTCCTACGAGCCATCAATAGCCTGCAGGAAGGGACGAGCATCATCCAATCTTTTGATAAAGCATTCAGCGCCTTCTCTTGCGCTCGAAACTAAATCTCGACCGACTACCAACTCGTTTATCTTATTTTCTTTTCCGATTCAACAGTGAACGATCGAATCTACTTACTAGTTCGGACCTTGAATCTTTAAATTCTAGAGTCCTTTGTTTTGGCGATTCGCTGACTCTTCTTTTATGTCAGTTTCGGTATCGATGACAGTGTCCTTGAAATGGAAGTCGAACCTTTAAATTCGATTGCCGCCAGACACGGTCACGCGTCACGCTCTCGAAACTTAAGTTTTAACATTCCTGAATCATGATGCTTTTGGGTTTTTAGTTTTGTTGAGTGCGAGTCGCGTTACTGAGTTACAATGTTAACTTTGGTGCTCGTCTAATCAGGCTCGTCGTCTTTACTGACAAAGATGAACAAATTTCAGATGCATTTATGTAGAGTGTCCGCACTTCTGTGTATAAAACCGAAAAACTTTGATATATATATCGTGGTCGATTACGATGGCTACCTTGTTCGGCGGAAGGAGGGATGAACCACAAGTCCTCTTGACTCGTTTCGCATTTTTAGAAACCGTGACTCTCCTCTGTACCCACTTGACCGGGTAAAATGCTTCGTCGATTCCTTAGTACGTTCGACGAAACTCCTCCAAAACAGCGTCCTTGAGTCATTAAGCTACTCTTAGTACCTTTTCAGTCGACAATTCATTTCAGCTTTGATTCAAGGCGAGAGACAGACAAGATTTAATAAAGTAAAATTTACATATGTGGAAAGGAATCATCTAGAAAGTTTCTTCTATTAATACACTGATTGTTCTCGTTTTGAAATAAGACCTGAAAAGTTGATGGGAATGATTCGAGATGTTCAGCGCAAATTTCTCATTCCTCTTATTGTTGTTGTTCTTGTTGTTGTTGTTTCTTATGAGATAAGATTTATCTCACCTTTTTTATACATTGCAGACTCATCGTCGAATCGACTTGTAAATATAGTGCGGTAAATCGATTGGTTTATTGCCACGGATGGACGAAGTACATATACATTGGAAGTGTAAAATATTTTCGAAAGCAGCTCGGCGATGCTACGCGTGGGAGAAGAAAAGAAATAAAAGCATCGGTGAGTTGCGGTAGTGCAAAAGCACCTTTTTTTTGTCGCAAAAAGAGCCAGGTTTGTCCCTCCTTCTACCTTAGTGTGAACCGCGTAAAGTAATTGCGTCTAGTGGTAGTAACGTTTAAATTAAGAAACACTTCGGGAGATTTGAGATTATTAAATTATGTTGAAATTGCTGTAGATTTGGGGTGAAAGGAGGCTGCTGTAGCCCCGAAGTAGCGCACACGGGACTTGACTGACTGAAACGAGTTTGCCATATAATTTAAAGCAACAAAAGTATGCCCATTCCGTGATTCTGTCCCCGGTATATTAAATATTGTGGATCGCGGAGTGTTCTACTATTTATTACTGAATTTGTCTATTTTCTCGTCATCTTATACCGCCTGCTTCTCGTCCTCATTTTCGCCCTTCTGCTGGAAATCATACTATTTTTCTAAACTCCGAATCTACAGAGAACAGCAATAGTATACACGAACCCAGTTTAAAGCTGCATCCAATATCCGCAGAATTTTGTGTACGCCATAGAGCTCCCTTTGGACGCAGAACACAATGGATGCGATAGAATGACACATTGAAAAAGATATTAAGCCGATACTGCCATGTGTACTATGTAAGGAACAGCAATTTGGTACGAAACTTTCACGAGTCCGCCCTATTCGCCATTCTGAACAACCTTTTCATCTTTATCATCGTCATTTCCACCTCATTTATTACCATCCTCGTCATCCTCATCATCATCATCATCATCATCGTCGTCGTCGTCGTCGTCGTGGTAAGAGTTTGTTTTTCGTTACTTTATTTGTACTTTTTTACAAAACTGACTTCGTTTCTACCGTTTTTAACGTTCGAACCTTAATAAATAGACTGGCCTGAAAAATGCGGGAATAGTTTATTCAAATTGTTTCAAGGCGAAAAAGTTTCCCTGCTAACAAGAAAATGCAAAAAAATCAGTTTAGGACTTGTGTAAAATTTGCAGCACGAGGCAAACGCGAGTGAAAGGCTTGTTCTAGGCTAGCTTGCGCTTGCCTTCATTCCGCTTTCGACTCGCGTCTGGCTCCTGCTGCACATATAACACGAGTCAGATCTCCCCACTTTCTGCACCTGTCACACACGATATTTTTTGTAATAGGTGCAGGGAATTATTGATTTGAGAAACAATAAAAAATACTGGAAATTTTAGAAGTTTATGTAAATTTACAGAAATTCAGGCAATTATGGTAATTTATGGCTTTAGATTGATCTACTCACTTCTCACAATAACTCACCTATGACCAAGTCCGGTGGTATCTCTTCATCCTGCGGAAAAATGATTTTGAAAGAAAGAGCGCATGCGCCACTTTCCGCTCACTATAAATGCTTCTAAAATCAAACTTTCCGTGCATATGTTACTAACAAATGTACATTGATAAAATATTTTTTGGTTTAGTATTCGTACCTCCCAATTGTTTGAAGTTTTTTTATCTGATATGTTTTTAGATTCTTTCAAAATTGCAAATGAACTCCAAACACATAATCTAGTCAGGTTTTGAGTGGACAAGTTCTTTGGAGTTTAAAGAATTTAAAACACTTGTATGACCGACTAAATTATATACAAAGTCACATTAAACTAAGTCTTAAATTTAAACATTTTATTATCTGTATCAATGCAGAATAATTTTTTAATATCTGTTGTTTCTTTTTAGTAATGCAACGAAATTTTGTTCGTACTAATGCACCTTGACCCAACAATTTTCGCTTCTGCTATTATCCATTCTGTTGACGAAGCCTCTTCCTTCTTCGCTAAAAAAAAAGTAGTGCGAGAAAGTCGAGAAGAAAGAGGACCGATAAAGTTTTCCTTCATGTTCTAATGGAGAAATTACGTGCGATATAAGTACTAATGTAATCCTGGTGAAAAATAACCTCGACGTGAATGAAAATTAATATGTTTTAAGAAATATTTCAACTGCATTCAATATAAATAATATCGATTTTTCTCTTTCTCTGAGTTGCGGTAATTTTGCAACGCACAACTTGGCGTTTATCTCTCTAATGCTATCACACCACAGACTCGATTCTATACTCTTTTAGTGGGATGGGAGCAAAACAGATTTTTTAAATTTAAAATTGTTTTTCCCGCTTCAATTTTTTTACTTACAAAATCTATCTCTTCAAAAAATTGATTTTTGTTTATACTACTAATAGATATTTATAATATACAGTATCTTCATAGTTATTTTTCTCCAATCGATACTGAATAAGTACTCGTTGCGAATTCTTTACTCAAATCCAGAATCGGTAGAACAGCGCCTTATTGGTTACCTTCTGTCGGGTCTATCGATTTTGTACAAAGTATTTTGATTTGTATTTGAAGTAGTTAGACCTTGCATTTTTAAAACTTTGGTTCTTGTGAACCACCGTACTCTTCACTATTGCAATAATAACTGGTAAATTTTGCCTGCGACGAAAGTCCAGGCTTTCTCTCTCAGGAAGCTGCCGGACAGGATTTTGGGCAAAGATCAATTTTTATACCTGTATAATCAACCATGACACTCGCTTGAATCGTAAAGAGTGGATTAGCGCGTAAACTTGAAAAAAAACGTAAAAAAGGAAAGCACGAAAAAATTTAAAATCGTATGCGACGAAAAAAGAAATTAAAGCAGGTACAGTTTGTTCTCGAAAGCTTTAACAAGGGGAACCTGTACCCTTCTAAATTTTGTTTGTATTCATACTTCTCCCAGTAATAGGTCATTACCAAACTTATAATATTCTAAAGTATTAAGTTGCGCTTTTCATCCATTCACGAGAAAAACGGCTTCAAAAAAATCCACGCACGCTACATGGACTGCGATGCGAGAGTCTCTCAACTACTGATTAGATCAGGCGGTAGTGCTCTGAGTTTATAACCGGAAAGTATGGGCTCGATTCGTGCTGCCTGCACTTTTTGCCAATTTTTTGTTTTCATTCAATTTTTTTTCATTACAATTAACTATTTAATTTATTTAAATCAAGCCAAAATATTCAATTTTAACCAATTTTTTATATAAAAGAATGTTTTTTCAACCTTTACCACTTTTAATCCAAGAAGATTTTTTTAAAGAAAATTCTCATTTTTCTTGAAGCAATTGAACATTAATATTTTGATTTTTATTGTTTTCATATGAGTGAGATAAAAGTAAAACATGTAGAAATAGTATAATTAAAATAAAATAAAAATTTAAATTTATGAAATATAAAAGTAAAATGATATAAAAATAGAATATTAATGAAAAATTTAATTTCAATATTTAATTTATTCTTATTATACTATTTTTATTTTTTTATATCATATGAAAATAATAATAAAAATATAAATGTTCAATTGAAAGAAGAAAAATGAGAATTTTCTATTGAAAAAAACTTGTTTTGGAGTAAAAGTGGTAAAGGTTGAAAAAAGAAATTATCATATAAATTAATTGGAGCCCAGATTTTCCGGTTACAAACTCGGAGCGCTACCTCCTGATCTTATCTGTAGTTGAAAGACTCTCGCATCACGGTCCATGTAATGTGCGTGGATTTTTTTAAAGCCGTTTTTTTCGAGAGTGGCTGAAAAGCGCATCTTAATACTTTAGCATATTACAAGTTTGGCGATGACCTATTATTGGGAGGAGTATGAACCCAAACAAAGTTTCGAAGTAAGTAAGTCCATTCCTTTTCAACCCTTTCGAGAACGAATTGATCTTGAAGTTTTTCCGTTCGTGAATTTGTTAAGTAATGATTGATAAAATTGTGGATAGCATTGTTGGCGAAAATAATAAATTAAACTTTTCGAGCTTTGTGTTTGATCAGGCATTATTTACATAATTTATTTAACCCTTATACTTCTTCTGTAGTTTGGATCTCCTTACGTCGTTTTTCCTTTCTTTGAACGTCCTCTTAATCCGCTTGTCATCTCCGTAAACACTGATGATGCAGCGATCGATGATCCACGTTGGCTCGTTGAAGAAGGCGAAAAGACAACGTTGTTTATCACTTGATCGAAATTATATCAACTTGGTCGTAGTATTTTGCACCAAGTTGTAAAATTGTGTTTTCTATTTTCTATTCATTACCGTCGATGGATTGTAATATTCGTATTTGTGCGAATTTAGGTATGATTGGCAATTTAGTTAGGAGCTCAATAATGAAATGACAGCAAGAAGTTTTGTGTGTACATGTTCACTTGAGAGATGTCGTGGACGAGGTGAGAATTTTGCAAGAACTTTCGCCTTTATTTGGAAAGACGCCTTGTCTACGTTTTAAGGGAAAATAATAATATTAATAATTTAAGTAATTGTAACAATAATTATTGTAATGAAGGCATATTTTATAAGAGGTTGTATTCGTTTGGGGTGAATTCAAAAACGCCACGGCGATGAGATGTGTCTATCGTGGACAATTATGCAGGATAAGTGGACGAATGAAAAATAAGAATAATTTGATTGCGAGTACGAGTAATAATTTAATGATAACGATAATGATTAACATTGTTTCTTTTTTAAGTGTAACTATCGTTTCTCTAGCCCTCTAGTGTGTACTACGTACATGTGTGCATAAAGAGAGGTATATACAGGTATGTATATATATATATATATATATATATCTTTATGCACACACTCACTAAGGCGTATATACATGAATACGTACTTATTCGACCACGAATACGTCGAGGCGGCGTCTCCCGAAAGCTGTATAATTTTCTTTGCGACAAAAGAGAAAAACTCACAGAAATAAGTAAAAAATTGCCTCGTCGCTCTCGCGGGCGCGTACAGTATCCACACATTATTATTATTAACAGAAATTAATAAGAATTGCACTTCATTAGCATGGTAACGATTAATATTGTATGTCGTCGCTCCTATTCTGTAAATAAACACTTTAACGAATAAGACATACCTATCGAAAAATTCTTATCAAAGATCTGTGTCTTGAATTTATTCTACTCTTTCTGCACGAGAAAAATACACTCACTACTTCAGCTCACCGACGAGACTTAATAAAGGAACATAACTTCAAACTTCAACCGACTTTAGATTTGACTAATTCTAAAGTTAACAATGGAACAGTTTGGTGCAATAACGTTGTTCTTGCCTTTTTAGAAGTCACTTGTTTTTCCTTTGTCCCCAGGGCCGAATTTAGGACAGGGCCAGAGAGGCCAGGCCAGGAAAATAAAAATTTGGTTACGGAAACTTCAGTTGTACGTCTTTATTTCAGATGATTTTCAAACTCAGTGTTTTACATAGGACAATTGCATCAGAAATGCGCTAATATTCAATTTGTATTTTTGATACACAAAATACTCACCCGATATTCGACACAAAAAAACGGGCCTCCACCAGATGTTTACCCCAGAGCCTCCACATATCCAAGTTCGTCGGTCCTGTTTGTTCCTTATCAAGTTATGTACAAAACAAAGGAAAAGTAAGTGACTTCCAAAAATGCAAAGTCACCCTTATTGCACCCAAACGCTCAATTTTACGCTTAGAGCAGGGGTTATCACAACTCGATCAATCAAGTGTACAGTGTTCACTGATTTTAGAGGGCGTCGATATATCATGTGACTCTAAAAGGGAGAGGGGAGTCAGCAAAAATATCAAGGACGATCACTGGGAGAGGCTGGAGGGTTACTTAAGTCGATCACGTGATTAAAAAAATTCTTTTAAAGGACGCTTTCCCTACGCCTTTCGGCATATCGGCCGGGATGAATGGACTTCTACCCGCAAGTTAAACGCAGTTCAGCATAAGTATTATAAAGATAAACTTAGACTCTAGGACAATGATTTCACTGCATTAAACTTGTCGGTCCTATTCAGCATTTCCTCGATGATGAGTTCAAGGTTGAGGATATTTGGGCCTGTGTCTCTTCCACGTAGTATGGCAGTTTGAACGATTGCGGTTCTCCGAGCCCACCGTACACTGGTCAACACAAGTGCTGCACATTTGCGCGATGCAGTGCTCGTGAACGCACACAACTTTTAGCTTTGTGGGTCCGAAAATTTTTTCACGCTCCACGAGATTCTTTTTCACCAGACGATCTTGAGTAGCCACGTGTCACTTTATTCTACCGGGCATATTCACTCTTTTCTTCCTCAACCTCTGTTAGACAGCGAGTATAGATTCAAGATCTGTCAAATCAGTGTTGGTGTAGAAAACGTGTTTGAGACCACACTTCATTATTGGGATGAGGTTATAGTATATTTCGATACAAGAGGCCAAACGGGTGGTTTGCTCTCTGCGAGTGTGAAGGCCCAGCACGAACAATGCAAAACCTGAGATTGACCACCAGGTCACCCAAGCTCCCCAAGCTACAACGTATTTCACCGGGAGAAAGTTTCGGGCAGATACTTCAAAGCCCTGTCGCTGAGGCGCTACATTCACCACATACACAAATAAACTTTGTGTCACCGATGTGCTCAGCTAGGCCGCAAACAACATTATTATTTTTAAAAACAGTCACCGGAGGCCTGTTATCAAAACATTTTGTCCACTGCTGACCGATGCGGTGCGGAATCGGCCATTTTCGACGTCTGTTAACGGTAGGAAAACGAAGCTGTCGCATGTATGTGTAATGAAAAAGTTTTATCCAATACCCACGCGGGAAATGCGACTTTGGAGGCTCGTTGACAGACGACGAAGTTATCGATTCCTCGATCGATGACGTGTGCGTAGGAGGAACCCAATCTCTCTCACTAGTGGGAAAAGTAAGTGCAAAAAGTGAATTTAGCGTGGAGAAATCGCAGTTCGATAGTAACGCCATCTGACGTGAGCTATGTGTACCATGTTGACAAAGTGAAACGAAATCTCCGAATTGAGGTTGATAATCCGTCAATCGATTGACGAATCTACGAGTATAACTTCCTTGTTTCTCAACTCGCTCTAAAGCCGCATTTCCCGTCTGCGGTAATTGGACAAAATATCGTGTGCATCGGTGCTGAAGATAAGAGGCGATTTCAAACGAGAGTGAAATCGCCTATATCTCCAACGCGGTACCAGTATACTATTTTATGTTATTCTTAGCAAAATGCTGCTGTAATCAGTATCTTCAGGAAAAAATCTTCAAGAGTGTTTTAAACTTACACAACTTTTGCTATACATATAAAAATAAAAATACGTCTGAGGCATTTTGCGAAAAAAATTTTTTTCGAAGAATTGTCTATATACATTTTATGTAAAATCACCAGGGAATCTGAATTTCGTGGTCCTAATCACTTTCAATAAAGTTATTTTTTTATGTTCTTTGAATTGTTTTTTTTTAATATTCAAAATTGAATTTCTCAAAATTGCCCGATTCGATTTTTATCGTGTATTTTTTTCATACTATAAAGTGTCCTCTTTCAAAAAAGATTAAAAAACAGTGGGTGTTTGTGTAATTTAGGAAATTAAATTTTTTTAAAATTATTTTTACATTCTCATCATGTATGGTGGAAGGTATGAGATTCATGTGAATTTGGATCTATCCAGTTTTCATCAATTCTCGACGTTTCGTGACCCCCTGAGTCAGAAAAGAAGGTTTCTACGAAAAATGTCTGTCTGTAGTCTGACGGCACGATAACTTCCGAAGGAATTTTCTAATCAGAATTTACTTTGGTACACTCTTTTGTGGTTCAAAAAGACAGGTCGAGTTCGTTAGCCAGCATTCTACCGCCAATATTTATGGTTTTAACCATGAAAAATAAGATTAGTAAAATTAAAAATTCAACTTTTCGAAATTTGTTTGCCCTCATCAACCTAATGAATGGCAGGTAAGAATATTTGAACTCGTGATTGAGTTTAATTTTTTATTCCTCTCAATACTCTTCATCATACTGCTATTTTCATTTTTTTCTTGATTGCCTCGTGATTCGATCGGTGATCGACATTCTAACCTCAACAAAGAGAAATATTGTATGATTTTGGGGAGAAGCCGAAAAAGCTCTAGAATTACATAGAATAAAATCATTTTCTCGATTCTCTGCTCTAAAATTTTGAACTTGACAATCTCGTGTCTTATAAATGCCAAACTCATGCCAAGACATTCGTCGATGCAACGTTTGAAATCTGGTCATCGTAACCATGCAACCTAGTCGCAAAAATCAACGCATAATATGTCTGACCGTGAGAAACGTAACCTTGTAAGACTAGTCGCTGCGACTAGATTTTCTCATTCCAATGGTCTTTTTTTGAAGGTGCCCTAACGGGTGAGCCATTTCTCGATAGAACTATAAAAAGTAGTTCAGAACATTTTCAACTATGCACAACCACGTTCCCAGTACCAGAAATTTCTTTCAGTGTATAGTTGAATAACTCAAAATAGGATGAAAGGTCTAACAGCAAAGTTTCTTAAATTGAAATGACTTACAAAACTGCCTTTAATGATTTTTCATAGCACCCATTGTTTGGCAGGAAAATTTGAATTTTTACATTCTCATCATTTATGATGGAATGTATTAGTGTCATGTAAATTTTGACCTATACAGTTTTCATCAATTCTCGACGTTTTGAGACCCCCTGAGTGAGAAAAAATGCTTTTTACGAAAAATGTTTGTCTGTTTGTTAGCGAGCCTTCTGCCACCAATATTGAGGATTTTTAGCCGTGAATTACTGCGAATGAAGATTGATGCAAATTTGAGGAATAAACATGAAAATAATGATACAGAATAAAATTGTTAGTTTATTTTGCAAAATCTAAATAAGTAGTCACAGACGGTAAAGAAAAATTAATGTATCATACATTTAATATACAGTGAAACCTCTAGTTATGGACACCTCTACAGAGCGGTCACTCTTGTTTAAGGACACTTTTCCTGATCCCCCGATACCACTGATCTGTATAATACACTGAATAGAAGATGGCGTATGCATGGCGTATGGCGTATAAAAATACAAAAGATTATGTTACATTGTATCATATTTATAAGTTTTTCAGATGTTTAATCGAGTTTTACTAAAATTATGAATTTATTTTACAATAAATTCATTATTTCAAAATGGATATACATTATGTAATCCTTTGAAAAGTACAGTTTTTGACATGAGATATAGATATTTATTTTAATTTGTATAGTTAACTCAGATTAAAGATCGGTCATAAGTTATAATTTTTAAAAACATTAATTAACAAATTTTAATGTGAGCCAATATTGTTTCTTCATCCAAGCTTGTAGTTAAATTATTCGGCGAAAATCTCGACATTGAAAGAGCTTTCTGTTGAACCATAATTACGTATAATTACTTTCAGTACATTTTAAAACTCATTTCTAAAATTCGATGGAGTCTTTGGTAACAACTTCTCGGAGAATTTACGTAATTGTGATCCGCGAGATTTCGACTCGTTTTACGTGGCATTTCAGGACTTTGGTTCTCGATATCACTTCCTCGAACACTTGTTGAGGGATTTTTCTGAACAATCGAAGCACATACACTCGTAGAACCGTCACCCGAATTGGAATCCTCAGTGTTGTCGTGTAGTGGATTGCTCAATGTCGAAGTTGTTCCATCCGGGGAACGCTGAATCTCTTTTTTCAGACCCGCATGCTCTATTGATGCTGGACTGGAAAGAGTATAGTAGATGGGTAAGGGGGTTTCATTGGACCTTATCCCTTTGATTTTTACTGACAGGAAGCTGATGTCATATTTTTTTCTTAAGAATTTGACAGAAGAAACGAACACTAGAATATTTGTCTCATTGGATTTAAGTTTTAATAGTTTGGTTAAAAATTCATCTGTTTGGCTCCAACATATAACTGATTTGTAGAATATTCGTCTTTTTGGGTTGAAATTTCAAAAGATTGGTAGAAAATTCAACTAATTGATTGGAAATTAAACTCTTTGGTTGAAAATCAACTTTTTTGGTGAAAATTCATATTTTTGGGTTGGAAATAAACAAAATTCCATTCTGATGACGTCATCGTAGTTCTAGGAATCCTTATCTACAGGGTTACCATATTTAGTCAATGTTCAAAGAGTCGACACAGATGAAGAAGGGAAAGATGAAGTGAACTAAATTAAGTAAACGTTCAAAAACGTATTTTCAACTCTCATGTTGATTATTGCATCACATAGCGTAATACTGCGCAAAAGTTTCTGGTTTTATACAAAGAAAAAAGCTGTGTTCAATATTAAAAATAAAGATTCACATTGTTTTCTCTGATCAGTGATAGCAGCTGTTTACCCAGCTAAGGATAATGTTTGCAAAACTAGTTCATATCCACACGTTCTTGATTCAGAACTCAAATATAATGATATCAAGTTTCCAATTACTCTTGAGGGTATCATTTTTCTTTAATCAAAAATCTATTTCAACTAGTAAAGACACAAGTTACATAATCTGTATGTGGCTCTTACTTTTGTGATAGGTATTTGTGTCACTTCAAATTTGTAAAAACTCTCGAAAAACATAAAGTTGCTTGTAAAAGTCTAAATAATCGCACACTAATACTTTCCACGGAAGAAGATAACATTTTAAGGATTAAAAATTATAAATATAAAGAGAGGGTTCTATTTGCAGTATATGCTAATATAGAGTGTTTATTAGAGCCAGTTACCAACAATCGAGGAAATGCTTATCAAAAACATATACCTACAAGTGTTGCTTATTATACCAAATGCAGTTCTGATGATTCACAATCTGAGCCACAAGTTTATCGTGAAAAAGACTGCATCACGTGGTTTGTCAATGAGTCAAAAAGCTTAGCTGAAAAAGAAGATTCTTCTTTAAAACATCCTGTGCCTATGAAACCCTTAACATTAAAGCAAGAGCATGATTTTCAAAACTCAAAAGCATGTCATATTTGTGAAAAAGATTTCAATAAAGATGATGTAAAACATCGCGATTACTGTCATTTTACGGGGAAATATCGTGGTCCGGCTCATGACAGCTGTAACATAAATTACCAAAGCTCACATATAATTCCCATAGTGTTTCATAATTTATCAGGCTACGACTCTCATTTTTTCATCAAGGAATTGGCAACAAGCTTTGAAGTTCATATCTTATTATTACCTGTTAATAAAATAAAATATATATCCTTTACAAAAAATGTGTAAAATACAAAAGTTAAACTTCGATTCATCGACACTTTTTGATTTATGCCAAGTAGCCTCTCCAAATTAGCTTCAAATCTTATCAATGATGAGAAATTAATAACAATAAAATATTCCTAAAATGATGAAAAATTTGAATTATTAACAAGAAAAGGCGTATTTCCATATGATTATGTTGATAGTTGACAAAAATTAGGTAAAGATTGTCTACCAGCAAAGGAGGAATTTTACTTGAAATTAAATGATGGAGGTATTTCAGATGGAGATTATAATCATGCCTGCAAGGTTTGGGAAAAATTTAATTTGAAAAAGTTAGGTGAATATTCAGATTTATACTTAAAAAATGATTTTTTTTCTCAAGAGAAGTTAACACCTAAATAATGCACACTGCATTATGATTTATTCTTTACAAGAGGACCACTAGACCATTTTTAGATAACACATTTAATTTAAAAATTCCTATCTTTATTTAATGTGCAAAAGTTGCAGTTGTTCAAGTGTAATTTGATATTGGTAGGTATGTATGACATTTTGTTTCGTCTATAAATTTGATTTATTGCTTTTTGTCTGAATAATGACGACTAAGTTAATTAGAAAGCATATATTTTTTCCATGCGCAAATTATTTATGAAAAACATTCTTCTGCAGTCTAGAATTATAAGAGAAAGAGGAAAATATATGAATATATGCAGAAAGTAAATGAGTCATGAATGTAAAACGTATTTTTCGTGAACAGATTCATAGTATATTATGCACCTCGGATTTTACGCGAACCTTTCCTCCGAGTGTGATGTTTACAGGACGAGTAGTTGAATTGCGCGCGCCCCAGACTCGAATTCAGCCGAGAAGCGCAGTATTTGTGAGCTGATTTCTTAAAAATCCAATTTCGAGGGCATTAAATAGCTCTTTATTCTCCTGCGGACCATCAACAGGCCCTCTCTACCCCCCAACACCCGCCGTTCGATAAATATGTACATTATGCGTTCTTTCCAGGGGGCATTACTCGCTCTAACGCGCGTGTTGGGGATAAAAAAAGAAAAATTAAGGATGATATAATGTGCTCTCTATCCCTCTCCCAAATTCTTGTCCTACCAATTTTGAGACCGTTCCACAGCTGTAGTGGTTCATCGTGCTAAATCAAAAAGTTCTAAGACAGACTTCTGGACCAGACTTCTCAGCCACTTTTACAAGGCGGATTCTGACAAGCATTCGAAATTATAGAATATGTAATACAACATTGGCGATGTTCTTTTGAGCACCTCCCAACCTTTAACAAAATATATGGATGCTTTTTGAGCTTGTAACACTTAATTTTAAATCAGTACAATTTTAACATAAGTCATGAGTACATAGCTAAGTTAGTAAGACCAATTTATTTTTTGAGTGAAACAGTTTCAAGACAGCCTACGATAAACCTTGTTTTTTATGATGAAGAAAACAAGGATAAATAATAAAAATAATAATAGTAAAATCAGTGATGAAGAAGACGTTGCCAATGAAAATATCATCTATCATTTCGCATGGATCAGAAACTTAACTCGATTGATGAAATCAGAACTAACGGAAACTAAATCTCACATTTGGTTATGTGACAGATGTTTTTGATACATTTCAAATATGTATGAGTATGCTTTTCAGAAATCCATAAAACGGATTATCACTGAAACTCATGCAGAAAATTCATAAAATATAAGAAGCTACATTTTCAATAGGAGAAATGCTTCGATTTTGAGTAAGTGGATTAAAAAACATATATAAGAATTATGAAGTTTATATAGTTGTAGTCAAATTTTATGGAATATGTAACTGATGTTAGGAAAAATCTGCCCGCTTTGCGGGCATATTCTCATCGCGCGCTTCGCGCGCAGCTCGTAATTTTGAGCGCGCCTAGGGCGCGCGATTCAGTCGTCGCGCTTCGCGCTCGGTGTTATTTGTTCTTCATGTACAAATCACTACATTTGTTTTTTATTTCAAATGAAAAAGGGAATTTATTTACTTAAGGCTCTATCGGCCTTGAGGAATACATTCTCTTCATAATATTCGCGCTTTGCACTTGATTTTCTGCGCTCAAAGTATAATATATACAAATAAACAATTAAAAAGACGATTGAAAAAATTATCTTGATTTACGATTGGTCCTATAAAGAAATGTTTAGCAGCAATTTTATTTAACCGTTTAAAAGCAAAAATTTTACTTTTTTGACTATTTTTTTCTTATCTCGCGTTGTTTGGCTAATAAATTGAAATAAAAATATTCCAATACTATTTTTTATACTTTAAAAACAAACTATGCCTCTTACCAAAAAATGTTTAGAAGAAAGTTTACAGGTCTTCGTAAAAGCAACAATTTTGATACCTTAACTTTTTTTCGTATCTCGCATTATTTAGCTCAAAATTTGAATTTTCTATTTTCCAAAAGAATTCAAAAACTTGTTATGACAATCTTGTAGGGCTTTCAAAAAGAAAAGTTTTTCTTTCTTTAATTTTTTTTCATATCGTGCATCGTTTGGCTTACAATTTTCATTTTATTTTCTTTTTTTGAATTTTGTAAATGCTATAACTCTCACAATTTTTTTTTTATCGAAATTAGTCATGAGAATAAATTGTTCAACTTTCTGAGTACTACGTATATTCGTACATAGAATTTTTAAATCTCAAAAAAATGGTCTCAAAAATTTTGAAAATGCTTTAACTTTCTGAATTTTTGTCCAAAATGGCTGGCTAATGAACTTGACCTTCATTTCAGGGCACTAAAAGAGTATACCAAAGGCCGCAAGCCAATCGGTCAATTCTTTCGAAAGGTATCGTGCTCACAAACTAAATGTCTACAGACCCACGCACACACACACGCAGACAGACACATTCTTAAAAACATGTTCTTCGGGTTCAGGGGGTCTCAAAACGTGGACTTGTGACAAAAACGGGGGGGGGGGGTCAAATTTTGCACAAATCTAATACATCCTCTAATGAAAATGTAAAAATGTAATTTAATACAACCCAGTGAACCACGGAGTTTTTTATGAGTTCACAGAGAGTTAATCTGAAAGTTCACCATGAGTTCACCTGGAGTTC
>JAUMHM010000016.1:6561576-6573640 GCA_032362435.1 Melikaiella ostensackeni
CGCCTTTATCTATACGCTGCTGGTGTTTCACGCTTGGTTGAACACCGTCTCTCGCCCTGCGCGCCGGAGAAACTGGGTGGACCAGCCGTTCTAGGAAGGCCGAAACTAGGGGGACTGAAACGGCGGTTTGAGTGTACTACTATCAAATTCCTTGGGTAAGAGATAAATGAACAGGGGATAAGGCCGGCTAAAAAGGGAATTGAAGCGATTTTGAGTTTTCTTCCTTCAAGGAATGTGCAAGGGGTACAATCCTTTCTAGGGTTTGCATCGTTCTTCAGAAAGTACATGGAGAAGTTTTCATTAATAGCAAAACCGTTGTACGATTTGTTGAGAAAGGGAGTAGAATTCAAGTTCGTAAAAAAGAAAATAGAAGCCTTTGAAATTTTGAAGGCTTAACTAGTAGAGGCACCAATCTTATCACTTTTTAGCGCTCATGAAGAGACAGAACTACATTGCGATGCAAGCTCTATTGACTTTGGGACTGTCCTGATGCAAAAAATAATAAAGATATGAATTTTCAGCCGATTTTTTACTTGTTGAAGCGTACTTCTGAGGTAGAGAGCAAGTACCACCCGCTTGAGCTTGATACGATAGCCATTCTTCATGCCGTTCGCAGGTTTCGTATCTATTTATAGAGAAGACCTTTCAAGATACTTACAGATTGCAACTCGCTTACATTAGCCCTTAAAAAGAAAGATATTAATCCGAGAATTGAGCGGTGGGTCATGGAACTTTAATCTTATGAGCAGTATACAGAAGAACATCGGGAGGAAAGGCGCATGACTCACGTTGATGGTCTGAGTAGAGGAAGTTATGTTTTGGCTATTGAAGATATACTGAAAGTCTCTAATAAGTCAGTGCGCAATATGTCATTCTGAAAATTTCGTTCGAGGATCAGGGGTTGAAGGGGTACAGAGGGCGGCACTCTAGAGCCAGCAAACTCGTCCAGTACCGTACTAACAAAGCGAGCAGTTCCAACAATCGCATGCATATTTCGCATTCATTTTTGAATACACGCGGAAAATTCTCTTCTCATTAATTAGTCTCCATTGAAAAAAAGTTCCGTACCTTATAATAACAAAAATCTACAGTTGTACAAAATTAGGTTAATTAATATTATGTACTCCTACTGGAAATAGTTCATACGGCCCTGACTGTTAACATTAAAGTCGCTCCGCTATATCTCCAAAGCCATTTTAGGCAAGAACCAAAGTCGAACTTATTAGGGGCTCTTAGTGTAATTCATTTGAGAGGAATTTAGCTCTAGCTAAGACTGCGGATGGACGAATAGTCGAGATTATGAAGCGACTCGAGAAATCGGAAGATAAGTTGTATGAGGCTAGAAATGGTGTAGTTTATAGGAAGAGGAATCATTAACTTTTGTTCTACACTACCGGCGAATAGTATCGAACCACTAACCGGGTGACCTATAAAAAATTAGCCTTGACATTGAAAGGTGATAGCGGCGTCCAGAATATAGATGAAAATATTTTTTGAAAACCTTCAGAAAGCTTATTGTATTCTGCGTTGAAAGACCCCTAGTTGAAATGATTTGGCCATGTGGGTATTATATTATCACGTGAGAAAGACAAAAATAAAATTCCGATTTTTGAGAAATTTTGTACTTCAACTTCAACTCTTGGCAGAAGCTAGGAAATGGATTTAATTATTTGATACTTTATAAAAGTGACCTTTAGGATTTCACCTTTCATTTGAGACATTAAACATTGAAAAATCTTCACGGGTTTAGGAAATAATAATTTTTATGTACGACCATGCTAAATTTAAAATACATTACCGCACCGTTGAACCACGGCGCGGTAATGTATTTTAAATTTAGCATGCTGGCACCAAAAAATTAGTATTATTGTTAGTGGTAGATGCTTTTACAAAATTCACGAAACTGTTTGCAACTGAGTCTACGATTTCGGCAGAGGCGATAGTAAATCTAAAACAATACTTCCCTGCTTACAGTAAACTTAAAATTTTAGTATCAGATAGAGATACCTGCATTACCTATGAAGAATTTGAGAATTTTGTAGAAGATTATGGTCTTCAGCATGTTAAAGTGGCCCCCGGGTCACCAAAAGCGAAAGGTCAGGTAGAGCGAGTAAACCGTGCCCTTGCACCAATGTTGAGTAAACTTAGTGATTATGATTGCGGAAATAAGTGGCCTAAAGTGATTAACGAGATCGAGTTTGCGATGACAGGAGAAAGTCCAAGTAAATTGTTATTTGGTATAGATCAAAGGAGAAAGGTAAACGATGAAGTAAAAGGGTTCCTTGAATGTCCAATGAATATTACATCGAGAGACTTAGACGAGTTGCGGGAGACAGACAGCCAAAAGGTAGAAAAAAACCAAAATTATGATAAAATGTATACGAAGAAGAAGAGGAAAAAACGTACTAATACGAATTGGGTGATTACGTGATGATCAGAAACTTTTATTCCATTAAGGGCGTTCCTGCTAAACTGAAGCAAAAGTTTAAAGGTCCTTACGTAATCACTAAAATTTTAAGAAATAATAGGTATGTCCTCGCTGATATAGCTGGTTTTTAAGTAACTCATAGAAAGTATGAAGTGGTTTGGGAATCGGCCAACATGCGCATATGGTCTTCAAAAGGGCCACAGGATTGAAATTATGAATACTGAAGGCCTTGTCTGAGAAGATTTTAAATATTATAATTGACTAGGTATGTTAAGCTGGCGCAACCACATTGTCTAATCGAGCTATGACCTATATCATAAGTAAGGTCTCATTTAGGGCTAATTTAATGCACTGTTACAAAATTTAATGCTCCACTTTTTTCTCTAAAACACAGGGCTTAAGCTGGCTTAACGTTAATCTGACGTAAACACAAGTGAAAATAACATTGAGCCGAGTTATCTGCCCTATTTTAGTAGAACACCGTTAACTCAGAAACGAGTGAAATCGAGAAAATCGACGAAAACTGTTTGAAACTTCTTTCGCTCAGAACGCTTATTCAAAGACAATTGTAAAAATCACCTTTGATGACTTATTTGACCACGATCTTTTCAATTATGACAGAAAGAAAGGGGCTCAATAATATGGTATTCATTATTAATTATTATTGTAACTTAATTCATATTGAGTTATTCACTAATGAATAATTTCACTATTATTTATTATACTGTTTAATAATTAATGTTAATTAATGTTTAATTATTTTTGAATTATCCATTCATTTAAATTCATTCAAATTTTCTTTTAAATTCTGAAATGTATATTTTGTCATTACATTGCTTTGTGGTTAAAAAATGAACAACGATCGTATACAATTATCTGGCAAACCTTGGTAATTTATTGAATATTCAGAAACAAATATAACTAAGGATTCTGAATACATTAAATTAGCCCTAAATGACCTCCTAATTATGATATAGGGCATAAATCGATTCAATGTTATTTTCACGTGTGGTTACGTCAGCTTAACTTTAAGGGCCGAGCGTCTTTGGCCAGAGAAAGCTCACACGGCGCGCCCTGCTCGGTTGCCTTATACGAGACGCACTACAATTGAACTTTTCTTAATTTTCAAGCAGAATAAAAATGGTTTTACTAAGAAAGAGCTCCGAGAAAAAAAAGAGAATAATATTTAGAATATTTATGCAGAAAATTAGACCACAATATTCAACCGTTTGGCCGTGAAATCTGACCCAGCAAAACCAGAGTCAAATAAATGCCCTTAAGCCAGCGCAACTCCAGTTTTATTTTAAAGCAAAGCATTTCATTTACCAATGGGGCATTAAATTAGTCTTAAATGAGCCCTCAATTATGATATAGGTCATAACTCAATTCGACAATGTGATTGCGATACCTGTTGGTTTTCTAGTCTATTTTTATTTTTTGCTGTAATCAGTGCGCGCTCTAAGGGCCAATGGTATTCTACGACGTCAAGAATTATCTACCGCGTCTTGTGTGTTTTATTTCCGCCATCTTACTTTCATACTAAATGAAATATCGCGTTGAAATTTTAAAAAAAGGAAGAAAATATATCAAACTACCGCTGTCTGGCCCACTCAAGTTCATATTTTTGAAGGAAAAGTTGTTTCTATTTTAGAAATTAATTAACGGTGGGTAAGTCATAATGTAATAGAATACTATTTGCTCTAAAATTTACGTCCTTCATTTTATTTAATCGAGCCTACATTTCTTTGTTGTAACAGCCTCTACAAGACTTGTTCTTTTCGTTCAAAACTGTCTAAAGTGAACAATTTTTGTCTGATTTCAACTTTTTTTTTTAAATTGAAGTTCAGAAAATTTGGAAGAGAATGATGTTCATCGAATAAAAATTTTTAGTTATCTTTATATATTATATTTTTACACAAAATACGGAAAAAACAACATTTTCCAGAACTCTATACAAAATTAACAACAATCATTGTTATAACCATTTTTGTAGCGAAATATTTAAACTTGAGGTTTTTTCATACTTGGATTTCTCTCACCCCCCTGATTGGCTACAAATATTTTAGAGATGAAATACAATGAAAGTCCCATAAAAATCCGACTTTGGTTCTTACCTAAAATGGCCTTGGACACATGGCGGAGCGACTCCAATGTCAACAATCAAGGCCGTGTGAACTATTTCTAGTAGGAATACATAATATTAATTAACCTAATTCTGTACAAATGTAGATTTTTGTTATCATAAGATATGCACCTTTTTTAATAATTAAGACTAATTAATGAAAAGAGAATTTTCCGTGTGTATTTAAAAATAAATTTGAAATATGCACGCGAGTTTTCAGACTGCCCGATTCTGAACTGCTGAACGCCACAGCTCTCGCAACGTCTCCAGCTCATTCCCCCAAACTCCGTCGGCAACGAATGCGAGCTGGCAGAATTCTAGGAAGGATACACTGCAGATTGACTTATTAGGGACACTCAGTGTATTTAGCTCGGATTTCTCTTTGAGCTGATAAGAGACAGAAGACCATATTTTTATAATTACGCTTTGGGACAGTTCTAAAAAATAAAAATGTTTCTTTATCATCGCAGAGTGTACAGTTTATTGAAAGTCAAATCTACCCTGATAAGTAAAAAGTACAAAGTCAATTAAGACCGTTGTTTTAAAAATTTATGAAACTTAAATAAAAAAAGTTATGATCGGAAAAAAATTCTAGGCTGTACAGACATTTTTGAACGAAAAAATCAAGTTTGTGGTCTATGTGGTATAAAATGACTATTTACAGGATAAAAATGTATCTAGAAGTAAAAAAGCTGGTATGTTTCTAGCAACATCAAAATTTGCTTGCAATATGTGCTATCCAGATGCGCCCGCAATATACAAGCAATTTACAGTAAAAGCTGCTAGTGATGCATATTTACCTCTTGCTGCAAACGTCCTAGATTTGGAGATACCTTCCATAGTGTCTCGATATTTTGACTTGCGCTTTGCTCGCACTTTGTTTTTTAATCTTTCACTCAAATTTGCTGCTTGCAACTTGCCAGCTACCATTCACTGCTATTTGATAGCAATGTTTACTTGCCTGTTGCATGTAAATCCTTGCTTGCTTTCAATTGGTGGGAAATTGACTACACAAGGCAAGCAAAAGGCAAGCATTCACTGCCACAGCACGTTTTTTGCATTTTTTTGCATCGCACATTATGACAAATAATAGAATATCGTCATGTCTCTTACCGTGACCACCATCATCACCATCTTCATCGTCCGGCCCAAGGCCACTTCCGGATGCCTCAAGGTCGTCGCGAACTTCGCCTCCTCCTCGACCAGAACCTTCCAAAGCTTCCTGATCGTCAAGGTAGAGATCATCTATGTAAGGTGAGTTCCCCGTGGACCTATCAGCAGGGGTTTGTTCCTTCTGTAAAGTTAATAATTCGTAAGACAATTTTAAGATATTATGAATTAGTGATTATCCTTAAGTTCATTTTTCAATTTTAGGAAATGAATAAATCCTTAAGTGCCAATAATTTGAGAAGACTACTATTTCTTATAATTAGAATCTCATTTTGCAGAGATGTGTGTTTTTGCAGTTGATAAATTTACTACTATTTGATATTACTTTGTACTCCAACAATTTTTATTATACTATACTCAAGAAATTACTACAAAATACTTTTCACTGAACACCAGACAGTTGCGTTTGTTATTCAAAACAAATCGATGGAAAGCAGATGTGAGAAAGTATTCAACCATTAAAATTAGGAATGTGCCAAATGATGTTGGAAAAATTGCCACCATGTACGATTTTTCCAGGTTCGAAAATTCTCAAAGTTCGAAAATTTGGATTCCAAAACTTTTTAAGGATTTCATAAAAACAAAATATGCATTTCGAGTACTTCGGTTTTTCAAGTTAAGTCGCCATTCAGGCTTCGGGTCGGGCTTAAGCTTTTCAAAATTTTGCACATAAGTTAAATATTTGATGTTTAATGGAAAACATTTTATGAAATATCTTTTACAAATCACACACATACATCATTTTACGGTAGCGAGGCGTGGCCATGTGTGTGATTTACAACGGTTCTACTGGAAGCCAGTGTCATTTTTCTAATTGGCAGTCGCTCCCAGGGGGACCTTGCGGTGGTTGTTTGACCAATTTTTTTTCAACCATATATATAAATTCGTTTCGTTTCGGTTCCTTTGGAATCCAATCGGAGGGCCTATGACAAAGTCGTCGGACGCGTCCTCAGGTTGCGAATAGAGGGTCCCTGTGTCGAGGGTTTCTGCTGAATACGCTTATAAAAGTTAATAAGCAGTCGCGGACAATTGTCCAGGGATGGTCCCTGAGGAAAAACCCCTAACCGTGCCGAAAGCTGAATGGCATGGGTGAGGTGTCTTTTACGGTGTCTCTGGGATACCGGGCGACCTCCTAGAGTATCAGCCTTACCCTTGCATGCGGGGTTCTGCAACGGTGGACAAACCTTTTCCCTAGCTTCTCGTGGAAACAACTATGACAACACCAAACCCAGTTGTAATTACGGTTCAAAATGATTGAACGCGCAGACCACCCGACCATGGGTCAGCAAACAGTGCCGATCGCCCTAGAGTTCGGGGTGCTACAAATAATTTGGATGAAAACATGATGACAGATCGGCGAGAGGGTCGACGTCTTGAGTGGACGGATCGATTCAGAAATGACTTGCTGGATTGCTGCGTTGCCAGTATTACCCTTGATCGCAGGGGTTACATGGCGCGCCAGCACACAATGTGGTGCCAGAAACACCCAGAGCTTTCGTACGTTTCGCAACAGAGGTTCCGAAACCGCGCCGGCAACCTCTCCCAAACAGGATATATACGCGGAACGCTTCCCCAACCGCTACTAGAACAAGCCGCAGACGAAGAAGTGGAAGCGACATTAAGACCAACCACGGAAATCAGGCCTCCCACAAAAAATGATGGCGATTCCAGGACAAGGAAGAATATCAACATCCAGGTTCCTCCTAAGCCCCAAGATCTGGCTAAAATGGATGGCGCCCTTCGTGAGGATCTCTCGGAGGAGTCTAGCTTCTGGAACATAACTTGTTCAGTTTATGATGCGGCGAGAGCTTTGGCCGATTTAAATCGAAGGGTGAAGCCGACGATAGATCAAAAGACCAAAAGGCGCTTGCATCAACTGAACAAGAAAATTGGTTGGGCTGGACAAAACGCATCCCGCATTTAGTGTGTGATTGACTACATAACATCTGGTAAGCCTTTTACGGTAAAGGTCCAAAAGTTCACTCACGTACTGAGGATCCACCATCACACACTGAACAAGTCAAAGCAGCTGACGATCAAGCAGCACATTGTTGATGAAATACGGGTTTTATCTGACGCCAGAAGGAGAATACAGAAGAGGCAGAAATGGGTCAGAGACAATCAACAGTTCCTTTCTAACCCATTGCGGCACTCCCATGATCTCACTGTTTCTGCCCATCAATCACTGCCGAAGAGGTGAAGAAGGCACTGAGGGGCACAAAGAACTCCTCCGCTGCTGGACCGGATGATGTCAAGAACTTATGCTGGAAGAAGTATACTTCTACACACCAACATCTGGCCCGGATCTTCACCTCATATTCAACGTCGGAGACGTGTATTCCGCAGTGTCTGGTGTTAGCACGCAGTGTACTCCTACCGAAGAAAGGCGACTTGTCCAACCCAAGGAGCTACAGGCCAATAACTTGTCTGGAAACGCTGTATAAGATCTTCACAGTTATCCTGAACGACAGGATTCTTCGGACAATTGGACTTATGTGGAGAGAGATCTACGAACGACGTGGATCCAAAAGAGGCATAGCAAGCTGTCGGGAAAACCTGCTAATCGACTGAAGCGTCTGCAAAGACGCTGCACCCTGCAATCGCAGTCTGTCGATGGCCTGTATTGATTACCAGAAAGCTTTCGATTCAACTTCCCATAGACCCATCATCTGTCTGTTGGAAAGCTTGAAGGTTCATCCGCACATAGTGGGATGCAAAGAGAGATTGATGACCCTTTGGAAAACCAGATTCACTATCTCATCTAGAGAACATCGCGTGACAACTGACAGCGTCAGCTTTCAGAGAAGCATCTCTTAGGGTGACATCATGAGCCCTCTCCTCTTTTGCGTCATACTTTTGTCATTATCTCTTGCATTGCGCAATTCTCATGGGTACCTCTGCGGCGGGTCTAATAATCATAAGCATAAGGTCACTCATATATTTTATATGGATGACTTGAAGATCTATGCTTTTGGGACACAGCATCTCAAGGATGCGTTGAAGATCATCGAGGGTTACACAAGAGAACACGGTGGTTTTATGAACGAAGCACGAACTCACGGCCCTCGATATCGCCATACGTGAGATCATGCGTATGCAGAAGAGCTTGCATATCAACTTGTCCGTTCCACGCTTATACATCCCACGTCGGAAAGGTGGGCGCAGACTTCCAAATATTCAGTGTCTTTATGACCGAATTATCTTGGGTACAGCTCACATCGTGGCAAATGGAAGAGATGCCCTCCTAAAAATGATCAGGAACCACGAGATGATTGGCAAAGGAGCGTTCCGTTACAATGCCGCGGAGCAGGCGGCCGAGACCCTCCATCCGGATCTTGTCATCAGAAGTGAGGAAAGTGCATTACTCCATCTAGATGCCTCTCTTCTTGAAGCTGAAGTGAAGAGAGTAGAGGTCAATAACTTCCTCAAACAGCTTAACAACAGGAAAATGTACGGAAACTTTCACAGAGATGTAAAAGATCAATCCTTGTCGATGGAGTTAACGTTTGCTTTCCTTAAATCATCCGGACTTAATGCAGTCACAAAAGGTTTTATCTTCGCGTGTCAGAGCGGAGTCACTCCCACCTTGGTATACGGTAGCCACATCTTACGTGAAGGATTTCCCAGCAACAGGTGCAGAGCGTATCATGCACATTCTGAGCACCTATGGCACATACTATCCGGGTATCCCACTCAAGCGTGAACGACTTATCTCCACAGACACAATGTGGCCCCAAGAGTGCTTTATCATCATTTTTGTCGCTCTCATGGTGGAACTACAAATTTAATCCAGCAATGCATAATAAAAACTTAAGACCTGGTATCATACTCCTTGACAAAGAGAAACGAACTATGTTCGTGATCGAATTCTCGGCTCCGGCCGACAGCAACATCACAGTCAAGCAGAAGGAGAAGGAGGAGAGGTATCGAGACCTTATAAGGAAGCTGCCATATTTATACTCAGGATATTTGGTTAAAATGATTGTTTATGTGATGAGTGCTCTCGTAGGTGCGAAACTATCGCTGGTTGGTAACCTCAAACCCATACCCGCGTGCCAAAAATATACCAAGGCACTTGTGACGTAGATACAGATGGCTGTCATCCTTGGGGCGCTGCGTGTCCTCAAGACATTTTTCGCCGGCCTATCGTTGTGATTTCAACGTGCCCCGTGGCCACCGATCTTTACGGTCGTGAGACGTGGTCATAGGTGAGATTTACCGCGGTTCTACTGGGAGCCTGTGTCATTTTTGGATAGCAGTTGCTTCCAGGGTGGCCTTGCGATGGTTGTTTGACCTATTTATTATATATATATCACCAAAACTCATCTCGTATTAATACGAAGACATCGGTGATATTTAAGTAAGAAACTAAATAATACTTACGGGCTGATAAATGTGAACTAATTGAAATAAGCCTCTCCAATTCAGGTTAAATGTTGTCCTCATTTTACCGTTTTCAATTAAAACAATGAAATTTATCTTCATCTAAACTCGTGACGCCAGGAGGAGAATACAGAAGAGGGAGAAATGGGTCAGGGAGAATCAACAGTTTCTCGCTGACCCATCGCGCCTCTTCCGCGATCCCCCCCTTTCTGTTAATAATCCGCCTACGTCCGAGGAGATACAGACTTTTGGAGAGAAATTTACGAGGTTCCACACCCATTGCATGAAGACACTGAGAATATCATGCGCTTCAAGGAGCCGTGCAACAACCTCATAACGTCCGAGGAACAATGTCCACCAATCACTGCCGAAGAGGTGAAGAAAGCACAGAGGGGCACGGAGAACTTCTCCGCTGCCGGATCGGATGGTATCGAGAACTTCTGGTGGAAGAAGATTACTTCTGCACACCAAAATCTGGCCCGGATCTTCGCCTCATACTTAAAGTTGGAGACGCCCATTCCGCAGAGGCTGGTATTAGGACGCATTGTACTCCTACCGAAGAAAGGCGACTTGTCCAAATCAAGGAACTACAGGCCAATAACTTGTCTGAACACACTGTATGAGAACTTTACAGCTATTCTGAACGACAGGATTTTTTAGACAATTGGACCTACTCAGAGAGAGATCTACAAGCAACGTGGATCGAAAAGAGGCGTAACAGGCTGTCAGGAAAACCTGCTAATCGACAGAAGCGTCTACAAAGACGCTGCAGCCTACAATCGCAATCTGTCCATGGGCTGGACTGATTACCAGAAAGCTTTCGATTCAACCTCCCATAGACTTATCATCTGTCTGCTGGAAAGATTGAAGGTTCATCCACACATAGTGGGATGCATAGAGAGATTGATGCCCCTCTAGAAAACCTGATTTACTATCTCACCTGGAAAACATCGTGTGACAACTAACAGCGCCACCTTCCAGAGGGGCGTCTTTCAGGGTGACACCATGAAGTCTCTTCTCTCTTGCATCACACTTTTGCCACTATCTCTCACACTACGCAATTCTCATGGATACCTCTGCGGCGGGTCTAATAATCGTAAGCATAAGGGCACTCATATATTTTATACGAATGACTTAAAGATCTATTCTTCTGGGATACAGCATCTCAAGCATGCCCTAAAGATAGTCGAGGGGTACACACAAGAAATCGGTATGAACTTTGGATTGGACAAATGTGCCAAGATTCATTTGAAATGAGGACGACTTGCTAGCGTTAGCGATGACCCTGAACTCGAGGACAGAAGCGCTATTAGAAACCTTTGCGTTGGAGAGACCTACCTATACCTAGGCGTGCCAGAGATTTGTATTCAGGATATAACATTAGTCAAGGAGACTCTCCGAAGCAGATACAAGCGTTTCCTTCAACAGATTTGGTCTTCTAATCTATCGGCGTTGAACAAAATACCTGCAACTGACATGCTTGCCGTTCCGGTTCTACTCTATTCATTTGGGTAGTTCCATGGACGAGGCACGAGCTCACGGCCCTCGATATCACCACACGTAAGATCATGTATATGTAGAAGAGCTTGCATATCAACTCGTCCGTTCCGCGCTTATACATACCACGACGTGAAGGCGGACGAGGACTTCTAAGTATCTAGTGTCTTTATGACCGAATTATCTTGGGTACAGCTCACTTCGTGGCAAATGGAAGAGATCCTCTTCTGACAATGGTCAGGAACCACGAGATGATTGGCAAAGGAGCGTTCTTCTACAAGGCCGCGGAACAGGCGGCGGAGACCCCTGGTCTGGATCTTAACATCAGGAGTGAGGAAAGAGCATTGCTCCATCTAGATGCCTCATTTCTAATTGACCGAGTAAAGCAAGCAGAGGTGAACAACTTCCTCGAACAGCTCCACGACAAGAAAATGCACGGGAACTTTCACAGAAATGTAAAAGAT
>JAUMHM010000016.1:6612263-6636676 GCA_032362435.1 Melikaiella ostensackeni
GACAAAGTAAACAATGAATACAGCTGAACATTTTATCATACTTCAGGGGCATGTATACCAACATAATAAAAAAAATTTGACAATAGGACTCTCCAAACCCGCGAAATATAAAAATTCCCGTTATTTTCTGAACACACCTCGTATACGATTTTCACAAGAGTATAGTAAGTACGAATTTAAGAGCAGCTTAAAGCCTTACGACTTCGCTTCAGGAAGAGGAACGCTCGTTTTCTTAGGTTGAGAAGATGAAAACAAATCTTTAGGCTTGTTCCTTATCCACTCTGTAGGATTTTTATTCACTTCCTCCTGTGTCAAGAGCCTGCCTTCGTGAAGTAAATTCGCGAAGTCAGAGACGATAGGATCTCTGCCAACGCTGCTCATCGCTATAACTTTATTGTCTTTGAAATAGTAAGCGAAGAACTTGAAATCTTCTAAGGATCCATGCACTTTCACACTCGTTGGACGTCCAAATCCTAAAAAAAATATTATCCATTATTATTACAGGGCGGTCACTGGATTAGGAAACCAGGAAATGACAATGAATTTCTGACTAGGATTACCAGGAATTTATTTTACTTCCTACATAATAAGACTTTGAATATCACATGATATAACATAAAATTGTGCAATGCCTCAATGGCTTTGATTGGACGGATCGACTGAGGGACCACCTATTGAAGTGCTACGGTGCCAGAATAACCCCTGAGCGACAAGGCTACATGAGATGATTGCATGCTCTGTGGTGCGAGAAACACCCAGAGCTTCGTACTTTTCGCAGCAACTGCTGAGATATCGCCCCGAGCACCTCCTGTGAAGGGGTTACGTACGCGAAGCACCTACCTCTACCACAGCCAGAACAAGCCGGCAGCAAAGAAAAAAGGCGACAAGTGCTGCATGACGCTCTTTGTGGAGATTTTTCCGAAAAGTCCGGCCTCTGAACCATCCGTTGGGCTGTGTATGAAGCAGCGAGAGCTTTGGCGGATGCTAACCGTAAAACAAAACCAACGGAATTTCATAAGACCAAAAGGCGCATGCAACCACTGAAAACAAAGATAGCCTGGGCAAGACAAGTACGCATCCCGTATTCAGCGTGTGATTGACTATATAACATCTAGTAGAAAATTAAGTACCATACTCGCGCGTGATCTACGGACCCGTCATCACACACTCAAAAAGTCAAAGCTACAGGCCATCAACAAGTTTGGACTTTGGAAAGGCGGGAGAGATGGGCCAGGCAGAATAAATAATTTCTCTCTGACCTATCTGTTCCAAGACCCTTCAGTTAGTGTAGATCATCCGCCCAAACCAAAGGAGGTCGAGATATTTTGGAAAGAAATTTACGAGGTACACTGAGTGAAGACACAGAGAACAATACACGTTTCAAAGAGCTGTGCAGTAACTTCATAACACCTGAGGAAGAACGTCCACCTGTCACTACCGAAGAGGTGAAAAAAGTATTCATGGGCACGAAGAAATATTCCGCTGCGAGCCCAGATGGTACAAAGAACTTCTGGTGGAAGAAGATTTCTTCATCCCACCAGCATCTGGCCCGCATTTTCACCTTATATCTAAAATTGGGAGAGCCTATTCCGGAGTCAAGGGTGAAAGGACGCACTAACTCCTTCCGAAGAAGGGCGTCTTGTCTGACCGAAAGAATCACAAGTCAATAACGTGTCTGAACACGCTGTATATGATCTGTACAGCCATCCTAAATGATGGTTTGGACAATTGAACCTGTATGACGAGAGATCGCCCGTTCCGTGGCTTTATATCTCACGTCATTAAAGTGGTCACGGAATGCTCAATCTTGAGTGTCTTTATAACAAGATCATTCTGGGTACAGCACAAATAGATACAAATGGACGAGACCCTCTTCTGAAAATGGTCAGGAAACGCGAGGAAGTGGTCAGCCGAGTGTTTCTTTACAAAGCAGCGGAACAGGCTGCTGAAACACTTGGCCTCAAACTTCATATCGAGGGTGAGGAAGATGCATCAAACCCTATCCATCTCCAGTATTCACTCCTGAAAGCCCGGCCGGGTGAAGAAAGTAAAGGTGAACAAGTTCCTCCAACAACTTCTCGGCAAAAGGATTAACACTATCTTTCATAAAAATGTGAAAGATCAGCCTTTGTCGATGGAGTTGACGTTTGCTTTTCTCAAGTCACCCGGACTGAAATCAAGCATAGAGGGTTATATTGTCGCTTGCCAACACGGCGTAATTTCCATCTTATACCGTAGGCGTAGCCGCATTTTAGATCAAGATGCTTCCGACGATAGCAGCAGAGCGTATCATTTACACCCAGAGTACCTGGGACACATACTACGAGTATCTGTTTGTTGTACTTGCGTGGGAACCATTCACATCCAAAGACATAATGCGGCACTAAGAGTACTTTATTACCGCAAGTGCCGAATATACTACTTGAGCATATACTATTGGAATAAATGGAACTTTTACTACTGGAACTACTTATTCTAGTCAATTGTCCATATCGCACATTCGAGGCCTGACATCGTTCTCCTTGATTTCAAAAAACGAACTATGTTCTTTATCATATTCTCGGCTCCGGTCGACAACATCACCGTCAAGGAGAAACAAAAGGAAACAGAACAAAAGTACTGATATCTGATAAAAGAATTGCGACGGCTGTACACAGAATCTTCTTTCAAAATGGTTGTCCTGATATTCGGTGCTCTCGGTGGTGCAAAGCCTTCACTGGTCCTTAACCTTAAGATCATACCCGTATGCCAGCAACATGCTGAATTGCATTCGGGCACAAAACACCAGCGATAACATGTAAGCACGATTTTCAATTTTTTTTAAAAAAGAAACTTTTCCATTACTATTCAGGTTGGGTGGGGGAAATCTGAGATTTCCACATACCCAGGGACCAACTCTTTAAGCTAAATGCATGGGGCAAAACTTTATTTTTTTAGTGTCTTCGTAAAAAATGATTTTCACCATAAGTGGTTGTGCGTCATGGTTAACAAAATATTTCACCTGTTTTTTTGGTCAGGATTTAAACAAAAAATTCTGGAATATTGTCGCACTGGTTTTCAAAACATATATTTTGTTCATTAAAATCGGCTAAGCCGCTCTCGATAAAAACTAATTATGAACACGGCCCTGACTCCATATTTATTTTCGGAAGTTGATTGTAGGATAAATAGACAAAATTCACCAAGTATTCGGGGTCTGATAAAATCCTGGAAATTTTTGTTTTTTTTTTCCAATGAATTTATCAACAAAGGATTTATACCCATTAACTACAACACCTTATTGATAAAAACACATAAAAGAAGGATTCATATTTTATTTTGCAATTTAATTAGGGCAAAAAAATATTCTCTCCATTATTTCTATGCATTTTTGTGAAAATTTTCCCTGAAATTGGAATATTTTAATATCTTACTGTGCAAATTAAATAAAAAATCGCATTAAGACATGGTTATGCGCTCATACGGGTCCTATGCCAAACATAAATAATTTAAACAATGTCAAATAAGCCGGTTAACCCTAGTAGTGAAAAAACAGACCCAATCAACATTAGAATTACGCACAGTCAAGCGCATGCGCATTCTGATATTGCCAAATTGGTGAAGGAAAATAAGGGAGTACCCGATTACATAAAAGGGCCCCAAAACAATTAAATTCAAGAAAATTTCTCACAAAAATTGCCAACATTTGGCGATGACTTCTCCGGCACGAATACCCCAAGTGCTTCGAATCTAGAATGTTCAAACATCAATAAACAAACATCTCAACTCAGTAACACACTTCCAACACATTTCGCGGGAAACCAAGATAAAAGTATAATGATTAGCTCAAGTAATTCCATTCAGCATGGTCAACTAACAAGGGGGAGGCCTCCGCTACGACATTCACTTTTTGATGCGACTATCATCAATCAATAGTACGTCAAAAATCATTAGACACGTGTCCCGGCTTCTTTGTAAATGGGCCCTTGTTTAAGAATTATGAGCGTTTGAAAATCACGGTCGCCTTGGCTGCCAAAGGTCCACCGAGTCGCAAGCGATTGCTTTCACCGAGCGCCGCCGGTGCAGCGGTAAAGTGCCAGTCTAGCAACCACGCTGCCGCTGGTTCAAATCTTTTAGTCGACATTTTTTTTAATATATTTTTTTTTACTTTTCACATTTTAAACATGTCAAATAATCATTTTTTGATGCTCTCCCGATGATTAAATTTTTTTTCTTTCAAAAATATTTAAATTATTGGGTAATAAATATCATGCAGAAATTTTATACACATCAGAAGCAACATGTTAAATTTTATAGCGTGAAAAGAGACATCTCCGGTTAAATTCGGGAAAAATGAGTGCGTATTTATTCTGTTTTTTTTTTTAATCCGGTTTCGAACCCATTTTCACGATTCATGGAAGAGGGGAGAGAGTCGGGCCAGCTGCCCCTGTCGTCCATTCTCATGCATGATATTTATTTACCAATAATTTAACTGTTTTTGAAGAGAAAAAAATTAATCGCCGGGGGAGCATCAAATATGATTATTTGTCATAATTACAATGCGAAAAATAAAAAAAAAATGTAAAAAAAATGTCCACAAAAAGATTTAAACCAGCGGTAGCGTGGTCGCTAGGCAGGCACTTTACCGCTGCACCGGCGGCGCTTGGTGAAAGCAATCGCTTGCAACTCTGTGAACCTTTGGCAGCCAAGGCGACCGTGATTTTCAAATGCTCATAATTCTTACACAAGAGCCCACTTACAAAAGAGCCGGGATACATATCTAATTATTTTTGACGTACTATCGATTGATGATAGTCTCATAAAAAAGTCAATGTCGCAGAAGAGGCCTTCCCCTTGTAAGTGATACTGTTTTCTTGATAACGCCATTCCAATAAATTCAACAGTGAGCTCTCGGCAAGAGAAATGCTTCCAGAATTCATGGAACCAAATTTGGTCAAATTAATCCGGAGTAAAATAACAGGGGAAACTAGGAAGTGCATTTCCAGGTCATCATATACTAAAATAGAGGATTTGATAGATTGATTAAAAAGGGTTTATGCGCCAGACAAAACAGTTCATCAATTACAGGGGGAATTAGGTAGAATTTGTCAATGGGAAAATGAAAAGGTTATTGTCTACGCAGTGCGGATTCAAGCAATCGGAAATAAAATCTTAGACGTTCATAAGACGAACAACTACGGACAAATAGATCTTACCTTTGAAAATAGTTTAGCTACAGGCATTACAGATTGTTTTTTGCGCAGATTAAGGCCAGAATTAGAGTCTAGAATAGGAAAGCAAAGAACATTTAATGCAACAGTAGACGCTGCCATTGAGATAGAAAGAAGGTTATCAGCTACAAAAGCATTGAAGGAAGACGGAAAATTTAAAACATCACAGGGAACCGAAAATCAAGCAAATAACAGCGGTAGAGAATCATTTAACTCAAGTAAAATAGCTATGGCACAAGAGGAGGTAGAATTTAGGTGCCAAATATGCGGAAAAAGGGGCCATGCAGCCCCCACTTGTCGCTTTCTAGGTCAGACTCAGCAAAACTTCCCTAACCGTGGGTTTCAAAGTCAGGCACAGCAGGGCCCTGTTATTCAATACCGGGGTCAACGACCGCACCCCAATGGTTCATACTCCACGTTTCAAACTCGAGGAAACCCCGGTATCTACGACCAGCTAGCGGCCCGCACTATTTAGCTCCGCCGCAAAATACACCTTACATAGGGTCCAGGCAAGAACGTGACGATCAAGGTACATGGCAACCAAGATGATACAATCAAAACACCAATAATTACAACAGTGATAGAAATTGAAATCAGGGTCAAAAATCAATCAATAATTATCGATCTCATTTTGACCCCCCTCAAAAAAATTTCAATTTCAGCGATAATACTTGTGCATATTGTCATAGACCGGGACATTTTATAAAAAAAAGTTTCCAGATAATAAGGGATGAAGGTGCAAAAACATAACAATTTTCTCAACAAAATATACAGCAGCTGGGTTATTCAAAACATGGAAACGCGAGAACCCCCCTCAATCAGGGTGCAACGAGGGAGGTTATACCAAACAAAAATTAAATGCACCCATTATAAAACATGCAAAAAGCCCGGAAATTAAAACAGCGAAAGTTAATCTGAGTGTAGGAAGTTCAGTACCAGCTGTCATTTTAACTGCTGAAGGCTTAAATAAGCCTGTGTGCATGATGGTGGACACAGGTGCAGGACCTAACTTAATCAAAAAACGGAAAAGTTAAGGACGTACATGAAGTTCCCGAGGATCTAAATTTCCTGAAGTGTAAGAAATCTGACAAGCATTCAGATTTAATGGTTGTTGACACATAAAATAAAAAACTGTTTATAAATTCCACTCGAAATGAAGGGGGTGGATTGCGAACATGGAGTGCAGTAGTCACACGAGGAAAACTAAAAAGGCAAGATGAAATTGAAACTGCAAGAATAAAAAATAGAAATAATCCTTATGGAAATGCTGAAGGAGTACCTCATTCTCTTTTTAATGAAAATAATACAGATAAGATTACATTTTTAGAGAAAAGAAATAGAGAGGAAGACCCAGAAAGATTTCTAATCAAGGGCCCTCAATGATAAAGAAAAGTATAAAGAGTAAGGAAACAGAAAATGATTAAGAAATTATTAATAGTTCTGATTCTAATCCTGAATTCGAATTAAAGGAAAGTACAAAGAAGAAGATTTATAAGACATTGATGAAACAGAGCAATCAAGATATATATACTGAAGAAAGTGCAGCAGAATCTGACCCCTTTAGTGAAGAAGGAGAAGAAGATGAAGAACAAGGATAAGAAGAGGAACAGGACATTTACGAAAATTTTGAATTAACTCAAGACATAGAAGATCCTTTGGACGATCCTGAGGAGATAACACCAGTTGCAATACCTATAACAAAAAACGTCGTAGAGTCAAGTAAGGATGGAAGCAGACGTCCTACCCTAGCGCCCCCCCCCCCCCTGAAGAGACTACTTCAGCCGGACGGAACATATTAGTACGAAATATAATCGAATGCTTACTTTGTAGCGATTGATGAAAGTTCTTGTGATAATGGTTCAAGAATGCTTCAAACACGGGGAGAAATACCCAATTTCTCAAATTTTCAGGTAGGATTATCACAAGAGATTCAAAAAAAGTCAACAACATCATATCGCCCTTCCAATTGAAGATGAAAATAAAGGTAATTTTTCTGGAAATTTGAACGACATTAAGTCAACGATTTATTCACTACAAACAACGACAGAAAAACTAAAGTTAAGATCAATTTGCCTAGCAAAAGCTGCGCAAATTAATCATGTATCTTGGCAAGAAATATTAAGTCACCTTTGGATTAGCATTCAAAAATTCAAGTAGGAAGATTATCATTTGTAATAGAATTGTTCAATATCCAAACAAGGAACAAAAGATATCAGTTTTGAAAGAAGCTCATTCTTCAGCGGTAGGTGGGCACAAATGTGTAATGAAAACATACAACAGGATACGCCAAAAATATTATTGGGCTTATATGAAGCTCGATATACAGAGATTTATTCAGCAATGCTTGCAATGCCAATTAAAGAAATTAGTCAGGGTTAAAAAAAAAACCCTATGGTAATTACAGATACACCCAGCACAGCTTTTGAAAAAATCACTATGGACGTTGTGGGTCCTCTTCCACCAACTACGTAGGAAACGAATACATTCCGACTATCCAAGATAATTTTACTAAATTTTGTATAGCCGTATCTATGCCAAATCAAGTAGCTAGCACTATAGCTGATGCTTTTATAAAAAGATTCATTTGCATATACGGAGCGCCAAAATGTGTGCTAACTGATCAAGGGAGTAACTTTTAGGTAATTTGTTGAAGAGATTAGCAAAAAGATTTAAAATTAAACAATTTAGAACAACAGCCTACCATTCTTAATCTTATGGATCGCTAGAAAGATCGCACTATGTATTAGGTGAATATTTGAAACAGTTTGTTCAGAAACATTCTGAATGGGATGATTGGTTAGAATTAGCCACCTTTTCTTATAACACTAGTGTACACGAGGGCACACGTTGCACTCCCTATGAATTAGTATTTGGAAAATGAGCAAGACAACCTTCTAGCGATCCTTCGTCAGAATTCTAAAAATTACCAACGTATAATGGCTATATGATTAATTTAGTAACACGTCTCCATGAAATCAGAGCACTAGCACGAAAAAATCTTATTTCAGCCAATGAAAGATCAAAAATTTATTGTGACAAAAAAGCAAATCCTCAGAACTTCAAAATAGGTGACTATGTATTCCTACTGAAAGGAGAAAAATAAAAAAACTCGCGGATCAATATATATGCCCTTATGAAGTACTAGAACTTTTTGGAAAAGGAAATGTAAGAATTAACGTGAAGAACTCTCCAAAAGTAGTTCACATTAATCGCCTCAAGTTATCACACATCAAACCGATTCCAAAAAACCAATAAAAAGAGTACTCAGTTTATAAAATGCTCTAATTGGTATTTGAATTACAGATAAATGGATCCTATCCACCGAAAAAATATCGATCAACATTGCGATCTACTCGCCTCTCGAATTGATATATTGAGCTTATGGCCCTACCTTTTCGTCAACAATTTATTTAATCAAGATGACCGCTGCGTAATTCGTTGGAGACAAAACCTCATATAGAGAAGCACTGTCCAAGACATTATCTTAACAATTAAAACAAGAGGGCCATTGGCATATCGAAACTTCAAATTAAGCCTGTACCAATCAGGTCATCCAATGCTGGCTGAACTACTGAGTTTAATTGAATAAGTATACATATATGGATATACATGAAAATAAGTTTTAAAGCTATCTTTACCTTAAATTATTAAAATAAATCGATAACAAGGTAAAACTCATTTTCCAGAAATGAAGCGTGAAGAAGGAAAATGGAGACCCGTAATGTTACTGTTGATATGTAGTGCGACCGCGGAGGCCATAGTGAGATACGATTGCGGGCCCAACCAACTGAATATAAAAACCGTGTCTTTGTTAGAGGTAGGAGGATGTGATATACCTACACCTGAATTAAACATCGAGTCTGTAAATATACAATTACTTCAAATAACCGATTACACCCATACAAAAGTCATACAATGTAAAATAGAAGTAAAACGGGAAGTAAAATATTGTGGAATGCGTTTTCATATATCAGCGGTATCCAACGGGCACAGAGAATATACATACGAAGTCTCACATGAACAATGTGACTTAATGCATAATACGGGGGTATTGACAGTAGGACAAAACGCGCAAATTTCGGGTTGAATCCAAATAATTCCTATTCTCACACCCTAATGATAGCAGGTTCTACTACTAATTATGGAGGATGTTGGGGTTCTCAATTTTCAGACCCTTTTGGCACCTGGGATCACGTTGTTGTTGAAGCAACTTATAAGATTTCATTACGGGAATATTACGCTACTATTAACTTAAATGACGATAAGATTCACGTAAGTTCAGGTGTAGTGTGTACGGTCTCAAACACCACTTGTATCGATATGGAAGAAGGTTAAACATTTTGGAACCCTTTACCACCGGACACGTGTAATTTAAAAAAATACGAATTACTGTACTCTGGATTGGCAAATAAAACTTATGACAATAATACTAAAAACGAAATATTATATTTCTTGGTGACGGACGATAGAACATTTGTTTTAGCATACAAGTCAGTGATGCCATATATTTTACTAATGAGAACAGAGCACCCAAAGCTATCAATTTATAAAAACAATCACAGATTGTCTGGAGAAGTAGTTCATATAGTTCAATGTGTTCAAGCCGAAGTTACTTTTCGAGAAACTAAGGAATGCTATATGCAACTTTCAATTTTCAAAAGGAATCGAAAATTTTTTCTAACTAACTCCACGGACACATATTATTTCAAACACAGGCACTCAAATAAGTTGCAACACATTTGTTCCATCAATGTATTTCTTTGATGAGAAATGATTTAATATGCTATCCAATCCTATTGAAGAGCCAACACCTAATGTCATGATGCCTAAAACACAGCCTACATGAGAATACACAAACCCCTCATTTTTGGCCACGAGTGGCATATACTCACAAGCCGATTTAGATAAGTGGAGAGACTATATTATGTTTCATGCGGAAAAGTCTATGGTCCTAAATACCTTAGCTAAGGGAGTGATGGCAAAACCTACAAATAATCAGGGAATCTCGGTATTTAATCTTTTGGATGAAGAAACTTGGTATAAAATCGCGCAAACTGCATGGGGAAAATTTTGGACAATATTCACCAATTTTGGAACAGCTAGCGCAGGGTTAATTATAATTGTGATAATAATTAGAGGCGTTAAACTCATAGCAGACACAATAATTCATGGTTACGCATTACATTCAGTTTTCGAATTGTCGATCCACTTGTTAGGCGCACTCTGGGATTCAGTGACTAATCTTTTATTACATTTAGGTAAAAATCGAGCCCCGCCTCCAGAAAGCGGAAATCAAATTGAAGCAGCACATCCAGTTAGTGTCGATGATAAGGAGATAAAATCAAACTCTAACACCAATAATTTACCTGCAGGTAATTTGAACCATTAAGCGCAATCGCATCTGCACCCCGTTATTCAACATTAAATACTTAGAAAAGTTTGGGAATACAAGCTACTATAGTAGTATGCAAAATCTTGAAGGTTAAGAAAGCAGCAATAGGAGAAAGTCCCTTAATAGCTAAAGTTAAAGCAGCTTTAAAAACCTTACATGCCCTACAACGTTTGAGATGGCCAACTAATACTCCAAGTTTACAAAAGTCACTTGATAATCTTAAAATCTCGTATGACGAAATTAGCAATCCCAAGAAAAGAAAAGCAGCCACTGCACGCCGATCACAAAGAGAGGATGTATTATTTGGAAGAGATAATTATGAGGAAACTCTACCTATGCATACCCTCGAACCAACCACTTCCCAATGCAAACTCACAAAAGATCCAGCAGCCTGGAAATCATTCAAGAAATGTATTAAATGTGGATTCCGACCACAAAACCCATACTTTAAGTTTTAAAGTACAATTAGGTTCCTTTCGAATTCAAGAATTTCCCTTTAAATAATGTAAATTAACATAATCATAACACAATGAAAATAATAATTCGATTTTCTTAGATAAAGAAATAAAAAGGCACATCTGAATGTGACTTATGGAACCTCATTTCAAGACATAAGGTCCTACTATCTGACCTACTAGAACTATTACAGCATGCGTTTTAAAATTTGAGTGCATGATTAAATTACTAGAATAATATGAAAACTAATCCATTTTTATTATTTCTGTTTAGGTAACAACCAAGGAGCACAATGATTCTGCAAAATCAACTAACATTTCTCACTATCCTTTTAGCGTTAAAATCAGTATCTAGTTCACCAATCTCTTATCAGTACGACATTGCTGTCGACACCCCTGGCCTCTATTTCGAAAAGCTGATTGACATTCGATTTGCCTTAAATGATTGGAACATCATATCTGTCATTGACTTAAAAGACCTTATTGACTATGGAACAATTATCATTGGACAGTATGAAAAGTTGATACCTTATTGTTTTTCTGGTCCCGAATCTGGGAATTGCAACAGAAGTTATTATACACTGCAAAAAATGCTAAAGGAACACAAAATCGATCAATATAGTATATCTCAGAAATTAAAGCATCACTTGAGTCTGCTTATACTCCAGATGGCACCCCTTTCGGACAAGATATAATTAATTATTTCCGAGAAATTCCACGTTCGTACCTATGCGGAAACGACAATCAAACCCATATTTAAAAAATCGAGACATTAGCAATTCCTAAAGAGTTGACTACTCTAAATTCCACCTTCCATGAAAAATTTAAGATCAACTATGCTGAAAATGCAACTGTATATAGTATTTGGGCTTCCGAAACTTCACATAGATTGAACCCGATAGTTGAATATTATCAAGAGAATTTGCAAAAATTCACTACAATTTTATCATTTGCGAAAATGCAGAAATGGAACCCTAGAACCCTCACAAGAGCTCAATTTCGCTTAATGTCGTCAGATGTCCAAGAAAAACTTCCCACTGCATACCTTCCAACCAACAATTCACTGTTGCAACTGTTGGAATTATCGGATATGGAGACATTCAAAATGGACGATACAATTATTTTGCATGCATCTATTCCCCTTCCACAAACAGAAAAATTCCAATTTTATAAATTACACGCCTCATATAGATTCGTTACATTTCTCAAGACGAAATTTATAACCACTTATATTGAAAGAAAGGCCAATTATTTTGCAATCTCGGATGACAATAATAAGAATTTTTTCACCAATAATCGACTTCACAAGATGTGTAAGTCAACCTTCTCCGGAAAAATGTGTTTGTTAGCCGAAACACTAAAATATTCAAATTCTGTCAATAGTTGCGAACTATCACTTTATCTAAACTCTAGCCATACCGACTGTGAAATAGTGGAAAAACTAAATTACAAACCCCTTCCATCTGTTTTGTAACCTCGAGCCGCATGGTTTTATTTTTCTCCCCATAGTGAAACTATTCAAATTAATTGCCCTCCAAAATGGCAAAAATCCTTCCCATTAAAAAGTAAAGGCATATTCAATATCTTACCAAGTTGTGCATTAACGATAAATAATTCCCAATCTTGGATTCCAACATATAAGGTGAATTCAGGAAAGACAATTATATATCGGTCCTATACCTATATTTATACCCCAAAATATATAGGCCCTCCAATAAGGAACCCCGATTTTTCGCAAAAAGATTAAAGCTCTCAGCATTCTTCTTATAGCCAAATTATGCTACTTCTTCTTATCTTGATCGCAATCATCGCTGCAATAGGGATTATCACACTTTTAACGCCGACATATAAAGAATTCTTCAATCGAGAATTAAACGTAGAACCACCTGTTACACTCCAACATTATCCATCGCCGAATTTCGATGATTCAATGAATCAACTACTTAGTGTCGAAATATTCTAACCTGAATCTACGTAATATGCTAAACTTACATTCTTTTAATCCTACGCTTGCTTCACTTTCGTATAAAAAAGAAATGGCATGAAGTTGGGCACTATATACACAAATATATATTACCTTCAATCTTAAGATTTGTTTATAAAATAATTCCTGATCTTTCTTTTTTTCCACGTAAACTCAAAACTTTGCATGTCTCTTTTAGTTTAAATAACACGTTTCCTTCTCTATAAAATAATTTTTCATGGTAACTAACTGGTCGAAATAAAAAATGAAGACACAATAAAGACAAAACAGAACAAATATCGCATGTTCAAAAAAAACTACAAACTCAAACATAAATTGTATTAAATTTTAGGAATGATTCCAATTGACGAAGCACCAGAAATTCCATCTAATGAAATGATCAGCAATGGAACTTTTTGAACAAAACTCAATACTGTATGAACCCCTAATGAACACGTATTGTTTTACTTTTTACCCTGGAATTTCAGGTGTGTATAAAAACGTAATGGGAAACATCAAAATATGTATTGAATGCGACGAATCGCTCCTTTCTGTTTTAGAAGAAGATTATAGATTTCTGAATCATTGGCATTCTATAGGACAATTAGAATCCGTTCATACAAAATGTAATAAATGTAGAAAAAAACTAAAAACACCATGTTGTTGAGCTTATGTATGTTTTTATTGTAGAAGAAGTTTTGAACGTTATTCATCACGCATCCAATTAGGCTGCGAAATCGAAATTTTGGCTTATCATTTCAATTTATAATTGATCTTTTTTCTTAATTTTGAAAGATCATAATAAAAAAAAACTATGCCAATTAATTGTGAAAATGAAAATAACAAAAAAAACCTTAAATTCCTATTTTATGAATATAAATTCTTGCTTTGTATTACAAATTTTCCTGTAAATAGATGTTTAACGTTCTTAACATTTATATACAGTTATAAATTTAAAGCGCAGTAAAATACCTACGATTGTGTGGTATAGAAACTAAGGAATTGAGTGTGTTAATGATAATCTAAAGGATATGCATGTTATTACTCAATCTTTTAGTAATATTATTAATAAGGTCTGACTTCAAACTCTGAATTTTTCAACTATTCGTCGAATAAATCCTGAAAATTTCGAATAATTAAATAAATCTTGACATTATTATTATATCAGTATTGTGAGAAGATAAGCTCTATTCGGAACTACATTTTCTATAATAGGTTTAAAGCCTATAAAATTAATTGAAACTTCGGTTATCTTTTATGTTCATCTTAAAATGTAAATTATTAAAGTAATAGGTGTCTGAATTACAACTCGTTAAACTACTATTGCAAAATATAGTGTAACATTCACATCCATGTTATAATATTTACACCTTTTTCAAATTGTAACTCATTGAAAATGTAATGTACAAAGGTTTCTTTACTCTAAATTTTGTTCCGAAATTTCATTCAAAATTATCAATGATTCTACGTATCTACGTAACTTCAAAATTTTTCATCTATACTCTAAACTAAACTAAACTCTAAACTTTATTCAACAGAAATCTCGATAAATACTGTAATAAGACTTCTATTATTACCTACACTAAACGCATGTGCTCTTTAACTCTCTACTAACTATTTCTGTGTGATATGATACCTTTCTTATTTTAAACACTTTTCTTGGAATCAATGAATTTGAATCGCATCAAATTTTTCAAATGTGATACTTAATTATCACATTTGAAAAAATAAGGGGTAAGGTATCACATGACTGTGACCAACATACATATTATATACTATTGTATTACTCGCATGAAAAGAACATTGTACTGGGAATAAAATAATCCATTCGCATGTTTGTGAGGGACGCGAAATCGCAGGGACTAAATCGCAACAAAACCAATGACAGTAGCAGGGTTGCGGAAGAATAGATCCTTTAAGATAGCATGGAATGGGAAACTCAAATCATGAGGGTCAGACATCAGCTAAAGCGCAGCGAAAGTGACAGGACTACACCCTTTGGAGTGGGAAAGTTAGAGCATATTGGTGACGTCTCGAACTTCAACCCGCCTACATCTCTAGATTCACTCGATTAGTCAGTTATTTCGCAAACTTCAACCCATCTACATCTCAAATTCAGAATCGCTAACATCCGGTCTCGGGTATCATCTCGATCAATAGTCAGTGACAGAAAAGTTACAACCCAAAAAAAAAGGATTACAAGCCTGTTCAACCCAGAGAGTCTACCAGAAATCCAACGTTCTCAATTCAAATCCTAACGGTAAGTCCCAATTAATCTGTTCCTTTCACATCTCTTCTCCAATCTTTTTTTTATGTGATCAATGAATTAATTACTGGTTCTTTCCAGTTTAGGAGTTTTGCAATCGAGTCTAAATGCTATCCAGTCCTCAAGTCAAGTACATCTGCCCTACAACTTTCGTGTCTCTTCATTACTATTCTTTTGTATCTTTTAATAAATTGATTGTGTATTGTAAAATGTGTGCGTTTTAATTCTATGACTTGTGTGCTCGTCCCCAAGTTGTAATCTCTCCTGATTACAACCCAATCGAGCAAAATGGGGAAATTGGAACGTGTGGACACGTTTAGGACGTAACAATTTGGAAATAAATAATTTCGCAAAATTCGTAAATTTATTTATTTATTCATAAAGAACAAAGACTTGTGTATTTAAAAATAAATAATTTGACAACTTAGGGAATTTATTTGTTTATAAGAAATGGACTTGTGAATCTCGAAATAAATAATTTCGCAAATTTGGTATATTTAATTATTTATTTGTTCATAAAGAACAAAGATTTGTGTACTTATAAATAAATAATTTCACAAGGTTGGTAAATTTATTTATTTATAAAGGAAAGTGACTTGTGAAGTTAGCAATAGATAACTGTCTAAACTTAGTAAATTTACGCATTTATAAATGACTTGTGAACTTAGTAAATAACTTTATAAATAGTATTTTATCTTTGTATTTCTGCAAAATATAATTTCAGGATGCATATTCATAACGAAAATTGTTAGTTTTTATTTATATATTCCAATAATTAGTTTTGAGGAAAAAAGATAATTTACCGACCGCGATTCTCTGGGTAATCTGCGATTTTATCATTTTAGTACAAAAAGTGGCCGCTACCGCATTGCGAACGCGCTGCTAGATCAATTTCTCTTGCTTCTTGATCTGTCATCTTCCGTCGCGTAGTCCTCAAAAAATTTGGAAGTATTTTTCACTCCTGTTTCGCATTGGATCGCAAAATTCGCTTCATAATTGTGAAGTTTAGTTTGTGAAAGGATGCTATACAGAGCGTTTCTGTTATTTAGTGTCGGTGTTGTGTCTGTAAAATATGGTTGAAGTCAAGTGTGTTTGACATGCGCCATATCTTTGTCGGGATTCATCTGCTCGGTGTTGATTTCAACGTTCAGGAAATGAATATTTTCTATAAAAATATTCATTTTCTCATAAAAACGCGATGTATTTTACGTTATATGCATTCCAGGATTTCATCAGATGCCGAATACTTGGTGAGTTTAGTCTATTTATCCTACAATCTACTTCCTAAAATAAATATGGAGTCAGGGCCGTGTTCATAATTGGGGGCAACAGAAAAATTTTCAAGTTCCCTTTATCTAACGTCCTTAAGTCAGGGATGTCCACGGAAAAAGTAAAGAGTAAAAATATGTCACTCGTCAATCCTCGAGTCCCTCTAGGGAGAGTTTGGCCGACGTGCTACAAATAGAATTTTCCATCGGTTCGGATGTGGAAATTATGTTATTTTGAGGCGGGAGGTTGATACTTTAAATTTATAAGTACATAGGCCGCCATTTTTTTCCATCCGATCGGATGCGGAAATGACACGTTCTCAGACGAGAGTTCAAAATTCAGCCAATCCGTAATTGTGTTTTCCGCGGGACATTGGTGGTTGTAGAACACCAATCACAGCTCGACCCACGTCGGCCAGACTCACCCTAGATAGACTCTATTCAATCCCCTCTCCTAACTCCTTAGGGCTCTTTCACACGATCGCCAGTCATCAGACGAACAAACTTTTTTTTCACTCTACCATGTGACGATGCCTTACTTATATCTTACTCTAGATTTCTCACCAGTGCGACAAAACTCAACAGACGAAGAAAAATCTAGAGTGAGATCAAAGTATGGCATCGTAACATGGTAGAGTAAGAGGAAGAGAGTTTATCCGGCTGCTGACTGACGATCGTGTGAAAAAGATTTTCCCTGACCCGTAGACACCCTGAAATCGTTTACATGTGCAAGTTTCCAAATTTTCACGATAAGTATCTAAAATTGTTTAATTCTGAGTGGACAATAAGATAATTATAGTTACTCTGTTTAACACATATTATCATACTTTTTTTAAAGCTTTCGAATCCGATACTGAATAATAGGATATTGTGCGAAAAGGACAGAAAGTAGTCTCTGGTAGGCTTTTTACGGCTAAGCGTAAGTTTTCAAGAACGAGGCGTAGCCGAGTTATTGAAAACACGTGGAACAGTAAAAAGACTTTGCCTCTTCGATACACACGATACTTTATGTAATAATTGAGAGTATGGTTTTCGATTTTTTTCATGGAATTAAGTTTTACGTTTGAGGTTAGTTTAAAGGGACATGTATGGCGCAAAATAGTTTGGATAGGGCGGAATAACGAATGCGCATTCACACAGGCCAAGAGAGTGCACTTTGTCGACCTAGGGCGGTAAAGCGCCTCCCCACCAACAAAACCTACTTTACTTCTCCAAAATACACCCGCAAAAACGAGAAAACCATACTCGTGTTTCATAAAATATTTTAATGTTTTTTTCTCAAAAACTGTTCATTTTATCAAAAATATGCTCATAACGGAAAATGTTCCTTATTTCAAGATCTACAATTTCAAAGAAAGATTTTTCCCGAAAACTCAATACTTTCAGAGATAATCAAGAAGATAGTTGTAAAATTAGAATTGAGAGACCCGAATGAAAAACGACTACTTTTTTCATTCAATTTTACAAAATACTGCACAAATACGAAAGGAGAACGGTATCCATGTGTGGCCCACCTTTTAATCCGGCAATTTTAAATCAAGACAATTTTAAAATGCCCAATCCAAACGTTATAATTTAAATTTTTACGTTTTCTTGTATTATATTATAAAAATATTTGGAATGTGTCTAATTTCAAACGAATGAAATGTTAAATGTTTTGAAATTCTAATTCTAGCTATAATGTTTTTATGTTTATGAAAGTAACGTACTTCTACGGAAAACTGATGTTCGATATTTGAATTAATTATAATCTGCATCTACCTGCATATCGGTAACTTTTTCCGAATAAAGTGGTCCAGAAAAACGGAACGGAATTTAGGAAAGCCTCCTTCTTGCAAATATTCAAAGCAGCGACCTTTCCATGATAGTGAGCCAAAGAGTAATGTCCAATCGCTGCAGAAGTATCAAAAATATTTAGTGGAGCGAATGCTATGTCACCACCAGCATAAACGTTTTCTATATTCGTTCTGAGGTGCTAAAATGAAATAATTAGTTTAAAACTATTTGAAGAGACTTATCCTCTTTTATTCTTAAAAAATTAGGAATACTACCTTATCTACTTCCACAGTTCCGTTATCCAACATTTTAATGGAAGATCCTTCGAGCCAGCCGGTATTAAAAAAGGAACCAACACCTAATATTGCAATATCAGCAGGTAAAGTGGTCCCATCTTTCAGTTCAATTTTGCTCAAAACTGTATCATCTTTTTCCTTCGGTAGGTATTTCTCAATACTGTTCCTGAATATGAATTTTACACCTGAAAGCAAACAAACCATTCTGTATTTCTTTTAAATTTCAACAAAAACAACTTGTCAAAAAGTATGAATGTGTATCTCCTAGATTACTATGGGTTAGAATAAAAATGGGAATAAGAAGGCTATTTATTATAGCGTGCTACGCCCCAGTTGATGGTGACAGTAGGGATGTAAAAGATACCTTCTGGGACTCGTTAAATGATATTTTAGGTACTTGCGATCATGGCGCAAGAATAATTTTACTCGGAGATATGAATGGCTGGATTGGTGTGCAACGCAAAGGTACCGACAGGGTACTGGGTCATTTTGGAGACCCAGAAACGAACGGTAACAGGGATAAATTGATTAGCTTATGCTTAGAAAAAGGCTTGCTTATTACAAATACTTGGTTCAGGCATAAAATGATCCACATGTACACTTGGTGCAGACGCGAAACCCTCAGTATGATTGACTTTGTTCTAGCGGATGAGAGGCTGAGAGGGCTTGTAAGACATACGAGAGTAATAAGAGGTTCCGAATTCGGAACGGATAACTACCTCTTAGTTTCAAAAATGAGCCTAGGTCAAAAGTGGAGGAGAAGAAGAATTATTAATAATAAGTCCAAGCAGACGCGAGTTAGAATACAGAATTTGCATAAACTAGAAGCACAATTGGTATATCGTGAAAAGCTGAATAAATATTTAGGGCATTATAAAGAAGACTGGAAGACTGAATTAGGCAATAAAAATGTAGAGGGTGCTTGGATAATACTAAGGAATCGCATCTTCAAGAGTGCATCTGAAGTGTGCGGTACTGTAGATGTAGGAAGTAAGGCTGGAGATGCTTGGTGGAATGATGCAATCCGCGTGGCTGCCAACGAGAAAAAGCAGGCGTACTAGAGGATGTTGAATATTATTAAAGGTCTTAGCGATGAGGAAAGGACTAGAATAGAAAATAATTATAAGGATAAAAACAGAAAAGCCAAGATACTAGTCAAAGAAAGCAAGGATAAAATCAAATTAAGAGCGGTGGCGGATTTTTGTTTGTGTGGCTGAGCGAATTTATGAATGTGTGCTGTGAATGGTGGAGTTCCAAATGATTGGAGAAAGGCGATTATCGTCTCAATCTACGAGGGAAAGAGTGATAAAGGTGACGGGACTAATTATAGAGCGATTATCCAACTAAGTACTGTTGGTAAAATATTTACCAAAATACTTATTGGGAAGGTTATTGGAATAACTAAGGAAAGGATCTGGGAAGTCTAATGTGGATTTGTGCCGGGGAGATCACGTGCGGATCAGATATTTAGCTTGCTACATACATTCAGATTTAAAGTTATTGACTTTAAAGTTCAATTTTAAATTTGTATTTTCTCAAAGTTATGAATTGCTCAATTTATAAAACTACTAATTTGCAACTGTTAAATCAGTTAATATAAAGGTTTTGAATTTTAAATGGTTGACATTCATTATAAATACACTCATACCCCGTTAGTGTGCCGCCGTCGGGTCTGTTCGGCACAGTAACGGGGGCTATTAAAATCTAGTTTCAACCGAATTTAGAGCGACGAGTCAGTGAACACTCAGGACCGCATATATAATCTCTGAATCCGGCACGTACAAAAGTATATGCGCAGAGACTCGCGATATAAATAACTTCTGATACGCCGCTGACTGACAGAGCGAAGACCTTGAGTATAGGCCGTCAAAGGACGCTCAGGGGGGGAGACAGAAGCATGCAAGCGTGAACGACCGAGAAGTCGGCACACAAAGGGGGGGGGGGTCACTAACGGGGTATGAATGTACTTAGATCTCTTTTTGTACTAACCTTTAAATTCAAATTCTTGCTTCACTCTCTCTCCAATTTCATCACCGAAAACTGCTTCCAGAGGCAGAGATTCTCTTCCGATCACAGTTACAGAAGCACATTTACCAACGCAGTAAGCAGCTGCTTCCATACCAATGAAGCTCGTTCCCAGAATTACAACATGCTTATTATGAGACAGCTCTTTATGGACACCATTCGCATCAGTGTAATTCCTTAGAACAAAAATATTTTTTAAATCTACACCAGGAGTGTCAGGTACTCTAGGTCTGCAACCAGTTGCGATAAATAAGTGTCCATAATTAATTTCCTCTCCTTTACTCAACGTTAGAACTTTCCGCTCAGTGTCCAAACCTATGAAATAAACCATAACCACTAGTAATCATTTTCAATAATTTTTCAATTAAGAGTTTTTTAATTCATGACTTATAATTTATAATATCAGATATAAATATTCACAGAAGAAACGAAAGGCTTACTCGTTGCTTCTACACCGAGACGCGTTTCTATTTTATATTCGTCGTAGAACATCTGAGGTCTCAAGAGAATATTTTGAACGTTTAAATCCATAGTTTTGGACACTTTAACTCGTTCGTAAGGCAAAGAATTTTCTTTACAGATCATAATTATACGTCCAGTGAAGCCTTCCTGGCGTAAACTTTCGGCGCATGTTGCCCCCGCTGGACCACCACCCACGATAACTGCAGCATTTGAGTTTTCAAGATTGAAGGGACAAATCTCCTTTATGCGTCTGTTGGCCTCTAGATCTTTACGCTTAGCCCGCACGCGCACGTGACCCATGTCATTCACGCTTACCTGTTAAAAATGTACATTTTGTTGTTTGGAGTTAAATTCAAATATACTGCATTGTAGTATAAGCTTAGAGCTTTTAAATTTAAAAGTTTCAAAATATAAAAGATTTCAAATTTCGTCAATATTGAATATGAAATAAAATCAGAATCAAAATAAAAAATTATTACAAATTATAAATTACTAGCATTATTATACGTTACGTTGACAATTAGTAATACAAACACAGCACAAGAGTGCTACGATCGCAATTTGAAATTAAACAATTTGAAGCCCATCAAATACAATTTGTTAAATCCGAGTAGCACTGAGTGTGCACGTTTCTGATTCAAACTGGGTTTCTGTTAAATCGACCCAATTTCATATATTTTGAGGACTGTAGAACTACAAAATATATCAACGTGCGGGCTCCTTTTTAATTTGGTACATTTCCAAGTAGAAAATAATTCAATTTTGAATGCCTAGTCCTACATCAGTTTTTAGATTTTAAGGCGTGAATTTGACAAATTAATTCCTTAATTTTTCATTTTCATAGTCAGAAAGATACTAAAAACGTGTAATATTTTATTCTTTTTCGAAAATTTTCAGTTTCTCATGCTTCCAATTTCAAGTTATTAAAAATACTGAAATAGTATAATTTCAAATATGTATCAGTACCTATATAACAATTGTTTTGGTGGCTTACAACTTGGAAGTACATTTTTAATGTATAAAATTTGGACTGCCCTATATTTAAGATTGATCAATTTTCAAAACAGCAATTTGACAATTTTAGTTCTAAAGTTAGGAAAATTTTCAATTTTAAATTGTATAGGCTTCAAATGTGGTATTCTACAATTCCAAACACTTCAAATTCAACACGATTTCATTTCGAACACTTTGAGTTTGAAATAGCTCAATTTTTAAATGATCAAATTCATTAATTATCAATTTTAAATAGTCAATACTGAAATTATTTAAGTTTGTAGCCCTGAAAATCAAATGTGTTCAATTTTGATGGGTTTCAACTTGTCAGTGTACAACTGTACAATATTAAATGTTTCTCACTTGCAAATTGTCTAATTCCGAAGGTTTTTAGTTCAAAATTGTTCAACTACTGAATCTATCTAAAATTTTACATAAGGCTTTCAGTTTCACATTCTAAAATTTTAAACTACTTAAATTTGAAACCATACAATTTTTTATGTTTTAATTAAAATCTTATTGACTTTTCAGGTATTTACTTTGAAGTATTTCAATTTTTTTAAATTTATGAATTGAAACAAACTATTATCAATATTTCGATGCACAAATTTTTTCCAATTATAACTGCATTTAAATTAAAATAGGGTCAATCCCAAAAAACTGTTTTCGGTTAAAATTAAGTTTTTTATAAACTTTGAGTCCCAAAGAATATAAATACATATAAATATCAAATTTAAACTTAATTTTTTTCAATAATTTGTAATAACTATTTAAAAAGTGACAAAATATCGACCGGAAATGTCTATTTTTTAAACGGAACCTGTGTAGCCCTCAAGGCGAAACACGTGGTGTGACGTCATATGCTTTCAAAGCCCAAAAAATACATGTGTCAGTTTGATAAAAACGATAAAAATAAGTGATCATCAACGTTTTTTGGCTAAAAGAATTTAATTTGTAGAGCATCAGTACGCCTGAATACATTTAATCTAGTTCGGATAATTTATCAAAAGTGAACACAACAATGATAAATTATATTGTGGCGAAACCCACTGAAAATACCTGTATGTATCCCTATATAGCTTCCTTTAAGAAATCTATATACGACCCTATACGCTACCACATGGAACTACTATGGGTAAGCCGTATAGTTTCCTACATAGGATCCTATGTACAGGTTCAAAAATAAAAAAATGCTACGTAGTAGTTTTCTACGAGAGCTACACCCGCGCTGTAGTTTTTCTCGACTGTGGAATTGCCCGCGTACATATATATGTAACTATTGTCTTTTATTAATATTATTAATCTTCGAAATTATTTAATTAATTTTTTAATCAAGTAAATAATATTAGGATCTTATAGGAACCTATATAGAAACCTATACAGGTTCCTATGTCACTTCCTAGAGGTCGTCCCTATAGGGAAAACAAATAACCCTCGTGAAAAGAAATATCAACTAAAGACTACGGTATAGGTATATCTGAAGGCTGTCTTAAACAGTCATATTCTGGTCCCCAGAAAACAACGGTCTCTTTGACCCTAGCAGTAAGGCAGATATAAACTGAGGGGTACAATGGGTACATACTAGAAAAAATACTAAACCTTGTTTGAATCTATTCTGGAAACGGTATTCAGTTGGTATTTCTATTTACGAGGGAGGTCCCTATATATTATCCTATATAGGATCCTATGTAGAAACCTATACAGCTTACCCATAGTAGTTACATATATGTGTGGTGGCGTATAGGATCCTATACGGAATCCTGTGTAGGATCCTACATAGAAATCTATTTAGGGACCTATATAGGTATTTTCGGTAGGGAAAGTGCTCCAGTTCTCACATTCTGCTTTTAGCTCTCATTAAAAATGTAAAATTAACATTCCAGTGGATACTGTACATTCTAACTGAAAATTAAGAACTTACTTCTTATAAGTCTTTTAATCTACAAGACCATAAATTGAAAAAATGTCTACTTTTTATACTTTTTACGTGAAATCGCAAGTTGGCATTCTAACCTTAAAGCATGAACTTGCGGTATCATGCAAAAAGTACTAAAATTAGGCATTTTTCCGTTTTGCAGTGACTTTTTTAAAACAAAAGTACCATGTAAAAAATCTCAATCTCTCTCGTGAAAATAAATACCAAAAGCCCTGTCTTAAACAGTCACATTCTGATCCCCAGAAGAGTACGACCCCTTTGACCCTGGCAGTAGGCAGGTATAAACTAAGGGGTACATACGAGGTGTGACAATTAAGTAATGAGACTGATTATACAAAAACCATATATTTGAAAATTATTGTACAACTCTT
>JAUMHM010000016.1:6671375-6695125 GCA_032362435.1 Melikaiella ostensackeni
GGGTAATAGGCCATTTTGGAGACTCAAAAACGAATGGTAACGGAGATAAATTGATTAGCTTATGCTTAGAAAAAAGCTTGTTTATTACGAACACTTGTTTCAGACAAAAAAAGATCCACATGCATACTTGGTGCAGAGGTGAAAGTCATAGTATAATTGACTTTGTTATAGCGGATGAGAGACTGAGAGGGCTTGTAAGAGATACAAGGGTTATGAGAGGCTCTGAGTGCGTAACAGATCACTACCTCTTAGTTGTAAAAATGAGCCTAGGTCAAGGGTGGAGGAGAAGAAGAACTAATAATAAGCCGAAGCAGATGCGAGTTAGAATAGAAAATTTGCAGAAACCAGAAGTACAATTCGTATATCGTGAAAAGCTGAATAAATACTCAGAATGTCATGAAGAAAACTGGAAAACTGAATTGAGCAATAAAAATAAAGAGGGTGCATGAATAATACTACGGAATAGCATCTTCAAGAGTCTATCTGAAGTGTGCAGTACTGCGGCTGTAGGAAGAATGGCTGGAGATGTTTGGTGAAATGATGAAATTCGCGTGGCTATCAAAGACAAAAAGCAAGCATACTCGAGAACATTAAATAGCAAAGGTCTTAGCGATGAATTGAGGACTGCATTGGGAAATAATTACAGGGATAAAAACAGAAAAGCCAAGATACTAGTCAGGAAGAGAAAAGATAAAGTCAAGGCGGAAGAAGATGAAAAAATGCAAAATGACTTCGAAGAAAATGAAAAATTATTTTGGAAATGGGTTAAGAAGGTTAGGAAAGGAAGCTCTAGTACTGATGTAGTCGGAATCAAGAATTATGATGATGAAATGATATGGTATTCGGACAAAGTGAAAGACTGTATGAGAGATTTTTTCAAGAGATTGTATGGAGGTCAAGCTATGGAGTATAACAACCTTCCCATTAAAGAGAATACGTTAGACAATTCCGTTGTAGGTAGCGGAAGAAGAATCAATATCGACGACGTTATACCCGTGATTAAGAAACTAAAGAATGGTAAGGCTGCTGGTATGGATGGCATCACCGCTGAAATGCTTAAGAGCGGTGGCGGATATTTGATTGTGTGGCTGAGCGAATTTATGAATATGTGTGTTATGCATGGTGAAGTTCCAAATGAATGGAAAAAGGCGATTATCGTCCCAATCTACAAGAGAAAGGTTGATAGGGCGACTGTGCTAGTAGAATAGGACAACTCTGGGAAATTTGTAGTGGAGGGTCCGATGTGGGTGGAACTCTGGGAAATTTAGGGTGGGGAGTGTACTGTGGCCAGTGGATCTGGGAAATTTGGGGTGGGGGGGGAGATATGCTGTGCGTGGCACTCGGGGAAAGTTGGAGTGGCAGTCCGCTATGTTTCTTGAAAGTAAGAAATTTTGCTCATAAAAATAAGTTATTGCTAAAAAATCTCAAATGAAAATTATTCTGTACCAATAAGGTATGAAAATGAATTTGAAAAAATTTTAATTGTAAGATATCTAAATTATTCAAACAAAATGATGCTACTTGAAATTAATTTGGGTACAGGTCAGAGAAATGAAAATCCCATTCTTTATTTTCAGATACATCTATTTTTTAAAAAGTTTATTTTGTTTCATACATATTTCACAATACTAAGTGGTGCCATTTGAGTACATATGATTAAATGCACAAAAAATGTAATTACGCTGTTAATAAATGTTTTACTCCTACTGCAACATAGGAGGTTAACATGCTTTTCATTTCCAAAAACACCAAATGAAAGTATAAATCAACAAATGGTTTCGGAAATTGTTCTTTGATTTGCTTTCTGAAATATTCAAGTTTAATAGCAATAATGTTACGAATAAGCATTTCGCCAGGAGATTGAATTTTCTCTCTCAAAATATAGTTATGAGTATCTGCTCCAAGAAGATTCAAACACTTTTTGACATCAGCAGCTTGTCTTTCTATTCTCCGTAAACGTTCATCAGCACAAACAGCAATCTGCTCCAGCCCATCGGAGGTAGGTTTCTGCATCACAATGGTTGTTCTGTACTCCTTGGTCCTTTTTTTCACCGTCTCCCGTGGTGGTTTCTGCTTTATCTCCAGGAAAATCAAAGACGATGACCTTGTTTCCATTAGAAGTGGTGAAGACAATATTGAATTTCCCCAGCTCCACAGGTTTCATGCACACATAACCCGTCTCAAAGAAAGCTGATGTCATGTCAATGCTGTTTAACAAGCATGAACAAGTGGCCGAGTCAAGAGAAATTCCCTTCGAAGTCGAGTTGACCAGTTTCATGACAGGTTCCAGGCTTCCATCAGGCTGCAATTCGAGCCCCGTGAAAAGTTTCTTTGTATAGGATTTATTCAGTGAGTATACTGAAGCCAATAAAAGGTGACTAACAGGCTTCCATGCGACCTCTCCAACAAGTACCTCAGGTAAGTGGCGTTTAACTGTAGACCGCACACTTGTGTCCTCCAGGGTTGTAGAAGAACCCATTGACGAGGCGTCGCGTGTATCCACAGTAGCAAGATTAATGGTGTTGTCCTCAGACATGGTGCAGTGTTTTGTTTCAGGATTGAAACTGGATTGAATGCTGAGTAGAGCTCTCGCCTGCTTTTATACACCCGTGCAGCTTTGATTCTCTCCACCACATGGGACGATGACACATACCGGATGAACTGGTTACCCCCCCCCCCCCCTTATCACAAAAATCGTAAAAATAGCAGAGTGCTCTTTGATGTTTATCTATTCCAGGAAAACCTCTCAAAAAATGTTAATGCAAGTTTCTAAATTCCGTGTACAGGTACTAAATGTTACCCTCTATAAGTGTAAAGGGAACGTTTAACTGTCACTGAAAGGGAGAATTTATGTACTTCTTCCCGAGAAGAGCATCTGAAAATGTAATAAATAATAAAGCATGTCTACCGTGGAAACTATTTCTTTGAAGGGTAGGCGCCAGTAATAAATCAGTGCAACGCAGATAGTATTGGTAAAATACCATAAAAGGAATTATTCAAAATCAAAAGCGCAAAACATCGCTGGAATGTAATGCTAGCCGTAACTTATATTTGAAAGGTTCGTCGTGACATGTATTGTGATGCGTAGCGAATATTTGAAAGATTTGGGAGTTTACACTTTAAAATGAGATTTATAGCTAAGAACGCGGCAAGTTTGAGAGAACGTTTTCCTAACAATGACGTGTAGTTATCGGATGGCACTATACCTTTTTTCTGGTCTTAGAAACCTTTTTCCGAACAGTTCTGTGACAGTTGCTATATTTTACGACGTCCAAGCTTACTCAGGTCAGTGAAACATTGTCGGAATCTCTTTTGCCTGTAGTGAGACTTTGATTAACTGAGTCGAAGTCTGGATCATTAGATAACAATCTGTGCTTGAGTTTTAAGGGTACCGAAAGGTTACTTGTTATACGTGTTCGTAAATTTGTTTGATTTGTCAAGCTACAGGATAAGTCAAAGGGGCTACAAAGTCAAAAGCTGCGTGCCCTTGTAAAAAAACTTGGCGACGAACCACTTTGAATCCATCGCACAGATCGCTTGGTCGATATACGACTACTATATGTATACCTGCCGCTTCGGTAAATCTTCACGATTTTGACAGGTTTTTTTACAGTTTCCAGGAAAGTCTGTAGATGTGGAGGGGGTCTGAAATTTTCGAGAAGAAAAGGGGGTGATGGGGTAGGAAGGGTTTTTTTCCATAAATACTGGCAATCTCCATGTAGATGGTCAGTATTGTTTCACCATGTCACACTTGAAGGAGCTCCACACCATTCTCGTGCTTGTGTCCAAAAATCTTCAAAAACGCGAGTGTTTGAATGTTTTAAGACATATTGTTAAAAAATGCAGTGCCGGTAAAGTGACAAAGTGCGCGCTATTTTTACAAAATAGAGACTCTCTGCGTACCGCGCAGAGATGTTTGAAACGAAAGTTCAAGGAAGCATTTGATAGAATCTCGGAAAAAATAAATGGTAAAAGTCTTATTCGTGAAAATCATTTCTTTTTGCAAAGTTAAGTTGAGTGTAGTAAAATTTTTTTAAATTTGTATGTCTAATTATTTTGTGTTGTGTAGCTCGGTATTTTAATAGAGACAATCGGATCGATGAAAGCGATGCGATTTCATCTGATGACTCCATGGATAGATGTCATCACGATCTACCGTCCTCTCTATCAGAATCGGAGGAGTCTGATGTAGATTCTGAGGCCAGTACCGTCAAGTTCAGGTGTGAGAGCCAAGGTGTTAACGACGAGTATTCCCCCGCATTGCACACCAGCGGTGCTGATGATGACAATGAGGACGATGAGGCGGATGATGAGGATCAGGGTGCAAATGATGATGAGGAAGATAATGATGATGATGATGACGATGAGATGCAAGTGCTGGGGGAGACGCCGATGGATGAACAACAGGCGAAGAATGACAAGGATGTGAATGGTAAGTTTTAATCCAGTTTACAATATCCTTTGCAGCTTTTGTATATTTTTTATTACCATTATTATTATTATTATTATTATTAAAAACAAAATTTTACGCGTGGTTAGTGTGTCACAAGTTTTTAAAATACAGTAATTCTTTTGAAAACTTCAATTTTATAATATTATTTATAATAGTAATAACTAAAATCGATGACAAAGTAGAGAAAAATTTTAATTCAAAATTTATTTATAAATTTATATTTAAATTTAAAATTTTTCAATTTGAAAAGCAGTAGACGAAAGTAGAAAAAAATTTATTTGAGACGAATCGGTTTATCTAAATTTTTATTATATTTTCATTGAGAGGTAAGAACGTTGTACTCATTTATATTTTTAAAAAGGAAGTAAAATGTACAAAGTTATCAAAATAGTTTTTCCATTTAAATTCGTCAAGGTGGAAGTAAGATTTTTATTGTATCACTTTTACAAATACAAGCAATACTCAAAAGTAATAATCACAATTAAATATTCAATTATAGAATAACAAATAATTCTTTTTTAATCAGTAATACCTGCTGTGTGAATGATCAAATACTTTCTGTTATTTAAACGTGATGAAAAACCAAAGTGTTCACCAAAAACAAATTTTTGTTTTTTAAATTTTACTTGTCGAATAAAAATATCATATAAAATATCATTTTCGAGAAATAATTTATTAAAAGTATAATTTTATTTTTAATAGAACATTTAAGAAATGATCATTTTGCTCAATATTGTTTATAGTTATTAAAAAAGATGGTTATGCATCAGTTTTGTCCTATTTTGTTTTTAATTTTTCCAACATTCACATTTCCAATCATTTTGTCCTATAACTTCATTCTTAGTAACATTTACGAATTTTTTTGTGTTCCCCATATGAAACTGACCTATTACTTACAAAAAATGTATTGTATAATCAAAAATTACCACATAATTTATTTTCATTATCCATTTTTTTTTTTAAACAGATCGTTTAGTTCGTCTAATTTTATTTTTATTTTATTTCTAATAATTATATTTCAATATGTAATTTAATATAATAATGATAATATTTTTATATTATATATAAAATAAATAAATACATAAAACAATAAAATAAATAAAATAAAAAATAAAAAATATATATATTTATTTATATAATAATTATAATTTAATATAAATATATTTTAATAATTCTATTTTAAGAGAAAAATAAAAAAAGTTATTTCAATAAATTTTCATGCAATCAGCATGATAGTAATACATTCATTTTTTTTCTATACAGAGCAGGATGAGGAGCAAACAGATTTTCAGGGACAAGAATTTTCTGATCAAGTGGAGATTCAATTGGAAGCGGAGGATATTGAGGAAGGTAGTTATTTGTTATAATTTGTTTGCCATTGTTTTCGAAATGTTTTTGATACAAGTGTGAACGTTATTTTCTTATTTTTTTGCAGAAGAAGAGAATGAAGAATCGACGAAAGAGGTGGACGAGGATGGTGGTGATGATGAAGGGGAAGAGGTCGATGTGGAAGATTTTAAGGAGGATGAAATAGAGCTGGAGATGGACGAAAGGGCTGCAGCCATGGAGGAGATTCACCGCTCGCAATTGCGGCAGCACCAGCAAATTTTGGACGAGCAGTTGCATCAGCAACAATTAATTGAGCATCAGCGGGTCATGCATGAGCTTCAACAGCAGCAGCTTATGAATCAGTAGCGGTTGGAGATGGAGCAACATATTCAAACTGGTGGTGCACATGCAGGTAGGCGAGAGAGTTTTTTTATCATTAAATGGGATCGGTCACGGTACTTTGAAAAGTTCCTCACAAATGGACGTGAAATTGAGATTGAGATAGTGGAACCTTCAGAGGCTAAAAATGTTATTGCGTATTCAAAAGAAGCGTTTACCGCTTTTTTTGATTACTTGATGAATTTCGTCGACAGCTCTGAAGATTATGTTGGGATAAAATTTAACCCTGATTTTTTTTCAGAAGGTGCTGGTAGATTGTCCTTTCGTCCAGCACGCGATTTGAATTTTTCTTCAAAATTTTTCAAAGTTATTTGAAGTAACGAAGAGTTCAAATTGGACAAATCTTTTATTATTACTTTGAATATCGTAAAAGGTATACGCGGTGCTGGTCGAAAGGCATTGACGCACGGGTGTTAGAAATCAATCAATTTTAAAAATTGAAAATATTGATAATCTTTGTCTCCTGCGTTCTATTGTAGCTGCATGCGTATACAAAGAGCGGGGCACAATTCGTAGCGGGGAGTTGCGCTAGAAATGGCAAAGTGTAAGAAAACCGAGGGGAAAATTGCAGCGTGAACTAGCAGTTGAGTTAGTTCGTATGTCGGGTTTGACGATCCCGGAATCTGGTTGCAGTTCACATGAGGTGCATATCATTTAAATCTGTAGAAGAAATAGTAGATGTTAATTCTCTAGAAGTAAAATGCAACTCATATAATCGATTTTTTGTTAATTGTAACTGTTTACGCAAACATAGCAAGAAAGGCTCCTTTTCCGTTAGTACAAGTGTGTGTTCTGCATTAAAAATTTGCAGGAAGTGTTTGCAGGTAGCAAATTTCTGTAAATATATAAAGCACGAGTGCGATAAATTTCATTGTAAGAACTGTAAATGCATGCGTGAGTATAACCACGAATGCTCAATGTCTCCGATTAATGAGCATCTCTGTAATTCACCAAAGCGAATCAGTTTTGTGTTTAATGACCTAGAAATGCGACAAACGAAAACACTTGTGGGTGATAATTCGGTAAATATTCATGAACCGAATCTCCGTGTGGCCTAGAGAGTCTGCTCTTATTGTTTATCGAATGAGAATATTACTGAATCGTGTCAATATTGCGGTATTCGACAGTCAATATTCAAAGGGAAGCAAGTTATATAGGACTTTGTAGAACATGTAAAGCGCGAGGGAAAAACTTTCAGACAAACAATTTGCATTGCACACAATGCAAAAGGGTTCGACCTGAAATTTATTCTCCGACACCTAGTGGGGGGTAAAAGGCACCAGAATCCGTTCGAAGGTAATAACGAATAGATAGTTCAAAATACATGCCTATGCCACTCCCTATGCTCTCCCAAAAGCATTCGAACTCACCGGCGAGGGCTCGAAGAAGGGCACATTTCCACATTTTTTCAATAGACCAGAAAATGCTTTTTATATAGGTCCCTTACCACTGGTGGAAGACTACTCACCCGATACCATGACAATTAAAGCTCGTCAAGAATTTCACGAGTGGTACGAGTTATGCAAAACCCACTACCTATTTGATTTTCAAAAAGGAATTTTATAGTATTGCGTGAGCGATGTGACGATACTTCGTCGCGCATGCCTCGCATTCAGGTCGATTTTTCTTAAATGTGGTAATGTTTCCCCTTTCGCGGAATGCACCACCATTGCTCCTGTTTGTTCAAGAGTCTAACGAAAAAATTTCCTTTGCCCAGAAACCATTGGTATTATACCTAATGGCGGCTACAGACGAGCAAATAATCAGTCAGTAAAAGCCATTGAATGGTTATTGTTGGTAGAAAGAAAGATTGGGGTGGAGACTAAGCATGCAGCTAGGTGCCGTGAATTCCGCCTACCAGAGGGAGCACTAGTTGACGGATATTACATAGATCGCGACGAAAAGCATCATGTTTTGCAATTCCATGGCTGCTTTTGACATGGATGCATGCATTGCTACAAAATAAATCGCAATAAAAAGTTAACGTCAGGGGATACACTTCAAGCGCGATATGAAAACACTTTCGCCACAAGCGCGAAAATTCGGAAAGATGGCTACGTATTGACGGAGATTTGGGAGTGTCAGTATGACAATTTAAAGAAAAATTCACCTGGGATGCATACATATTTAAGAAATCACCCCTTATTGCATCAGGACGCATTAAACCTAATGCGAAATTAAATTCTGATTATATCGTAGTATTTAAAACCCCAAGGGACCGTGCGCAAATTCAACATCTCGCCAGACAGGTATACCCTGAAAATCAACGTTTTTTGCAGGAAACTCATTATGACGCAACTTTTACCCCACACGGTTACCTCCTTCTTGACTTGAAACAATCCATGCCTGACAATTGTAGATTTAGAACTTGTATATTTCCATTAGATTCATATTAATACGTTTACATACCAGCAAAGGGTATAAAAGCAGGTACACCGAGCATACTAGTACCAGTTGTATGTTTGACATGACAACGTACGCATGAAAATCCATTGGAAAGAAAAATATTAAGACATTACAAGCTCTCTATCACCTGGATGTAAATCAATGGCGTACTGTTTTGAGAAAAGCTCACCCACAACTCGTTAAAAGAATCTGTGAAATGTGCATTGAACATGTTGCATGGAAACATTCGTCTAAAACAGACTGAGAAATGGAAATTGAAAAATTACGAGCACCGGAGGTGAAAAATAGAATCAAATGGAATAAACAGGATGTTGTGTTAATCGACGGAACGCGTGTTGAGGAACCGAATATCTCAGATTTAGTGAACGATGCTGCGAGGTTTAGGAAATCAGTTTTTGTACCAGGAAGACGTCAGTTTGCAGAGTTTCTTCAAGGAATTAGGACGCCTAAAGAAATTTAGGGTACATAATCTTGAATAATGGAGAACAAAACCACATGTATTTGCAACAAGGTTATTAAATAACTCGCATGAAAGTTCAACGTCAAAATAGTCTAGAAAACTTGATGGTGAAGATAAAGATAAAGCTTGAGAATATCAATCTCTCTTGACCGATGAAGAGAACTGAGGGAGTACCAGCGATAAAGAAACTGCCAATGATGATGATGATACTGGTAGAAGGAATACCACTCGACGCAAATTGCTGAATTTTAATCTCTAAAGAATGAAACAGTTGGAAGACATATACTCGTATTATAACCTTTCGCATGAGGCTTTTTGCCCTGGCGTGGAAAAGATTGCCAAAGCTACACGGAAAAAGATACCTCGTAAACAAGTGATTGATTGGATGTCACTGACGTTTCAAGCAAGTTTGCTTGGGTCGAAAGAAATGAAAGATTTAGCTGGAGATAATATTGACGAAATATTCTACGGACAAGAATTGGCTGATGTTAAAAATAGGGATGTACAAAACGACGAGTTTATTGTTGAAAAGGTGATTCAGTCAAAGGGTTGCGGTGTTAAGAAGCAGCTCTTCGTAAAGTGAGTGGAGTACCCTGACAAATTTTACTCGTGGATACCAGCTCCTGAGCTAAAAACTCCACCATGAATGACGAGGATCAGTTTCATCTTATTTCACCAAGTAATAGTAGTATGAAGTATTTTCCACAGAATACAACCACTCACTTTACCACACAACTTTCACATGGGATTCGACTGCATGGTTGCTGGGTAGTGGAGCTCGCAGAGATTCATTTTCCATGATCATTTCTACATGTAAGAGGTGGATCAAGCATAAAAAAACAACTCTCAATTGTACCAAAATCAATTGCAGAAAAACCAGGGCTCGTTGAAAAACCTGCAATTGAGAGCATTCGTGTGAATGAGACTGGTAGTGTAGATGTAGCCTTATCAGGGTATGCGACCAAACCACGCAACGATGATGGCGTTCCAGCTGATGAAAGTTTTAAACTGGAACTGGTTAAAGGAAACTGGAAACGACTAATCACATCTTTCTTCCCACCCGGAGTTTATTCACAAGCGGATGATTCAATATATACTATAAATAACACCCCTGAAATAAATAAACATGTAATTGTTAAACAAGGAAAGAGAAACAATCATTATATAACACTAATGAAAATATGGGAATAAGATTGCAAAATTCCGGGTCGTCACTTTCTTTTAATCAGTGAGAAAATATCTTAAATTTAAGGTTTTTCACCACAGTTACTTTTACCTATCGATTCATACATTACACGTCATCCACCAACTCTATCAAATGGTCTACCAAATAAACTTTTCATCTATTGCAATCTGTGCGAATCGCGTATGACTGGAAATGTATAAACGCCACTTTTACGAGTCGTATCGGTGGATACAAAAAATTTTATTTTTGAATTCACCCAGGTTACAAACTTTTCACCACTTCATTACATTTCAATTCTTCATACTTTATTCCGTACGATAGAAATAGATATAAGGGATCATTTGGGGCCTTCGGTACCATTCGAGCTTGGCACGTCAACCGTGACACATCATTTCAAACGCATTGCATAAACATCAGTTATTACACTGACTACTACACCACACAAGTCGGGGGTGGAGGAATTTCTGAAATGTACATCGGTTCTCATTATCAGAGAGGACATGGTATAGGAAGTTTTCTTGGTGGTCTCTTCCGACGAGTCTTACCATTTTTCACACGTGGAGCAAGAGTAGTTGGTAAAGGAGCACTACGTCAGGGAATGAATGTTTTTGATGATGTGGAACGTAACATACCATTTAAACAGGCTGTGAGGACACGCATTGATAAGACTGGAAAGGAATCAAAGAGACAAGCCATGGAAAAGGTCGATAGTCTGATGGATGGATCGGGATATAAATTGACTAGAAAGAAGCATAATGTTCAGTCGTTCGGCATTCGCAGAGCGTTAAGCATCGCAAGAAAACATCGTAGAAGAAATATAATGCGTGGAAAAATCAAGAAGAAGAAGAAGAGAGTAATTGTCAGAAGAAAGACAAATAAAAAATTTAAACAAAAAACACAAGCGAAAAGTACAAGAAGATCGAGAATCGACATTTTTGGAAACAATTAAAAAATGTCCTTTTCACACTCGCACTCGTGTGAGCGCTTGAAATCGGAATTGGATCTCTTTTCCCTAACTCCAACACAATTATCCATAGAAGGTTCTCAATGCGTACACTACAAACCCGTTTATTTCTCGCAGATGACTCACCCATTGAGTTTGTAGTTGCGGGACAGGGAGATGAGTACATTGATCTTGCACATACTCTTTTAAGTGTACGAGTCAAATTAATACCGCTGGTAAAATGGACGACAACACAACAGGAAATGAGGGTCTCGTTGATCGACGATATTTATTGGTAGCTGCCAGAAATATTGATCTGATTGGGCATTCACACAGTGATGTTTTCAAGCAAGATAAATTTCTTTTAAACGGTGTTGAACTTAGAGTTCGACTGGTGTGCTTCAAGGATGCTTCTTGTCTTATGGATCCTACTAATCAAGTCTATCTCCACATTGAAGAAGCATCTCTTCTTATCAGGCGTGCAAAAATCAATCCTGGCATTCTTCTTTCACACGCAAAAGCTCTTTTTCAACGCACGGCCAAGTATCCACTCACCAGAGTAGAGATCAAAACACTCACAATTCATTCTGGTGTTCATAGTGAAACTCTCGATAATGTTATACTTGGCCAACTACCAAAAAGAGTCATTTTTGGTTTTGTCGAAAATGACTCATTCAACGGTCATCGGAGTAAAAACCCCTACAATTTCAAGCACTTTAATATCAATCACTTCTCTCTTTATGTGGATGGCATGCAAATCCCATCAAAGCCTTTGCAACCAGATTTCTCAAGAGGAAAGCTATATATTGATGCTTTTCATACTTTGTTCTCCGGAACTGGAATTCATTTTCTGAACAAGGCAAATAATATTGATCGTTTTGATTATGCAAACGGATACTGTCTTCTTGCATTTGATCTGACTCCTGATCTTTTTGCACATTGTCAATCACACTGGATTCTCGTTAAACATGGCAGCCTGCGAATTGAACTTCGTGTCGAAGAAGCACTACAGCAAACTATTAATTGTATAGTCTACGCTGAATACGATAATGTTTTGGAAATTGACGCGTTCAGACAGGTTATAGTAGATTATAGCGGTTAAAACCTGCATAAATCTGTTTACGAGAATCGCTTTTTTCCATCAGTTGAAGGTGGAGGGAGGAAAGAGCGACAAATATGTACCAGGGTATAAGAGACGCTCTGCTCACTTGCCTCCTGTCTCTTGTAAAGGTGACTTCATCCTCGCCTTTAATGTTGGCTGAAAAAATGGACTACATAATCGACATACAAGGCTTTCGAGATATAGATGATCAGTTTATACCAAAGAAGGTGGCTGTCGATCGGAATCCATATCGACGGCAACGGTAGAGGAAGCTACTGTGACAGTTACGGGATACCGCGTCTTATTTCTGAACATCTTCATCGTCTTCGCAGAAACTCTACCCTCTACAGATGGAACACAAAACAACTGCAGAGCACGTCTTCAAATGTATGTGGTCAGTTTTGTATCATGTTTCTTCATCATATGTGTAATGGTGGTTCTTTACATAATTTTATTGATATTTTTACGGACATTCTATTAGATAACGACCGCATTGTTGTAAACTTCCACAAAAGACTTTAACACAAGCATGAACTGAAATGGGTTAGAGCTCTAGACTCTGAACATGGCGGAAAATGTGTGTGCTCACTACGAAATAAAAATCGCTTAGATTCGTGTGTACAATCATGCACGTCGAAACAAGCTACGTTGTACCTTTTTGTAAATATTATATGTAATGTATAGGTGATAAATTTCATTCTCTCCTCTCATGTGGAATAATTATTTGGGAATCGTTTAGCTTAGCACTTCCTCTTCGCTTGGTCACTCTAGTATTCTTAATGATTCGTCTCGCTACTTTACACGTGTACTCCTATTCACAGAATAGAATCAAGAATTAAGATGTGATTTTTTTTACTACGTTTCTCAGGTACCTATATTCATAGCATTAGAATTAAGAATTAAGATGAAAATTTTTTTTTGACAAAAATAAATAAAAAACATATGTTACCAAGAAAAATGCATTTTCATTAGTTCACCTTTCCCTTAACTTTAATTATCTGCAATAAGGAATGAATTCACTTTGAAATAATAATAAGTTTCTCATAATTAAAATTTCTTACTTTTAAAAAATTTGATTAGAATTGCGTAAGTAGACTTCGTTTATTTTCCAAGTCCCACTCCTTTAACCACACGGCGCCGACTATCCCAGATTTCCTCGCCTCCACCCTAAATTCTCTATAGTACAGGTCACAGAAGCCCCCACTCCATATTTTCCAGAGTGTCAACCACAGAGGACGCCCACTCCAAATTTCTTAGATCCGCTGGCCACAATGGAACCCCCACCCTAAATTTCCTAGATCCGCTGGCCACGGTGGACCCCGCACCCCAAATTTCCCATAGTGCCACCCACAGCGGATCTCCCACTCTAAATTTCCTAGATCCGCTGGCCACAGAGAAACACCCCCCCCCCCCCAAATTTTCCAGAGTGCCGCCCACAGCTGACCCCCAACTCCAAATTTCCCAGATCCGCTGGCCACAGTGGACCACCCACCCCAAATTTCCCAGATCCGGTGGCCACGGTGGACCCCCCACCCCAAATTTTTCAGAGTGGTCCTACTCTACTATCGACATTAAAAAAAACGAATTTCTCAGTCGACAAATGCCTGAATAATGCATTTCTCTATACAATTTGTTTTAAGAAATCTTAAAATTTATTGAGAAATATTAATGTTGTTAAAATTATCATGAAATTCCTAATTAAAAGGACGGACATTCGGAAAAAAAACATTTTTCCGCCGGCAAATGCCGGAATAATGGACTTGATATTCAATTTCTTTTAAAAAGTCCTACAGTTCATAAACTGTTATCAATGTTGCTGAAATTATCATGAAATTCCCTGTTAAAGGCACTGACCTTGAGAAAAAACGAATTTTTCCGTCGCGAAATAGACGAATTATGCACTTGTTTATTAAATTTGTTATGAGAAATCCTAAAATTTATCAACTAATAATTTATCAACTGATTATTGATGTTGCTAAAATTATTTCGGAAATACAAATAAAACGGACTGACATTGGAAGAAGAAAAACCAATTTTCCAGTCGACAAATGCCTGAATAATGCATTTGTTTATTAAATTTGTTTCAGGAAATCCTTAAATTTGTCAATTAATGTTAATGTTGCTGAAATTGTCATGAAATTCCCAATCAAAAGACTGATATTGAAAATAAAACGAGTTTTTTCGACGACAAATGCCAGAATAATGCATTTTTTCATCAAATTTCTCTTAAGAAGTCCTAAAATTTATCAACTAATAATTATGTTGCTGAAATTATCATGAAATTCCCAAGTAAAAGGAATGACACTGAGAAAGAATGAATTTTTCCGTCGCAAAATGCCCGAATAATGGATTTGTTCATTAAATGTGTTTTAGGAAATCCTAAAATTTATCAGCCTGTATTAATGTTGCTAAAATTATCATGAAATTCCCAATTAAAAGGACTGACATTGAGAAAAAACGAATTTTCCCGTCGCTCAATGCCCGAATAATGCATTTGTTTATTAAATTTGTTTTGAAAAATCATCAAATTTATCAACTAATTATTAGTGTTGCTAAAATTATCATAAAATTCCCAATTAAAAGGACGGAAATTGTAAAAAAAGCGAGTTTCTCCGTCGCTAAATGTCCGAATAATGCATTTGCTTATTAAATTCGTTTTAAAAAATTATCAAATTTATCAACTAATTATTATTGTATTGTATATTTAATCTCTCCCTTTTACGGGCTTGACGGCCTCCTCTTCCTGTACATATGTTTACATTCCAGCCTTATTTTAATTTAACCACTACTTATATTCTAATGTTTCGCCTTCCTTTAAAATGACAATCATGACAATAATAATCCGAAAAATAATTAAAAAATAAGAAAAAGCGATCTTCCAGGTGTTACTTGCCCCGTGTAGTGAGGGGGTTAGTAACTAAGAGAGAGGTGGAGGAAGTCTGTGGAGGTAATCCCATAAGGGGGAAGCAACTGTCCGTCTTAAAGATTTCGTGCCCCGGGGCTAATCGGCATCCGATGGGGTAGGTCGGAGGGTGCTGCGGGTCGCCGAGTTCGCGGCAAGTCCTTGCTGGCCTTCTGAAAGTCAGGTATCGAGTCCGGATATTCCTTGGGGAGGGTTTCGGCGGCTCGTTAGTGGAGGTAGTCGAACCTGCCGGATATTTCCTTGGACGAAGTGCTGCCAAAAGTTCACACCGTCCATGTATTGTTTTATACGCAGCGAGGTTACCCCTTGAAGTGAACGGTAAGTCGGGCACAATGGTTGGACGCTTGCATGTAGGTTAGACCGTGTCGACGCGACGGTGAGTAGGATGGTTCGAGGACACGAAGGCACCCCCTTTTCTTTTGAATACTCAGGGGCTTACTATCGGTGTGAGACGATCTCACCAGTCCGAGTGTCGCGGACGGCGAGAGGTCGCCTCGCGTTGATCTCTTAGAATTTTATGTATTTATTTTTGTTTATTTTCACGACAAAAAAACATTCCTTGTAATAATATTTGGAGTCCTGAAAAGGACCGATTGTTTCTTCCTGGTTTCTTTATACTCAGACAGATATGGGTAGGATAATATTAAAGGAAAGTTGGAAAAGGTTTTCAAGGCACATGGTTCAGAAGTCGAGGTTGCGCCTGGGGATATTGGTCCCGTAAGAGGTGCCACGAGAACGCTTAGAGGGTGGCGAACCCAGAAGAGAAGGTGAAAATATCTCGGGCGAACCCACATCCGCGAGAAGAAGTACGTCGTCCCCTACGTCGTGAGCTTCGGCAGGAGCACGTCGTGTGGATGGCGCTGTGACGGGTGTGGTATCGTCTGACGGTTGAAGCAGTCGATAAGTTGACGGTTGTCTCACTGGTAGTCGCGGCGACGCGACGGGTGGATTAGTGGCGAAACGTACGGGGGTGTTTGCTTTCGTGGACCCGGTAATCCCCGCACTCTTGGTGATAGGTGTGGATTGAGCCCTCGGGGGCGTGTGAATTAGTCCTGAATAGGAGAGAGAAGACTCTCCCAGTGGTTCATTCGGGGTCGGTAGTCCTTCCGCGGGAGGTGCCAGAAGTTGCGCCGGTAAATGCGGAATACTTGGGTGCCGGACGAGGTTGGCCGGTGGGAAAACTTGCCTTGGTTCGGTGTGGAAACGCGGGAGTTTAAGAACAAGGGGAACGCGCGGCCTATCCGGCTGCCTCACGCGAGGATCGCGGGTTCCCGGTAACCCACTTTTTATGCCACTTAGCACCCAACCTCCCCCAGGGAAAAGATCTGGAACCGAGGGGTCATACATTTGAGCGGCTAGTCGAGCCGCCTCCGCCTGCCTCCTTCTCCGTCGGCGGGTCGCGGGATTGGGGTTGGCTCGCTTTTTGACCGTCCCGTTCATATATTCGACGCCCCCTTTACGCGTTGGTGTAGGTGTATGTACCGAACCCGATTTCCCGATGAAGAGTGAGAGGAGAGGTGAACTAACCGGCTAACCGGCAGTAGCGGCTAAGCAAAGCTAGATCACCGAAAATAGAATAAAGAGAAGAAAATAAGAAAGAAGGGAAAAGAATTTGCTCACGGCACCTGGCAGACCTGCAATAGCGGCCAACAGAAATGTCGTGAAGCGGAGAGGTTACAGGAATACGCGGAAGGGAGTAGAAGCGTCGGCGTCGCACTTCCCAAGAATTCACTCGCGAGAGAAATAGAAAGAAAACGAGGATGAAATCGAGCACAAGAAAAACGTCAAATACCGGAAGGAGAACAAGGTTGCGGACACGCGTTAATTACACTGCCCCGAAGGATGTATGGACTGACGCCGCGCGGAGGTCCCACAAAATTCACTGTCCATGGATACCCGAAGTGTCCAAAACTCACAAAGACTGCCTGAGAATCCCGCGTAGTAATTCGTAATGTGATCTTCAGTGCTGGTGCACAGCCCGATGAAGTGAATTCGCGTAGTTCCTAACGTTCGGAGAGTGAAAAAAAAGGCTTGGTTTCTGGTGAAAACTGATGCGTTTTATTTTGGCTGCAGACGAGAGTAATCGTATGAAACAGTAGTCCGATCGGCGCCTAAGTAGCGACAATGTTACCTAATAAAGTATTATTGAAAAGTGTCTTTAAATTAACTAGGCGGAAGGAAGTCGTCCCGGATGGTTCATTATTGCTGGAAAAAAATATTATTTGTGCATTTCTCCCCCTGGTCCACTAATTTTATTTTATTTCTAACTGTGCTATCTTGAACAGGGATTTTCACGTCGAAGTTTGGCTATGAGCGTTCTGCTTGGTTGAGCTCCCCAGGCTGGCCTGTGAGGCTACGAGCGGAAAAATTTAGTGGGATAGAAGAGGATAGAAAGAAGATTGAGATGGAGAGCAAGCGCGCGTGTCAGGAAAAGGGACAGATTCAAGGTCGTGTACCCATGTTGGCGCCAGGGAAGCTAACGGGATTTGTGCACGCACCGTGAACGTGCCTAAGCTCGAATTTTGGAGATTTGGTACTAATGGGCCTGGTGAAGAATAGACAAAATTTGAAGTTATGACGCAATCAAGGGGAAGCAAGCTCGTATTTTGAAAACATCGGAAATCTGTAATTTGTCACGCAGGCCATCCTTCAAGTTTTCGAATCACAGGTTGCCGAGGTTCTCAATTTGCTTGACATACAACATAGGTCTTCCGTTTGCTCTTACCATAGAACATATTTTTCAAGGACTTTTAAATTAATTTTTTGCTAGATACTTTCCTTCAATAGAATAATCCGTTTGGCTCAGCCCTGTTCCCTTGCTTTCTCTTAGTTATTCCAGTTTCCTCATCTTTGTGACTCCCTGTCCATTCCCATCCAAAATCCATCTTACACACTCATCCACGCTCAACTGTCCATCTTGCTCTCCTGTACACCTCTCTAATACGTGTGCCCATGACTCCTTTTCGTAACCACACACTGTACAAAGAGTCTCCTCGTCATCTAACCAGTATCTACAAACTCTCACTGCTTCTCCCATTTTAAACCGTATCACCACACTCCATTTATCTTCCTTTCTTACTTCTTGTAAATATTCTGGTTCGGTCACCCCTTTGATCATCATATACCATCTATTGTACCTCAAATCTATAATCTTTCTTCATCTCTCTTCTCCTTGCCTTACTAATAGCTCTAACTCTATGTCCTGCCAATCCAGAACCCCTTTTCGGATATCACAAACCCTCCTCATTTCTTTTCTTTCTTCCTCCCATTTCGAATTTCCCAAATTGCCTCTCGTCTCCTTGTTTCGAATTTCACCCGAGCATACTTGTGCTATTCTGCTCCCCTTTTCAGCTTCTCTTCAAACATCCAGGCTCTCTTGATCTGTCTAGTTAGCATTTTTTCTCTACCTAATTCTTCCCTTGACAGGTATCTTGGGCAACTTCAACTAACCCCCATTACCCATCTCAGAAATCTCTCATGCATGCTTTCCACTTTCCTATGTTTCTTCCATCCCCAGACCTCCACTCCATAACACAATACTGCCCAAACTAACGCATCGAACAACCAGACCCTCATCCTCCAATCGTCATTAAACCTTCTCTTTCCTATACCCCATACTTGGCATATTACCTCACTCGCACATTCTATTCTTCTCCTCACCTGCATCTCGTTTCCCCCTCCTGCCTCAAACCAAAAACCCAGGTAACAGAACTCCTCCACAATTTTCACTCTTTGTCCATTCATCTTCCAAACGTAATCTATTTTAGTGTTTCTACTTCTGTAGCACATCACTTTGGTCTTCTCTACGTTCACCGTCAAGTCTTTTGCTCCAACATACTCTTCAAAATTTCTCATCATTAGGTTCATCCCCTTCTCATCATCTACTAACAGAATTACGTCGTCCGCTTACGCTAGAGAGTATAGTTTGCTATTACCCAAAACCGTTTCCCCTTTCCCTTTCTCCTTTAGCTTCTCATCTAAGTCTGCCAGCAGTATATTCAAAAGTAGCGGACCTTAGACCTCGTCCTGTCCAGAATACCTCCGCTTTTTTCTTACCTATTTTACCCTAATACTGGTTTCTGTGAAGATTTCCTTTATCCTCTCCACCAGAATTTCCTCTATTCCCCTCTCTTTCATTTCCTGCCATAGCACTTTTCTGTTTAATGAGTCGAAAGCTGCTTTAAAATCATCAAAAATTGCGATTAATTTCCCTCTCTTTCTCCCTAAATTTCTGTTAACCAAGTAGTTGAATACGAAAATATTATCTATAGTCCCCATCCCTTTTCTAAATCCCGTCTGATTGTGTGGGATACTTTCTTTTTCTTCTATCTGACTGTTTAACCTTCTTCTTAGAATTTCTGCATATATTTTATATCCCACTGGCATGAGAGTAATCCCTCTGTACATCTCCACCTTCTTGCCCACCCCTTTTTTGACAAGCTGCACCACTAGCCCTGTTCTCTAGTCTTCCGGCCACCCTTCTCCTCTCCATACCTTGTTGCAGATCATCCACATTCCTTCCCTAACCCCTTCTCCACCATACTTCATCGCTTCATTCTGCATGACATCTTCCCCTGTAGCTTTGTTTCCTTTTAGTCTATCTCTTGCTTCATTCACTTCTTTTCTTGTCATTTCGTTCCCTCCCTCTATTTCTCCTTGGACTAACTTTCTATTCTCCCCCGAATAAAGCAATGCTTTATTAAATTTTTTTTGAAAAATCATCAAATTTATCAACTAGTTATTAATGTTGCATGAATTATCATGGAATTCCCAATTGGAAGAACTGACATAGCGAAAAAAAAAGAAATTTTTCATCTACAAATGCCCGAATAATGCATTTGGTTTTTAAAATTTGTTAAAAAAAATCATCAAAATTATCAACTAATTATTAATGTCACTGAAATTATCATGAAGTTCCGAATTAAAAGGACTGACATTAAAAAAAACGAATTATTTCGTCGACAAAAGCCCGAATAATGTATATGTTTATTAGTTTTCTTTTCAGAAGTCCTAAAATTTATCAACTAATATTAATGTTGCTGAAATCATCATGAAATGCCCAACTAAAAAGGCTGACATTGAAAAAAAACGAATTTTTCCGTCGATAAAAGCCCGAATAATGCATATGTGTATCAAATTTCTTTTGAAAAGTTCTGGAATTCATCAACTAATATTGATGTTGCTGAAATCATCATGAAATTTTTAATTAAAAAGGCTGACATTGAAAAAAAACGAATTTGGCCGTCGAAAAAAGCCCGAATAATGCATATGTTTATTAAATTCCTTATAAAAAGTTCTGAAATTTATCACCTAATATTAAGGCTGGTGAAATGATGATGAAATTTCCAATTAAAAGGACTGACACTCAAAAAATACAGATATTTCCGTCGCCAAATGCCCTAACAATGTATTTGTTTATTGAATTTGTTCTGAGAAATCTTGAAATTCATCAACTAATATCAATGTTGCTCTAATTATCATTAAAAGGACGGTCATTGAAAAAAAAGCGAATTTTTCCGTCGACAAATGCCGGAATAATGCAATTTTTTATTGAAATTGTATTAAAAATCCTCAAATTTATCAACTAATATCAATGTTGCTGAAATTGTCATGGAATTCTCAATTGAAAGGACTAATAATGGAAGAAAATATTTTTTAGTAGACAAGTGCGCAAAAAATGTACTTGTTTATTGAATTTGTATAAAAAAATCTTCAAATTCATCAAATATTTATTAATTTTGCTGAAATTATCATAAAATTCCCCACTGAAAGGACTGACATTGAAAAAAAACAATTTTTCAGTCGACAGATGCCCGAATAATGAATTTCCTTATTGAATTTGTTTCGAGAAATCTTAAAATTTATCAACTAATATCGATGTTGCTGAAAGCATCATGAAATTTCTAATTGAAAGGACTGACATTCAAAAAGAAAACAAATTTTTCCGTCGACAATAGCACGAATAATGCATATGTTTATTCAATTTCTTCTGAGAAGTCTTAAAATTTATCAACTAATATTAAGGTTGCTGAAATTATCATGAAATTCCCAATTGAAAGGACTGACATTGAAAAAAGCAGATTTTTTCGTCGACAAATGCCACAAAAATGTTTATTGAAGTTATTTCAAAAAATCCTCAAATTCATTAACTATTTATTAATGTTGCTGAAATTATCATGAAGTTCCCAATTAAAAGGACTGACATTGAAAAAATCGTTTTCTTTTTCCGACCAAAGCCTGAATACTGCAAATCTTCATTAAATTTTTTTGAAAAGTTCCCAATATTCATCAACTAATTAAGAATGATGCTGAAATTATTATGAAGATAACAATTGAAAGGACTGGCATTGAAAAAAAAACGAATTTTTCTGTCAACAAATGCCCGAATTATGCATATGATTATTAATTTTCTTTGAGGAAGTCCTAAAATTTTTTAGCTAATATCAAAACTGGTGAAATTATCATGAAATTCCCAATTAAAGGGACTGACATTAAAAAAGAAAACAAATTTTTCATTTATTGAATTTGTTTCAGAAAATCATCAAAAAAATCAACTAATTACTTATGTTGTTTAAATTATCATGAAATTCTCAATTATAAGTTCGAACATTAACAGAAACGAATTTTTTGGACGACAAATGCCAGAATAATGCATATGTTTATTAAATTCCTTTTAAAAAGTTCTGAAATTTATCAACTAATATTAAGGTTGCTGAAATTGTCATGAATTTCTAGATTAAAAGAATTGACACTGAAAACAATACAGATATTTCCGTCGCCAAATGCCTTAATAATGCATTTGTTTATTAAATTTGTTTTAAGGAATCTTAAAATTCATCAACTAACATCAATGTTGCTGAAATTATCATTAAAAGGACGGACATTGAAAAAAAAAGAATTTTCCCATCGACAAATGCCCGAATAATGCATTTCTTTATTAAATTTGTTTCGAGAAATCTTAAAATTTATCAACTAATATTGATGATGCTGAAGGCATCATGAAATTTCTAATTGGAAGGTCTGACATTAAAAAAGAAAACAAATTTTTCCGTCGACAATAGCTCGAATAATGCATATGTTGATTAAATTTCTTTTGAGAAGTCTTAAAATTTATCAACTAATATTAATGTTGCTGAAATTATCATGAAATTTTCAATTAAAAGGACTGGCTTTGAAGAAAAAACGAATTTTTCCATCGACAAATGCCCGAATAATGCATTTGTTTTTTTAAATTCGCCTTGAAAAATTCTGAAATTTATCAAGTAATTATTAATGTTGCTAAAATTATTGTGAAATTCTCAATTGAAAGACTAACATTGAAAATGAAACGAGTTTTTCCGTCGACAAATGCCCTAATAATGCATTTGTTTATTAAATTTGTTTTAGGTAATCCTTAAATTTATCAACTCATATTGGCCTATATTGACTACCAACGGGCGTTTTCCTCAATACTCCACGATTATTTGCTTGAGGTCCTTAAGTAATATAAGATCTGTCCGCGTCTTATTCAATTTTTGGATCACGCTATGCACACATGATGCACAAGGATTAAATGTTTTGATCCTGGAATAATGAGGGTTACCCGGTCCTTGCCCATTAAACGAGGAATCTTCCAAGGTGATTCATTTAGCGCACTGTGGTTCTGTTCAGCATTGAACCCGCTAAGTTGGACGCTCAACAACACGTCCTATGGGTTCAAAATTGAGACGGGAGTGGCTGAGTCTTAACTCACTCACCTTCTGTACATGGACGACCTAAAGGTTTATGCAAGCTCAGAGTCCAAACTGTATAGCCTACTCAACATCCTGCTGCAGTTCTTCAATGACATCAGGATGTCTCTGGGCTTGGATAAGTGTAGAAAGATGCATTTTGTCCCGTGGAGAGGTAAATATTCCACAGATGCTGGACGACCACTACCTGATTGGGGCGATGACTGATGAAGATTCATACACGTACATACACACATATTGCAGGCAAGGAGTGCGCTCCATTCTGCAATTAAAAAGGTACTCAAAACTGCTTCTTCGGATCGCCCTAATCTGGTTCTGGCGTCCAGCCTCAGTGGGAAGAACATCACAAAGGCAATTAACACATACACTTTTCCTCTCCTAACATACTCCTTTGGTTTGGTATCACGGTCCATGACTGACCTAGAGAAGCTAAACAGAATTATCCGCGTGAGAATGCCTGAGCACCGAATGCACCATGAGAGGACAGCTGTAGAAAGAATAATTCTACCACGCAAGCTTGGGGGCAGAGAGGTTATGGATGTTCGTCGATTGTGTGATTCTCAGGTCGCACAATTGCGCGAATATTTCCAGAACAGAACTAACATCTTGCTGTACGACTACATCTGTAGAGTTGACCTGTATATGGCTGTACGATGCTTGCTTCGCAAGAATACACGCGCAGGCATAATGATGCTGCTGGGATCATTCACCAAAAAATTGCCCTGAACATTTCCTTCACTGAGACAGGACTATTCTGACTGACCACCTAGTCAGACACAATCGTCCAGATGTCCTCTGGTTTGATAAACGTGCTCAGCA
>JAUMHM010000016.1:6695225-6707460 GCA_032362435.1 Melikaiella ostensackeni
GATTTGTAATAGAATAAGCTACACGGGATATTTGTCAACTTTTAATAAACATTTATTATATTAAAAATATGCTTGGTTGAAGTTACCCTATTCTTGAAGACTAATTTCTCGGCCTGTAACGATTATTCCACAATTAAAAAGTAACTTCTTTATAAGAAACAATAATTTTCTCGTATATTGAGAAATCTCATTCAAAATTTTCACTAGATATCAAGTCTACACTCAAACTCCGATATAAGCCCAGTTTCGGAAGTTTCTTCGCACTAGCCTTGGGCTTAAATCGGATCCCTCGAAACGTAAACAGTCAGGGACGTGTGAACCATTACCTAATATTACGCCATCTCCGACGTGAGTTCGACCCTGAGTACACGCGCACTGCGCTTTTATCTATACGCTGCTGGCATTTCACGCTTGGTTGAACACCGTCTCTCGCCCCGTCCGCTGAGAAACTGCGGGGGCCAGCAGTCGGCCAGCAGTTCTAGGAAGGCGTAAACCGGACGGGCTTTTATGGGGTTCGAGTATATTTGGAAACTATCCCAATGAAATGTTTCAATCAGACGAAAATTAAAATCGAGCATTTTCAACATTTCAAACTTTATTTTCACTTCTTGCGGCTATTTTATCTGAAAGTATTGTTAAGAACTATTACTTATGTGGTATTTCTGGATTCGTGAACGAATTAGGTAGAAAGGATCTTTAAAGGTAATTGAAAACAAAATCTTCAAAGATCAACTGGGATTAAAAATATTAACCGACTTTTTTCAATCTTTTCTTGATTTACTCGTGATAATATAACGAGGCTAATGCAATCTATTGAAAATGAATTAATTAATATTGTTCAAAATTTGGATTTTCCTCAGCTGTGCCTAATCTCAAACAGTCGGAAGATCACGCGAGGCCAAAAACCGTCCTCTCGATGAACTACCCCCCGCCGCAAGGGTACCGGTTTCCAGACAATGCCTGACCGAGGTTGATTGTCTTCCTGATGATGACTTTATTGCAGGAAATTTTTTTCACACTTTTTTTCCTATGTACCCTTTTTTTCCTGCAAATTTTCCGAATGTGATTGGCTGTCCAAAATTTTTTTTTCGCTAACAAGCTCCACCCTTTGAGGCGTGCTTATCATATTTCTCTCTCTCGCACACTCAATTCAGAATTCCCACGGGTGTCCCCAGCCCTCTTAACGCTGGCATCAGTAAGGTAAAGCCCTTTAACTCCAGTACGTCTTTCGCATCTTTTTACCACGATCAAGAAAGAATTTGTCGCCTTCCTTCATTAATTGACAGAAACCATGTGGATTTTCGATAAGATTTTTTATAATTTCAGCGTCATTCGGGTACGCATAAAATGGTTCTGCCATATCTAGTACTCGTTCGGTTGTTGTCCAGATAGTAAAAGGATTGCATCACGGAACCTTTTTTTCTCCCGAATAAGACTTTCGCTGGTACTCATTATTACTGCTTTTCAGATGGCGAGCATACGTTCCGTCATAAATTAACATAGCTCGTCATCAGAATCGAATAATATTTTAGAGAAATTGTCTAGCGTATCAGGGATCCAATGAACCATTGCCACCAATCGTGTCGATTATAAATGTAAACTTTCACGAATCACAGTTCAGACTATGACATCTATGTATTTTTGAACAACGTTTGTCACTTATTTCCGTGTAACATAGTTACGTTTGCATCCGCCAGGAGTCGAGAACTGAGTAGCGCTAGTTGAATGGTAATAGACGGCGCATGACCAGTACTATAAATTAAAATTTGTATATCTCAGCTAAAAGAAGTCGTACAGAGTCAATGAAAAATGGATTTTAAAGCTGAAGACTAGCACTATACGATGCCGTTTATATATTTTACAATTTTAACCTTCATCTCTAAAAATACGATTTATCAATAAACTTTTAAACTAATTCCAGAAAATGTAAATTTTAATAGAAAACATATGTACATAAATTATGAAAATTGAATTCAGATACTCATTACACAACATCACAAACATTTAAAAAATTCTATAATTGTAATATAAGTATTCCAAACATAAATAAACTTTTATATAGAGATTATATAGCCAACATTCAATTACATAACCTAAAAATAAATAATCAATTTTGCTATTTATTAATGATGTACGTATTTGAAGTACAATAATTTCTTATGTATTTTTATTTTCCTATTATAATTGACATTTTCTGAAATTAGATAAATTGCTTATTTACTTTTAGGTTATGTAATTGCGTATTGGTTATAATCAGCTATAATAATTAATAAAAAGTAACTACATAAATGCTAACATCAATATTAAGAAAATGAATCATAACTTACCCACATTGAATACATTCATTTACAAAAACAACTCGTATTAAACAAACACTCAGCCTTAATCTCAAAAACGACACTTGTTATTGCGCATTTAATTTTAAACATAGTTGCCCGTTGCCGAAGTGGAAACAAAATTGAGTTTGTACTCATAGAAGGCCCTCTGATTTTTTGAGTAACGGTACTCAAAATACATAAATTGTACTTCATAATATATCACTATGGTGGCGCCACCAACTTAGACAATTTTGAAATTCATCTAGTAAAACATGTAGAACAGAATCCATCTAGTAGAATGTCGGACAAAGTAGAACATGCATAATGACGAGCATAATGATAAGGTTGAACATCTATGACAGGATCAGAAATTTAAAAAAATTATTAAATTACTGAAATACGTTTTACATATATTAATAGATTGAATCAAAACTGAACTACATTAAACAAAATTTAAAAAGTTAATAACACACACTTTATTTATATTAATAGAGTGAATCACAACTTAACTTCATTTGTAATTTGTAATTTGATAACAGTGGTGGTTAGATAATATGGTATACAGTGAAGTTATATGTAAAATGCGCAAAAAAATTAAAAAATTGGTTACTATTGTAAATAATAGGTATATATATATTGTAAATAAATTTAGAAAAATTGATGAACTGACTTTTACGTACGAAGCAAAGTTATAATTCAGGAAAGAATATTATAGTACATGTATATTTTACTAAAAGTACAAACACATAAATCCAAGTAATTATCAGTGCTCGATAAAACTTAGGAACCTATTATATCTACGTAATAAACGCTAGACGGCTACTACATTGCTACATTACTACCATTACTACCAATATGAAGGTTAGCTGTTATCATGTGAAGGTTTAGTGCGTCCCTATTACTGTGGATTTTAGTTTTATGTTTGCGTAGGTATAAAAAAGAAAAAGACGGTCCACGTGGGGTTTTTTATTAATAATAATCTTATTATTTGAGAAGAACACGACATAATAGATAATTTAATTTATGTTCAATTTATATCTTAAAATATATCTATATCTTAAAACCTAAGAATAATTATTCTTAGGTAACCACCAGTTGAAAGTTGTTGAAACAATCAGGATTCCTTGCCAAAAGAAATTGTGGAGCAGACCAAAAAATACTAGCCAATACTTACAAGGGTGTTGTCAGATCCAAATTGGATTATGGATCCTCAATTTATCAATCCGCCAAACCTAGTGCTTGAGAAACGATCTCTCCCATATACATAATATAGGTCTGAGAATTGCCTTAAGAGCATTTTTTTCCATCCCGACAAGCAGCATTCTCGCAGAAAGTTAAGAACAACCTATAGCTACCAGAAGAAAGCAGCTTAGCCTGACTGTTTCTATTCCAATAGTCTCTACACCATCTAATCATCCATATAAGAACATCTTTTTGGGAAAATATCACGATGAGTACAAGAAACATCCAAACTCATACGTGCCTTTCTACATCAGAATGAACGCTTATCTACAAGAATTAAACATCAAGATGCCAACGATTGCTCTTAAAAGATTCTACAATTTTCCCTACTGGGAATTCACAGATTCCACTGCAATCACTGACTTAAAGCAACTGCCCAAAAATCAAATTGATCCGATAAAATACAGAGCTGCATTCGCTAAAATATTAAGCTGTTAAACAGATTCCCAAATCATATCCCTATTTATGCTGATGGCTCGAAATCTATAACTGGATGTGAATGCGCTATGGCTACACCTAATAATCAATTCCAATATAAATTACCCGATTGTTTTAGCATATTCAGATATCCCTATTTATACTGGTGGATCAAAATCTACTACTGGATGTGGATGCGCTACAGTTACACCTAATAATCAATTTCAATATCGGATTGCTTTAGCATATTTAGATGCGAGAGCTACGCTATTTTGTAAGCTATGAAATATAGATAATGCAAATAATTCTCTTTTTGCTATTCTTACGGATTCACTGTCGGCAATTCAGGCCATCAAAAACACCAACAAATTTGATCACATAGTACAAGAAATTCAAGAAACCTACTAGACATTGAGAAATCGAGGAAAGGAAATTATCTTGATCTGTATACCATCTCATCTGGGAATCGAATGAAACAAGGCAGTAGACAATTTGGCCAAATAAGCATGTCTACTCCCTGCTGCTGATGTCCCGGTCCCTGTACATCACAAAGACTTCAAGAACTACATATGTCAAGCCGTCAAAAGCCTCTGGAGTGATCATTGGAAATCCTCCAACAATACCAAGCTGCATCTGGTTAGAGACGATTTTTTTTTATAAAAATCAAATCATCTTAGAAAACCGTAGAGAACAAGTGACTACTGGGATGAGAATCGGACACTAATTTACCTTATTCCAACCTAATCACCAGACCTGGGCCAGAGCAATGTGATCTCCCTAACATTCCTACCTACATTGGAACCCCGCTATAGAGACCGTGACGGGGGTACCCTCAAGGGCCTTCGTTCTATCTCGGGGTTCTCTAAACCATAAACAATCAGGAACATGTGAACCATTTCCTAATATTACGCAATCTCCGAACGTGAGTACCCGCGCACTCCGCCTTTGTCTATACGCTACTGGTGTTTCACGCTTGGTTGAACACCGTCTCTCGCCCCGCGAACTGAAAAACTGCGTGGGCCAGCAGTTTTAGGAATTCCTAAACCGGGGGTTCCTAAGCCGGGGTTCCAGTGTATACTTGTAATAAGAACTAAGGATTTTTAACTGAAATATGTTTTTTTTACCGTACTTATTCAAATAAAAAGTTGCTTTCCTTTTTTATCTAAGGGTGTACGACTTAGCCTCATTTTTTATGTGAAAAATTAATTACATAAACGTTACACTATTTGCTACTTTGATACTTTTTTGAAAGTCAGAAAGTAGTGCGAGGCCTGCTTTCCTTTTCCTTTTAATATGGATCGTTGGGAATCGTTCTATTCCTCTTTCTACTGTTATGTCGCGATCGTATCTGCTCTTAAAGCATCCCTCTTTTTCGTTATACAAGAATTCGAGGGACGAGTCGCGAGGGCGTGTTCCCGCTCGTGACGAAGCCGCTCGATATAATCACCATGGAGACAGACACCCTCAAACCTTCGTCCTGGTCCAGGAGATGCTCCCCATGAAGATTCCTCTTCCTCCTTCATTTGTCCCACAAACCCCACACCCGAAAGCTCTCCCTTTTTCCCTTTGGTCGAAGGTCGTTGCATGAAGCTAGGTCGCTTTCAAACCAGAGATGAAGGGTAGCATGACACAAAAATTTTTGAAAATGAAATTATTGGCTCAACAAATCGGCTACCCTCGACTTTGGAAGGCAGTAGCTCAGCACGGAAGAGTCTCAGAAGATTCTAATAAAGATTACACGAATCTTTAAGGTTTTCTGAATAAAATGATGTTTTTCTAATTGTTGTAAATCATTTTTGATCAATGTTGTCAAATTTAATACGAAGAAAAATGCTATAGTTAGGCCCAATGCAGTAGAGATTTTTAAATTTAAAAACATTTAAAAATCTCGTTTTTGAAAGCATCTTTGTTCATGATCTTTACATAGGAATTGAATGAAGATATTGCGCCATTCAGTAGCGAAAAATGTAGGAAATTGTACACCAATTGCAATGTAATATCTTTGAAAATTCAATAACAATGACCGTAAGACAAATTATAAAATATAATTCTTAATCAATCAAATTGTGCCGGAGTGAATGATCTGGCCTGCGGAGGAAATGAGATAATTAATTGAGTCTTCATGTATTTTTTTCTTGTGTATTTGTTTCTTGAGTTCGTATTATGTTTACCTTTTAATTGCAAACTTCTGTTTGCTTCTTTTATGTTCATGTTTTTTGTAAACATTTTCAACTTACCCAAATTTTTAAATTATACCGTATACTTCTTAATTAAACAAATTGTGCCTGAGTGGATGATCTGGCTTGCGGAGAAAATCAGATAATGAATTAAGACATATGTCTTTTTTTTAAGAAAGTAGAATTCATTTCGATCTCAATAAAAATAAAAATGATCTTTCGGGGGTGAATATTATTTAGAATAATCTTAAGTTTGAAAAGATAAGGCGCATACTCAAGAATTAGAAAAAAGGGTTTCTTCAATTTCATTGAATATATACCTTGTTTGGATCTTGAATGGAAAAGAAAGGAAAGAGTGCTGGATGAAGTGCATCTAGTTCTACTCTGATTTCAACTTTTATCGTTGGTGACCCGTAGATGACTAGGCTTTGCGAGTCGATTCCAGGGCAACCGGCAAGGAAAATGTCTTTTTCTCCTATCCGTGGCCATGATCAGGCAAGAAAATAAAAAATCTATCCTATCCATTAAAACTGCACGCGTAACATATTCTAGGTGAATTTAATGAAGCGACCCTAAGCGAAGGGAAAAAGCGGCGTGAGCGAGGAAACTGTAATCTAACGATTAATCACCGAATTGTCGTTGCGGTTTAGAGCGGACACGTGGAGATTGAAGAAAGAGCTGAGATGAGAGCAGAAAGAGAGCACAAGAGTGTTGAATAAAAGAGGACAGGATGTTGCCGAATGTCGTTCTTTTCATCTTTTCTCTCTCATCCACCTGGATTAGCCCATCCCAGGCGTAAACCATTTTATTTGGCTCTGAGTCCGCAACCAGGGCCTTTTGACTTGTCTCTCTTCACCTGCGACGGGTTCACTAAAATCCACCTGGTCCCAAGCAGTTTCCCTCTTTCCCGTAAAAACTTTCACCCTAGTTTGGATTATATTCATTGGCGTTGCACTCAGGATCCAGAATGAGTAAGAAAAAAAAAAATTGCATGTTGCACGAAATTCGCAGGTGCAGAAAGTTGCACTGAGAAAAAAATTTAGTAATTGCAACAAAACCGTTTTGTTGGGCTGGTTTTGTCACAGAAAAATTTTTGTTGGTCACACATAATTATTTTGTTAGCCTACAAAATATTTTGTTGTTACAATAAAATTATTTTGTTGAATCTTGTTTTGTTGCCCTAAATAAAATTTTATTGAATGAACAACACTATTTGGTTCGACCAACGAAATACGCGATTACGCAGGCACACTCTTGTGTAGAACGCGAGAACGTTATTTTCCAATGTGGCGGATATTACGTGAGTGAAAACTTAAATCGAGGTGAAATTCGTTTTGTCTCAAATTAATGAAACATAGTTATGATAAAAATTTATAATAATGACTGTGATAAGTTTAAAGAATGGATGGCTGACAATATCATATGAAAATTTTTAGATGAGTGGCCTTTACCTCGGCTGATGATCTTCAAGTGAAAATACTAGCCTATGCACGTTTCAGTTTGAAACTTTATATTCACATTAAATATGATTAACGACTTAATAACCTAATGCAACATCCAACTCCCTTTCCGATTCAAATAAATAATAAACAACACAACTCTACTAGGACAAACAACAGTGAGAAACCCTGATAATAATTAAAGCAGACGAAATTTCAGTATCTGGAAGTGGAACTATATATGACAGATATTTATGATAATACGGTGTAATTTCAGAAATGTCCAAGATATCATGGAATGATATCTTAGAAATGTATCCCATAGTTCCATTCCACGTAATATTAAGTTTTCGTCTCCTTTAATATATATTTTTTTCAATAAAATATAATTTGGTTAAGGGCGTTGGAAACAGGTCCTAATCTTAAAATTGAATTGCCTCATTTTACTCCATAAATACTAAAATGACATCTTTGTTGGATACTTAGGGCCTATTCCTCTTTTTGTATCAAGTCTGTATTCGACCTCACAGCACGGGATATCGGCGGGATATCCCATTTATCTCCCAGGATATCCCAGGCACATCATAAGATATCTTCGAGATATCACGAATGATATCCTACAGAGCGGAAATCTAGATATCCCTAGAATATCCCAAGGATATCTTAGAATATCCTGAGGATGTCCCATTAATGTCCCAATTGTATATGCCAAGGATGTCCCCAAGAAATCCCAATTCTATATTTTGGTATGATTCTATAAATTCAGATATATCTGCTGCAAATTATATCCCATGCGAAAGTTTCGGATAGAAATTCATTCCGATTCATTCCAAACCAGTCCGAGTTATTCCGAAATCTGTACCCGAACCAATCCGAATCAATCCGAATCAGTCCGAACCAATCCGAAAAAAATCAATTTCGTTCAATCCAAATCGGTCAAAAATTAATCCGAGTCAATCCGATTCAATTCGAACTTCAAATCAGAATATATCCAAACCAAATTTTCAATAGGAATGAATCCGAATTAATCCGAATTCAGATTGACCTAAACCAATTTTCAATCAGAATGAATGTGATTCAATCCGAACACGGATTTATTCTGATTCATTCAGATTGAAAATTCAGTATATATTAGTCCGAGTTCAGATTGATTTGGATTCATTCGAATTGAAAATTTGGTTCGGAATCATTCGGATTGAACCGGATTGAGTCGGATTAATGTTGAACCAATCTGGATCGAACGAAATCGAAAACTTTCTTCAGATTGGTTTGGATTGATTCGGATACAGATTTCGGAATAAATTCATATCCATATCTTGCGCCAGAGATGTGAATTCAATCGTTTGAATAAAATTACTAATAAAAATTCAATAATATTAGGTATTTTCTAAAAAAAATGGTATAAATTACAACATTCTAAACTGCAATAATGGGAGAGTGAGTTCTAAAGTCACTTCTGTTAGTGTATGTCAGGCTGCGAAATCTGTCGTGCAATTAGTGACGCTCTAAGAAAAATAAACAATCTCTCGAATATTCGTGCCGGATCATTATCTGTTCTTATTTGTACTATGTAAGACAACGGGGTGCATAACAAATTCATAGTTTTCGACATAAAGATGATTTTTCTGTTATACTTATAGTGAAAAGTGCGATCTCCAAGCTGCGCAATTTTGAGGTTAGGTGTAATAACTACCGGCTTAGATTTTCAGAAAGTTGCTAATTTTTCATTTCAAGTAGGCTGTTATTGTTAGTGAAAATAACATTTTTTAACATTTAACATTTTTTTATAATTATAGTAAGATAGAATTCGAAAAAAACGACTAATCGAGTTTTTCATAAAGCGGATTTTTGTCCAAACGGACACAGACTTGACTCAAAACAGGAGTACGCCCTAAGTATCTAGCAAAGATACACACTAGAACCTCGATTCAGCTCGAGTCTCAGGTATTGCCTCGATGACCGTGACTCCGTTCCAAGAATTGCTACGATGTAAATAAGTCAGGGCCGTATAAACCAGTGCTCCCAACGCGGGCTCCACGCGGTACTGCGCATACGTTGCGCATGGCGTCTCATTGGATGCTTTTCGCGCACTGTTTAGAAGGAAAAAATATATATATTTTTTATTATAATTAATGGCTTTTTGACTTACAGATTTATCAATTAGACCAAAATTAATTAATTCGCTCGCAAGTTTGAGCGCGCCTAGGGCGCGCGATCCGGTCGTCGTGCTTCGCGCTCGCTATTGTATGTTCTTCATGTGCAAATTACTAAATTTGTTTTTGATTTCAAATGAGAAAGAAAATTTATTTACTTAAGGCTCTATCGGCCTTAAAGAATACATTCTCGTCATAATATTCGCGCTTGCGCTCGATTTTCTGCGCTCACCGTGTAATATATACAAATAAATAGTTGAAAAGACAATTTAAAAAATTATCTTAATTTACGATTGGTATTATAAAGAAATGTTTAACAGCAATTTTATTTGACCTTTTAAAAGCACAAATTCTACTTTTATGACTATTTTTTTCTCATCTCGCGTCGTTTGGCTCAAAAATAAAAATATTCCAATACTATTTTATATAATTAAAAAACAAACTAAGCCTCCTACCAAAAAATGTTTGGAGGCAAGTTTACAGGTCATCGTAGAAGCAACAATTTTGATATCACAACTTTCTTTCGTATTCCGCGTTATTTGACTCAAAATTTTAATTTTAGATTTTTCGAAAAAATTCAAGAAGTTGTTTTGACAATCTTGTAGGGCTTTCAAAAAGAAACGTTTTTCTTCTCATGATTTTTTTCCATATCGTGCATTGTTTGGCTTCAAGTTTTTATTTTCGTTTCTTTTTTTGAATTTTGTAAATGCTATAACTCCCACAATTTTCTCTTTATCGAAAAAAGTCATTCGGATAAATTGGTCGAATTTCTGAGTACTACGAATACCCGTACATAGAATTTGTAAATTAAAAAAAAAATGGTGTCAAAAATTTTTAAAATGCTTTAACTTTTTGAATTTTTGTCCAAAATGACTGGCTAACAAACTTGACCTTCATTTCAGGACACTGAAAGAGTATACCAAAGGCCAATCCAATCGGTCAATTCTTTCGAAAGCTATCGTGACTAAAAATCTACACAGACACACAGACAGACACATTCGTAAAAACATGTTTTCCGGGTTCAGGGGGTCTCAAAACGTGGACATTTGACAAAAACGGGGGCGGGGGTCCAATTTTACACAAATCTAATACATTCTCTGATGAGAATGTGAAAAACCTGGTCTAATTGATGAATCATATGCATTCAAATTTTCTGAGACGAGGGTAAACTAAGTATTCAGCTGAAATGAGGAAAAAATTTCGCTGTTACACGTTACAATATTTTTTTGTCTTCTTACTTACTTTAAAACTTTGAGGACCGTTTAGCTTCTCGTTTAAAATGAGAGCTTTTTCTATAATGATCGGCCTGGACATCGGATCACCTATGTCGCACATGCTTAAACCATTCTAACACAGAAGCATGACAGTATCCAAAACCGTAGTACCACTTGTTTTCAACGATTTCTTCTTCAAATATTCATAAGTTTCAACCTTATTCCTTAACTCAGATTCGCGAGCTATCACATCCTTGTACCTTCTCTTACAGATATCATATTGCTGTAAAATAGATTGTTTTAATGCATCTGATTTCACTTTGTCCACAAGCTCGTGTTGCTCTTCGAACGTTAATCGCGTCCTTTTTGACACTTTTGTAACGCATAACCAGAATTATCCGAAACACTAAAAGCAGACTGAATGGAACTGACCAGATTGCCGCTTGGTGCACTGCCCGCTTTGTGTTTACGGTACTGCGTAATTGCATTGAGGTCGCCGAGCCTTTTTCCCTGTCCCTCGGACGCCCTCGACAACGAATGCGAGCCGGCTGAAATTCTCGGCAGGCAGTAAATTGAGGTTCTAGTATAATTCTAGTATTAATGGAGTAAAATGAGGCAATTCAATTTTGTGGTTAGGGCCTGGTTCTAATTAACGCCCTTAAGCCTTTAAAATGATTTGGTGAGGCTAACTAACGAATCTTATTGAGCTGACCAAAAAATTTGGTTCAACCAACAAACCAGTTTCATGAGGCCAGCAAAACAATATTTTTGAGCCAATAAAAGGATCCAACAAAAGAGTTTTGTTGCATGAAAAACAACAAAATTATTTTTTTGAGACAACCAAATTTTTTTTAGTCAAGCAAAACAGTTTTCGCAGTGTGATGCTCGCACTTTTTCAAGTACGTGTCTCAAGTGTTAAGATAGGGTGGGTTTTTTGGCGATGCACTAAACTCCGCAAACTTATTACTATTTGAAAATTGATTAATAAGCCTCAAATAACACAACACTTTTTCTGCCACCAGAAATCACCTTTTTCATTTCTTACAGACATTCTGTTATATTTATTGTAATAAAACCAGCAAAAACTTAGAGCTCGGAGAACTGTATTACTTAAGTAAAAACTCCACTTCCCATCAGTTACATTTTATTCCAAATAAGTCAAATTTTCACTAAAGATAATCAGTAAAAGAGATTTCGCTGACTATGTTGTTATACGCACCTAGGTGGTAAAATTCTGAGTAAATCAATATAATTATATAAACTAAATTACCTTAA
>JAUMHM010000016.1:6726646-6736861 GCA_032362435.1 Melikaiella ostensackeni
ATTTCTAGGCAGCTAATAACCCTTCATCACAACTGCAACTTGCTCCTCGAGTTTTAGCGAGTTTCTCGGCAGACGTAGCGGCAAATTGTGAAATTTTTTTGGTGTGACTTGTGAAAAATGGGAACTTCCTTTTTCAGAAACCAGTTCACTTCTAGAACATCCAAAAGATGAGTCGATTTGCCACAATAAGTATTGCGATTGTCAATTTAGTTAAGAGGTGTTGGAATTTATAATTTTAGAAGTGTAGAATTTTGATAGAATATATAGATAGAATAGATAGAATGTTGCACTTCAGAAGCTTTAATATTTTACTAGCATAGGAGTGTTAAAATCTTGCTGATTAGATTTAAAAAAAAAAAAAATGTTGAGAGGAGCACGCGGAAGACGAGCCGGAAGGGCTGCAGTGCGAAGTGTTTCTAGCCTAGGTCGAGTGCTGAGAAGCAACGTAGGCAGGTCGGACAGAACCCGACAAATCGCACTTGAGAGCGTAGCCGCTCAACACATGGAGGAAGCAGGGCCATCGAGAGTTAGAAAACCGACAGAAGGATTGGGTCTTAGAGGGGTGGGTGGCAACATCACCCTCTTCTCTAGAACCCTACGCGAGCAAATGGGAACTAGTGTCAGGGAAGATGCTCTCCTCCATGAGGCTCCTCAACTGTCAATGGCCAGGATGACCAATAATAGTTCGATGAGCCAGTTTTCCGGCTCTAGTCACAATTCTGGGTTGTTTGCGTTGCCCGAAACGGAACCTGAGCACCCCATACCATTTCAAGCAGCCCTCAGATTTTTGCTCAAGTCGTTCGACGGACAGAATATGTTCATCAATCGATTTTTGAATGATTGTCTTTTTGCGCGAAATTCTATTCCACAAAAGGACAGACACACTCTTTTCTTAATGGTCAGGTCTAGGTTACAGGAAGATGCGTTTAATTGTTGGCAGGATAGGGAAATTAGAACCCAAGAGGAATGATTAAAGTTCTTAAAATTGAACTTTACGGAACACCGTAATCTGAGCCAACTCAACACTGCCCTGGCTAGAGTGGCTCAGAACAAAGGTGAAAACGTCAGATCTTACGGGAGTAGAGTAGAGCAAATTTTAATTAGCCTAATCAAACTTATCAAAGACCAAAATGTGAATGTAGCAGAGGACGTGATGATGAAATCTGCACGAGATACTGCGTGCGAAAATTTCGTAATGGGGCTCAAGCGTGAGCTCCAGTTTAGGGTTCGATTAAATAGGCCTCGTACATTACAGCAGGCCATAAATTTTTCTCGTACCGCAGAATGGGCAGAGGAGTATGAAAATGGGTTTATACGCGAGAGTCTGAAGGAACATAGCGTAGAGCCCACGAAACAAAACAAATTTAATGATCAAAATCGTTTCTGCCCATATCACAGGAACGCACGAGCGCGTAAAGTAGGTGCTGTTGGGCGAGGTTGGGGACACAGTCGTGCAGGAGATCGCGGACGAGATGGTTACACCGCTAGCCAAAATGAAAATAGAAACGGAGAGGAGGCGTCCCTCCCAGAATCGGCTAACTGTTCTCGTTACGGAGACAGTAGTCATTCGGCATTAGGGTGATTGCGAGTCACCCTCACAAACGGGACGAAGACTTGTTATTACTGCAATGAAGCGAGTCATTTTTTTCGTGAGTGTCCTGAAAAAGGGGCTATAGAATGTTATAGTCGCCACGAACAGGGCACATTTCTAGGAATTGCCCAGAACCGTCCAGCGCTAATTAAAAATTGAGAGGAATTTATACTTATTGCAGAAAGCCGAGTCACAACCAAAATGATTGTTACTCGCGCTTAACTACAATCGCTAGAAACCGACGAGAAGAGGCGGCTATTTTAAACGAGAAACGAGCTCGGTGGAATGCTGCAATGCTGAGCTTTCTTTTAATGTAGCACCTTTGCGCCGCTTGATTTTGAAATGCCGCGTAAATGGCAAGAGGGAATCGCCTAGCATTTAAATTCACAGTGAAAATATGAGAAACTTGAATGGAAAATTTATAGTAGATACAGGGGCAGAATTATATATTATTAAAAAGAATAAAATAAAGAACAATACCGAAATTAATAAGAAGGTGATTTATTACTTATTTGGAATCAGTGATCAAAGGGTTAAGACACTAGGTTGAGTGTTTCTTGAAATGAATGGGACATCGTGCTCTTTTTAATTAGTTCCTGATAATCCTCCTCTCAGCTGTGATGGAATGTTGGGCATGCCATTCTTGTCCAACTCCATGATCGACCTGAAAAACGAAATAATCAAGCATGAATTGGGAAATTTTCCTCTTATTACCCCTTTAAAAGGAACAACCCTTAAATTGAAAACTAGGACACATCAACTCGTGACCTGGTTACTTTCCGATGCAGAAATGCACCCGTGACGTTGCAGGAATTTGACAAGATTGAACCAATTAGAATGCGGGCCAAAAAAGGATCCGACGGTAATCTCGTTAAGGAAGAATTAATTGAGGAAAGGTTATCCAAACTAGAAAAAACTTTGAATTTATCTCATTTGAATGCAGATGAAATAAAAATATTATCTCAAACAATTAAAGAATTCCCTTAGCAATTTTTCTTAGAGGGTGATAAATTGGGTTGTACCACAGTTTTGAAATATCGTATTAATACTATTAATAATGAACCTGTCAAAAAATCTAATTATAGAATCCCACAGGTTCATAAAGACGTAATGAATAAAGAAATCAATAAATTAATAAAACAAAGTAGAGTTCAAGAGTCAGAATCAGCTTTTAATTCGCCAGTTTGGGTAGTCCCTGAAAAACCTGATCCGCAGGAGAATAAAAGATGGCGAATGGTCATCAATTATAGGGCCCTCAACGAAAGGACAGTCGGTGACGCTTATCCTCTCCCTAATATCACGGATATTTTGGTTCAACTAGGCGGTGCCAAGTATTTTACTATACTAGACCTTGCCGCCGAGTTTCACCATATTGAAGTTGACCCAATTGACCGGCACAAAACTGCTTTTTCAACCCCCTTTGGGCATCATGAGTTTTCTCGTCAGCCTTTTGGGTTGGAAAATGCGCCGGTAACGTTCCAACGACTTATGGATAGGGTACTGACAGGTTTGCAGGGGTTGGAACTATTCGTTCACATTGACGACATAGTGATTTATTCCAAATCACTTCAGGAACATAACCAAAAACTATAAAAATTGTTGGGTACATTAAAAACCGCTGATTTGGTTTTACAACCTGAAAAATGCCAGTTCTTATGTAAAGAAATTGGGAACCTGGGTCACGTGATTGTACAAGAGGATGTTAAACCAGACCCTAAAAAAACCGAAGCAGTCAAACTATTTTCTCGCCCTAAGGGGAGGAAAAACATTAAACAATTTTGAGGGTTGGCTGGATATTATCGACGATTTATACCAGATTTCGCAGCGATAGCCAAACCCTGAATACACTATTAAAAAAGGATGTTCCTTTATGCCCTACGTTTATGGACAAAAGTTCATACCTGTTACCGATCACCGCGCCTTACTGTGGTTTAGTCAGTTGAAAGACCCTACCATGGGAGCCCGTCTAGCTCCATAGAAAGTAAAAATTACGAGAGTATGATTATACTATTATTTATAAACCAGGTCGTGCTAATTTCAGTGCTGATGCTTTGTCGCGTAACCCAATAGTAAATAAAAAGCGAAAGGAACAGATTAACAAAACTAGAGCACTAACTTCCAAAACAAATCCCGGAAAAATATATTGCGATAATCCCAACGACGATGCTTATTATCATGAATATCCTATAGAAAGGGTCTTCATATGCGAGAAGATAGAATCGCTCGATGATGAGGACTGTATTGAGTACGTTGAAGTAAATGACGACGACAGTGCCGGGAAAGAATCTGATTCTCCAAGTCAGCCCGGTAAAATGATTTCTCAACCCAATGAAGAAAGCGGGGTGTCGGAGACCCGTGTTGCACCTATAACTATCTCACCTGGGACGCTGGGAAAAGGGATGGTTGGGAGCGGCGGGGTTCCGACCAGCATCGCTTTCCCTCCCATCTATGAAAGAGACAAGGCAGACCGCGAGGTGCCAGGCTTAGAGAGATCTAAAGAAAGTCGAATTCGCAGGAGAAACTGGGCCGGTATACAAATTGAGCGAGGGCCGGAAAGAGGTTGCCTGGCAAGCAACGAGCGAGAGCGGGAAAGTGGTTGCCTGGCAAGCAACGAGCAAGAACTGGAAAGTTGTTGCCTGGCAAGCAACGAGCGAGGGTCGGAAAGTGGTTGCCTGGCAACCAGCGAGCGAGGGATGGATGCAGGTAGCCTGGTCAGCACTTATAAGAATCAGATGAAATCGATGACACTGTATTACCTATAGAGAAAAATATTCAATTAATAGTTGTTTGGGTCAATATAATTGATAAGATTGATTATGACAATGACTCGACTCACACTGAGGAGTATGAAGTTTCTCAAATTTTGGGACAGGAACCAGCACTACAAAAACTATACTTACTCCACTGTTTGAGTATAGCCGAGATAAATTGTGTATGAGAGATGATCACCTAGTGAATTTCGTTCCCATGGACGGGATCCTCACGACCTGTGTCAGAAAAGAGTTAATAAACAATTCCATTGTTCTATTAGCCGACCTGAAAGATTCAACAGTTGAATTAGGTTATGTAACCTTAATAATGTATGCACATAATTCTCTTCTTAATTCGTACATAAGAGAAACTTCCGATGCTAAGGTTTATGCAAAAAACATAGAACTAGCTGTAATGACTTTGAAGAAAGCATTAGAGACCTCAAAATTTAAATCTTCTAGTATATCTCGAGAGGAAAATGGTTTTGATAAAATGCCCTGATCGGTGATTAAAGGAATTTTTTGCACTCATTTTGATAAGAATGATTTTGAGACAACCGTCTGTACTGGGAAGGTCGAGGAGGCTGTATCTGAGAAGCGCAATGAAATAATTCGCGAATGCCACGATTTGACCGCCGTTGGTCATAAGGATGACTTTAAAACTTACATGCGAATTCGAGAAAGGTGTTATTGAAAGGGTATGCGTGACAAAATTAGATAATACGTGCGGTCATGTGAGTCTTGCCGAAAAAAAAATTAACTCGTGTGAAGACAAGACAACCCATGCGAATTACTGACACACCTAGCCGAAGTTTAGAAAAGGTACAGATTGACATTGTGGAACCACTTCCGATAACTGAATCAGGAAACAAATATATGCTCACGTGGCAAGACTGTTTCAGTAAATACTCGGGTGCAATACCCTTGTCTGTAATTGATGCCCCACATGCTGCAGTAGCCCTTGTAGAAAATTTGATTTGTACCTTTGGATGTCCTGAAATCATACATACTGATCAAGGCTTGAATTTTATGAGCCAAATTATGAACAGTTTCGCAGAAGAAATATTCAAAATTGAAAAATATCGCTCCAGTGCCTATCATCCACATTCATTGGGTTCTTTGGAACGAAGTCATCATATTTTTGTCGAATATTTGCGGCATTATTGCAAAACAAACTAGTTGAGACGAATGGTTACCCTTTGCGTTATTTTCTTTGAATACGTCGGTACACGAGTCTACCAACAAAACCCCACATGAGATTGTTTTCGGCAGGAAAGTTCGTTTCCCCACTGCCTTTTCTGATGGAGAAGTCTCATTAACGTTTGTTCAGTATGTAGATAATTTATTGAATCGCATGACAAAAAAAAAGTCATTAGTCTCCGCGCGGTTAGAAGCGGTTAAAGATAGCGGATTGCACGCGAGAATTCAAAATTATTCTCTGGAACTAAATTGATTCTTTGGTTTCTTCAAAATGAAATATGGACGCTAATACCTGTAGATGGGAAAATTAATAAGAATTAATTAGTGAATGATATCTTGGCTTTTCTCTTTCTCTATCTCTATCCAGGAATCTTGGAAATTAAGATTGAAAAACTCCTATATGAGAAGATCGCTAGAATTAGGTCAACCGATGACTCATAGGTCTAAAAATAGTATCATAAATGGGTTTATGGAGCCAGTTAGACCGGATGTAGAACCGGCTTTGTACTTATTTTTTGTGAAAATGTCAATCATCGAATAACTCATTTTCTGAGTCATAACCCGTAGGCGGAGTCAAATGACCAATTTTCGTTTTGATCAAATGTCCGGAAAATTCCATGACGTCAGCAATTCGATTGGTCCTAACCAAAAGGAGAGGGAAAACTACGCCCAAATAAAAGATGATAAAAGAGCTTGCACAGCGGGAAAACGTCAGATATTTGTATCTCCGAACCGAATTCACTACTCAAAACCTGCGACACTCTGTTTTATAAAATTGTACTTATGAAGAAGTTGAATCATTAAGCTGTAAACTGATTAAACTTGCATAGATTAAGATCTTGATCTGGAACGCGAACGCGACGCCACGTTCGGCTTTTGCTGATTAAAAATATTGTTGTTATTTGCGTAATTACAAGCTTGTGTAACGACGAATTGAATGATAAGTGGTAATTGGATTATGTACATTCGATTATTGGATTACGAGTATTCACCTATTGGTGTATGTGCATTTAGTGCTAGACAACAAGTGATCATGAATCACATTCATATTGAAGTGACAATTAATAGCGTTTGATTTAAACCTGACAGGTTCTCCCGGTTATTGGTTTCTACCAATTAACGACAGCAAACGGATTCATTCTTAAGAATCAACGTCGAGTACAAACGGCAACAGCGGAAATCAAATATATTGCAGCGCCGGGGACGTAACAAATTGGTGACAGCGGTGGGATTAGCTGTACCGTGGGAACTAGGTCACTCAGACTTGACACTTGAGACCTAGCTCAAGTTCAATGGCCGTTAAACGGAACTGACCTACTCAACAAGGCACCAGCGAACCATCGTTCTTTGGATCAGAAATACCGACGGAGCAGTCGGCGGGAAAAACATTTGAAAGTTTTAAGTGCAACTGTTTAGTTTTCTGAGGACATTGTTGTAATTTAATTCAATGGAACAATCTTCAGTTATGAAAAAACAATTATCAAATTCAATCATCCATAAATGAATAAATTATCCCGATAATTCTTTTGATGCCAAAACAAAAATCAAAGTGAGGATAATGAACAATAAGTAAAATAGGAACATTTTTCATTTCAAAATAAACAATTGGTGAATTGATAAATACTCAGTCTTCAGCTATACAAACCAAATGAGTTTCATGGTAATTGAACTTCTGAAAAGCCGCAATCTTCTACTAAGTTTCGAGTGGTTTTTCTCCCGGTAGATAGGGTGTCGCAAATTGCACCGAGATTGTAAACGATTGGATGGAGCCACCAGTAATTCCTCAACAACCGTAAGGCTTAAGGGATTAGAAGGAAAAATCCTTATTTCATCGAGGGAGAATTCTGAATCGAGAAACGGCCCATGACGGAAGAGGTACGCGGCAACGCTGGACCGGCCCAGTATGGAAGAGGGTTACGGAACCGAGGGATTCCAAGAATAGGAAGCCCTTCTTGAATCTTTGAGAATCAAATCTTCACTCACGCATCTGGAAATCTTCATTGAAAAGGAAGTTACGACGCTACAACACTACGAGAAACTACAAGTGCAAGCGCAAAATTAAATTAATCATTAAATAATTCCAAGTAAGTCCAATTAATTAAAATTTCGAATATTAGCAAGCGACCTGGCCGACAAGCCGCCAAGAAAGCGAAAACTCCTATCAAGGAGGCAGCGAACAATACTCGATTAGAAAAGGATAGGGTAGGAGAAAATAGACTTAAAACAAAAACAGGAAGTAATAGTTTAGGAGGATCAGATATTCCTGGTCCGAGTCGAACGGTAGCAGCATGTCCGTTAACATGTTTGTGGAGCATTGTAGAATGGCGAAAAAAATGGTAACAGCGCAAGAAATACCATATTTGACAATGCTAATTCGGACCAAGGTGGTGGGAGCTGTTCGGCAGCATATACAAGAAAGGGTAGGCATTATTTTAGAAGAAGAAAGAAGAAATTTTAAACACTCTTGAACAAATTTATAAGCCTAAGTCCGATATTAGTCAATTAATGCAAGAATTGACAATAACTGTTCAAAATCCTGAGGAAGAAATAACAGATTTTGGGGCAAGTGTTAATTAATTATTAAACAGAATTATTACCTTAACTTTAGAAAAAACTTCGGGAAAACAGGAAAGAGAAAAAAGTGAAACTTATATGGAGAATGCAATTTCTACTTTTATAAGGGGATTGGATACAGAAATATTTACCGCCATAAGAGATAAGAACCCAGGCACCTTGAACAAAGCGAGAGTTGTAGTATCTCAAGCAAAAATGCAATATAAAAGGTGGGATTGGGCTCAAAATAAGGAAGCGCAGAAGCCCAAAACTGAATTTCGAGGAAAAACGAAAACGCTGTCTAATCCTCGTAAAGGAGTAGCTCATTTTGGTACCGAAAACATTAACGAAAAAAATAAAAAAATCCAATGTTATGGTTGTAAAGGAGTAGCGCATATACGACGAAATTGTCCACAATGTCAAAAATTAGATGTAAAGAATGGAGAGAGAAAATGATGTCATTATTGCTTCCGGGAAAATCATGATTTCAGCAGGAGTCGCTTGAAACAAAAATATGATAGGGAAAGAATGCGAAACAAAAATCCTCATAACGAGAATTTAAACTTAAAAACAGGGTCATTCTACGGAGGGCATGATGAGTCAGAATCAAGGACCCTCTCAGAACAAGTCATCCTCATTGTTGGTAAGGGTGATTCCGCAGAGCCAGCCGCGGTGGTGGAATTTAAGCATCGTATCTTTTCAAGGGGAAAAGATACCTTGTTAATAGACACGGGCGCAAGCGTAAATCTAATTGAGGAAACAGTTTTAGATTCCCATATCATGATAAGCCGAAAAAGAATATTGAATTCAATAGGAATCGAACCCTTCATGGTTTCGACTTTAGGGGAAGCCAAATTTCTTTTACGAGGAGTTGAGACTTCATTCCACGTCGTTTCAAAATCCTTGCCCATAGCTAAAGATGGCATAATGGGAATAATTTTCCATAGACAGCAGCGTGCTGTTCTTGATTTCGAGGATTACCGACTTCATCAGGTGATGATAATTTTCCGTTGATATGTTGTTCCACCATTAGGTTATCTATAAGAACCAAACAGTTAGTACAGATACCAATAAAGAGGACTAATCTGGTTGAAGGATACATAAGACGGTTAGATTATGGTCCAGGAATTTTCGCGGAGGAACCGCTTGTTAAAATCAAAAATGACACAATTAGGATGTATATTGTAAATTCAACTGAGCATGATATAGAGCTGACAGTTCCTCCAGCTGAATTAGAAGAGTACACTCAAGTACTCACTTAATCGCGAACTTGCAAGAGTTTAGAAACAGTGGACGGGCAGATGTTGTTGGCTTCTAGATTTGCAAAATTGTTGAAAATTCTTGATTTAAAAAATTTGAATGAGGAAGAAAAGTCGAGTCTCCTTCCCATCCTGTGCATAGGGATGAAATTCGTATACAAACTAATGATTTACTTGCTTCAGGTCAGCGCCGGATCGACTATTTTCATTTTCATCACAAAATCACATTTACCGGAACTCTTATTTAAATTAAGTTCAGTTAATTTCCAATTATGATTTTTATTCTCACTATTCAAAAAGAACTTATTATGTTGGGAACAATACTTTACGAAAATGCTTTATTTTGTAAATCCTTGAAATCTTTACAAAGGTAAAATTTAAGTTAAATCTGTTTTTTAGTACTTTCAACACTATTAATTCGATCGAATAAATATAAATGCAAAAGTTGACATTGCGTATACTATCTCTCATTAGGCGAAATATCACATGGAAATCTAAAGAGATTTCTGCCTGGTTCACTTTCTCAAAAAGGCTGGTACGTGATTTATCATCGACTGCCTCTTCAAATCGAGTTAAATTGGTTGGGTTCTCACTTCTATGTCCTCAGAATTTTCCTCCGAGTTTTTGACAGCTTCAAAAATTTGTTACTCCAAAATCTTTCGCCGTAGATGCATGGAAAAGAAAGATAGACGAATTAAGAAAGAGAGAAAAACATTTCGGCATTCTGGTGCAAGCATTAATTGTATTTACATTCATCGTGTTTAATTGTAAATAATGAACCATAGAATAATACGTTACTTCTGCCATGACAAATTTCGTTTCATGTATTAAATTATTTGCCCATTCTTCTTGGAATTAATGA
>JAUMHM010000016.1:6736961-6748458 GCA_032362435.1 Melikaiella ostensackeni
TTTTGGGCAAGGAAACTTACTTACGGCTTCTAATTTTTTCGGATCGGGTTTTACTCCTTCTTCAGAAATTACATGACGCTTATCCTCTCCCTAATATCACAAATATTTTGGATCAACTAGGCGGTGCCAAGTACTTTACTATACTAGACCTTGCCGCCGGGTTTCACCAAATTGAAATTGACTCAGTTGACCGGCACAAAACTGCTTTTTCAACCCCCTTTGGGGATTATGAGTTTTCTCGTATGCCTTTTGGGTTGAAAAATACGCCGGCAACGTTCCAACGACTTATGGATAGGGTACTGACGGGTTTGCAGGGGTTGGAACTATTCGTCTACATGGACGATATAGTGATCTATGCCAAACCACTTCAGGAACATAACCAAAAACTAGAAAAATTGTTGGGTAGATTAAGAACCGCTGGTCTGGTTATACAACCCGAAAAATGCCAATTCTTATGAAAGAAATTGGGTATCTGAGTCATGTGATTTCACAGGAGGGTGTTAAACCAGACCCTAAAAAGATCGAAGCGGTCAAACTATTTCCTCGCCCTGTGGGGAGGAAAAACATTAAACAATTTTTAGGGTTGGCTGGATATTATCGACGATTTATACCAGATTTCGCCGCGATAGCCAAACCCCTGAATACACTATTGAAAAAGGATGTTCCTTTTATATGGAGTGATGAGGCAGAAAGAGCTTTTGAAAAATTAAAGGACACTCTCATCTCGCGTCCTTTGCTACAATACCCTGATTTTTCGAAGCCCTTTATTATTACTACTGACGCTTCTGACTCTGCAGTGGATGCGGTGCTTAGCCAGGGCGAAATTGGTAAACACTTGCCCATTGCCTATGCTTCAAGCACTTTAAAGAAAGCGGAATTAAATTATACGGTAACCGAGAAGGAATTGTTGGCCATAATAACGGCAGTTAAACAATTTAGGCCCTACGTTTATGAACAAAAGTTCATACTCGTTACCGATCACCGCGCCTTACTGTGGCTTAGTTAGTTAAAAGACCCTACCATGGGAGCCCGTCTAGCTCGATGGAAAATGAAATTACAAGAGTATGATTATACTATTATTTATAAACCAGGTCGAGCTAATTCCAATGCTGATGCTTTGTCGCGTAACCCAATAGTAAATAAAAAGCGAAAGGAACAGGTTAACGAGACTAGAGCCGTAACTTGAAAAACAAATCCCGGAAAAACATATTGCGATAATCCCGACGACGATGCCTATTATCATGAATATCCTATAGAAAAGGTCTTCATTTGCGAAAAGATAGAATCGCTCGATGATGATTGTATTGAGTACGTTAAGGTAAATGACGACGACAGTGACACGAAAAAATCTGATTCTCCAACCGAGCCCGGTAAAATGATGTCTCAACCCAATAAAGAGAGCGGGGGGTCGGAGACACGTGTTGCACCTATAGCTATCCCACCCAGGACGCTGGGAGAAGGGATTGTTGGGAGCGGCGGGGTTCCGATCAGCATCGCTCCCCCTTTCATCTATGAAAGGGACAAGGCAGGGTGCGCAGCGCCGGGTTTGGAGAGATCTAAAGAAAGTCGAATTCACAAAAGAAACTGGGACGGTATACAAATTGAGAGAGTGTCGGAAAGTAGTTGCCTGGAAAACAACGAGCGGGGGCCGGAAAGTGGTTGCCTGGTAAGCAACGAGCGAGGGCCGGAAAGTGGTTGCCTGGCAAGCAACGAGCGAGGGCCAGAAAGTAGTTGCCTGGCAAGCAGCGAGCGAGGGATGGATGCAGGTAGCCTGATCAGCACCTTAAGAGAATCAGACGAACTCGATGACACTGTATTACCTAGAGAGAAAAATATGCAATTAGTGGGTGTTTGGGGCAATATAATTGATAAGAATAATTATGACAATGATTCGACTAACACTGAGGAGTACGAAGTTTCTCAAATTTTAGGGACAGGAACCAGTACTGCAAAAACTATACTTACTCCCTTGTTTCAATGTAGTTGAGATAAATTGTACAAGAGAAATGACCACCTAGTGCACTTCGTTCCCATGGACGGGATCCTCACGACCCCCGTCGGTAAAGAGTTAATGAACAGTTCCATTGTTCTATTATCCGACCTGAAAGATCCAACAGTTAAATTAGGTTATGTAACCTCAGTAATGTATGCACATAATTTTGTTTTTAATTTGTAAATAAGAGAAACTTTCGATGCTAAAGTTTATGCAAAAAACATAGAACTAGCAGTAATGACTTTAAAGAAAGCATTAGAGACCTCAAAAATTTAATCTTTTAGTATATATCGAGAGGGAGATGGTTTTGATAAAATGCCTTGGTCGGTGATTGAAGGAATTTTTCGCACTCATTTTGGTAAAAATGATTTTGAGATAACCGTTTGTACTGGGGAGGTCGAGGAGCCTGTACCTGTAAAGCGCAATGAAATAATTCGCGAATGCCATGATTCGACCGCCCCTGGTCATAAAGGTGAATTTAAAACTTACATGCGAGTTCGGAAAGGTATTATTGGAAGGGTATCCGTGACAAAATTAGACAATACGTGCGGTCATGTGAGTCTTGCCAAAATAAAAAATTAACTCGTGTGAAGACAAGACAACCATGTGCATTACTGACACACCTAGCCGAATTGACATTGTGTGACCAATTCCGGTAAATGAATCAGGAAACAAATATATGCTCACGCGGCAAGACTGTTTCAGTAAATACTCGGGCGCAATACCATTGTCTGTAATGGATGCCCCACATGTTGCAGTAGCCCTTGCGGAAAATTTGATTTGTATCTTTGGATGTCCTGAGATCATACAAGCTGATCAAGGCACAAATTTTATGAGCCAAACTATGGACAGTTTCACAGAAATATTCAAAATTGAAAAGTATCGCTCCAGTGCCTATCATCCACAGTCACTGGGTTCCTTGGAGTGAAGTCATCATACTTTTGTCGAATATTTGCGGCATTATTGCGAAAAAACTAATTGGGACGAATGGTTACCCTTTGCGTTATTTTCTTTCAATACATCGGTACACGAGTCTACCGACAAAACCCAACATGAGATTGTTTTCGGCAGGAAAGTTCGTTTCCCCTCTGCCTTTTCTGATGAAGGAGTCTCATTAACGTTTGTTCAGTACGTAGATAATTTATTGAATCGCATGAATGAAACGGAGTCATTAGTCTCCGCGCGTTTGGAAGCGGCTAAACAACGCTGTAAAGAATATTACGAAAGGAAACTAAACAATCAAAATTTCGAACCCGGTCAATACGTGTATTTGCTTATTCCAGCTAGGGAAAATAAATTAGATGATCATTATGAAGGCCCGTATAAAATTTTACAAGTTATAAATGGAATAAATCTAAAACTACAATTGGGACCAAAAGAATATAAAGTAGTTCACATGAACCGAGTAAAACACGCATTCCTACGCTACATTTAATTATTTAAATCCATAAGAAACTGTCTTCATTACGGCCGAAGCCAAATGGCAAGGAACGTAATTCTAATAAGAGCAGCGGAATAGCCATGCGGTAGTCGAGCACGTGTTGAAGTAGGTCAAGCGACCACGTGCTCTCCCTTGTATACAAACACGGGTCCCGCGCGATTTTGAAGGCTCAGAGCTCAGAGATTTTGAATATTGGCTCTTCAAAATAAAATATATATAAAACTTGTTAAATATTGCTTATAAATAATTAAATTTGTTTAGATGCAGGTTAAATCTAGTTACTAAACAAAAATTAATTGTGGAACAAAAGAAATTAGTTGTAAATAAAAAACAAGAGTTAACAATAACAAACTGAAAATTGTATAATTACCAGAAGTAGCTACGAAACTTATTAAGTTGCGAAGCTTATTTTTAAATTATGCAAATTAAAAATAAAAATTTCTTTTCACTACATGAAATCTAATAAAATTTTATTTCTCTAATTAAAATTTCATCCCTTGTTGGGAAATTTTAACCAATAATTCCTCTTTAAAATCTTTTCCTATTAGCTGGACAATTAAAGTATAAGTTGGAAAACTTGAAAGGACCGAATCTTCGAAATTATTATTTCATGGCTTTACGTCAAATTTTCTTATCCTTTCATGAAATTTTTAGAAACCCCTTCTATTTCATATAATTACATAAAAATTAAAATTTTATAAAAAATTTTTAATATTTTATAAGGGAGTGAGGGTATACCCCAAGATTTAAAATTACGGATAAGCGAATTAGTATTATTTGGTGAAAATATTTTCAAACTAACTTCACATTACATTACAAATCTTCACTATTTTCGATTTTTTTAACGAATTTAATTACAAAATTGTTTACCGAATTTAGTAACAAAATTGTTTAATATTTGCTTTATTTTGAAAGCTCAAAACTAAAAATTCAATTTTGTGTGTATGCAATTTAAAACAATAAAAGTAAAAAGTTTTTAGTTTGAAATTAATTTATAACATTTTCAAGATCAAACTTACAATACTGTTTAATTTACATTTTAAATTGTCCGAATTCACAAATTTGCATGCCTTCATCATAAAATTTTGCAATTTTGAAGATTCCACGTTTGAAATGGTAGAAGTCGAAACTTTCACGAATTACAATTAGTTATTCAATATCTATATTTGTTTACTTCAGAATTACTCAAATCTTAGATAATCAAATTCGGAACATTTCTGTTTAAAACAGCTCAATTGTGGAAGTTCCCTTAGAATATTCCCTGTTCTCTACGTTTATGATCATACAGAAACGAGTATTTTTCTTAATTTTAACTTGCTGAGAGCGAAGCTCGGAAAATGAACTTACCCTTTTTTTTCTTTGTTGTTCGATTCATTTTCATCCATTTTTGTGGTGGGATGACCAGAGGAAGTGATTCCAATCAAAAAAATTTTTTATTATAAAACATAAATTTAAATAATTTACGAGAGGTTTTGAAAGAAGGGCTATTTTTTACTTATGAGAGCGCTCTGTGAAGCATTATAGAAAGGCTTGAGCTAAACAGAGGAAACATTGTTGAATAACTAGATTGAGTGTAAATCAACTGGATTTTTATTGAGGTTTGAGCCTCTAAAAAGTAAACGAATTTTGTTGACGTAAGTTATTCGACGTCTTTAATAGCGAAGCGTAAAATGAGATTCGAGTCTAAATAGAGGGAACGTGCCTAAAGGATTCTTTTTACGAGCTGAGCTAGGTCTGTTTTGTGTCATGGATTGACTCAGTGCTTAGATCATGCTTCATCCTAAATGGGAAGGTCTTTTGGTTTTGATCGGCTGGAAGGATAAGTGGGACTGAGAGTAGGATTCAGCGGGCGATCCACAGGCTGCTGCGCAACCGGAAGCCCGGGAGTGGCATCACATTTTCGAGTCAGATTTTGACTGACTCGCGACGTGGAAACTTTGTCTCTGTTTTCCTTGTATTAAAATTTCAAAGTTGAACTTGGAAAATTATGCTTGGTACCAATATATGAAACACCTTTTATTTGGACACTTGGCCTCTTCATTGACTTTCCCCTAACTATATAGTTACATAGTTATATAGTTATATTTCATTCATTTAAATTTCCGTTGGTGATATTGAATTTAAATATAAGCAAAAGAGAGTTCATCGCTGGAGTTGTTTACTTCAATCCAGCGTTGGAGCTGCTGAATTCGAGCCCAGGACGAGAATTGAGAATCTCTATTTTATTAATGCATAAAACAAATTCCATTTGAAATAAATTTAAATTCAAATTCAGTATATTTTCCCGTTCAAAGTTCCGCGACCGTCACATTGATCCCAAAATATTGCCAGCCTTCATGAAAATTTAAAATGTACGGTGCACATTATGTGCGATTTTCAAACGAGGAAGGCATTGGACTATCGCGTTGTATTAAAAAAGATGCGTTTTATCAAAAGTTCAAGGTGTGTTACTTAACTAACCTAATTCTGCTAAATTAAAAATACTTTATCATGATTTCAATGATAAATAAAGGAATTAATGAATTATACAAATTTGAAGCAAAGATTTAAATAAAAATATTACCGAAAAGAGTGCCTTAATTTCATTTTTTAATTCTACGTGGGAAATACCTATACCAAAATCTACATCCTATTGGAACGAGATATCTAATAATATAGAGGAGAAAGTTCGCAAAGTAAAAAATCCTTTCTTCCATTTTTCTTATATTTCCCACTCCAATAATAATTTAGAATGTAACCCTCACGATTCGGCAGAATTCAATAATCTCAGCAAAGTTCAATCCCACGATGAACCAATCGTTAGAATTGCTCCTACCACGATCTCGCGCAATTCTATCTTTGAAGCAACTACAGCTGTCCACAAGATACAAATAATTTTGATAAAAAATATGCCGATCTAGACAAAAATTTAATTTTGAGATTGAGGTCCCTTGTTCAAATTCGAAGAAAGAATGTAAACTCAGAGTGTTGAAGAATTATTTGATAAAAATTTGGGCAATTAAAAAAACAGTCTCTAGATATGAAGGTTTCCAGAGTTCTGATTTAAAAAAAAGAAGATTAAGCCTTTGAAATTCACAAAGGTCGTGGACACGCAGCTCACCTGGGACAAACTGAACCGAAACTAGATTATGGAATGAGAAAGAAACCCTTATTTGATACTGAGAAAACAAAAACACCAAATTCCGGCAAAACCAGTCTACTTCCAAGTTTTTCTAAAATAATGTCAATGCAATGTTCCGTTGAGACTCATGAATCTTGTGATGAAGGTTATTCTAACTCTCATATCAATATAGATTTACCTCCTGCAGAAGATTGTGATGGGAAATTCAAATCAGAAAAAGAACTTAGAAGCTCTCATGCTGTGCCAAAGAATTATTGAGGAGTTCCCGATTTCCGAATTAGGATATGCAAGTTTGCATCCGAGTTTTAGAAAACTCATACCCATTGACAGTTTTCCAGATCAGAAAAAAATAATTAATTATCGTATTCAAAAAATAGTTCCTGAATGTTCTTCTAATTTTCAATCCGAAGAGAAGCTGGTCGACCCTGAAATTCTCGAAACTTCTTCCTTGATCGAAAAATTTGTCATATGTATCGTCTATTTCAAGTTCGCACATTGAAAGAATATTGGATTCGAGCATCTCTCATGATAGAAACAAACAAAAGGCTAAATCAGTCAAGTTACCAAAGAAACAAAACCACTTCACGAGATATGCATATAGGGCTTCAAATTTGGTAACGGAAAACAAGTATTTAAAATTGAGTCCAGAAGCCTTTGAATCTGAAAGAGAAAGTTCAGAAAGTTTATCCAGCTCATCATTAGAATTTGGGTATGAAATCCGAGCCAATAAAAAATCCACCATTAATGGATCTACCTATCGAAACATTTGTGATAAACTAAGAAGAATTGCTCCAAAGTACTTTGGTCAGAATTACCACTTTTCCTCAAAAATGAAGTGTACCAGAAATAAAAACAATGGTTTCCTCCACCCGTAGTACATGAGGTCCTAGTGCTGCTTTCCAAATCTCCCAGCTAAAGCCAAAAACCTCGATGAAGATCCCAAACATAAAAATTTACCCGATAAAAAGTGCTAACATACGTCTACCTTGCCTCTACAAATCTTTCAAGAAACCTGAGAAGCTAAAACGTGAATTGCCAACGATAATTTTATCATCAGTTGTTGAGGAATCTTATAGAGATGTATCAGAAAGTGATACCAGTTCAACAAGTCTTCTGCATTTGAAAAGTCCTGATTTTAAATAGATGATTTCTGATCAAGGATCTAAACTGGAATTAAATTTGGAAAAGTGTTTGGAGTCTTTCAAAACAGAGATGACCTTGAAAGAAGAAGCTGCTAAAATCTCGGAATTTTGTGATAATGATAGCAACTTATCCAGAGATCAGAGCATTTCACCAAAAAGTAGATGTATGACGAAAGTCATACAATGTTTGTTTTTTGCTTACTTTAAACGGTTGAGGATCATTCAGCTTCTTGTTTGAAATGAGAGCTTTCTGTCTCATGATCGGGCAGGTTATTGGTTCACCTCTGTCTCTCACTCACTTAAACCATTCTACCACAGCAGTATCCAAAACCATTCATCACTTGCTTTCGACGACTTCTTTTTTACATATTCATAACTTCTAACCTTATTCCTTAACTCAGGTTTGCAAGCTATTACAGTCTTGTACGTACTCTTACAGATTCCTTATTTCTGTACAATAGACTATTCTGAAGCATCTGATTTCACTTTGTATACAAGCTCACATTGCTTTTCGAAAGTTAAACGCTTCCTCCAGTTTTCTTCAAATGTTTAGTGTATATTGTTTTTGTTGATTTTAGAAACCAGCACGCCACAAATGCAAAAACTAACATGTAAATGTAACCTGCAAAGTGAACACATTTATAGGGCTTTATATCACATAATCACGAAACGAACATGAAATAGAAGGAAAAAACAGCAAATGTTTGATTCCCCTTATTGTCATTCATTTCTAAAAAAGTCAAAAGTAATAAATTCAAAATCTTGGTATTTTCAAGAGTGTGTGTGACTTCGGTATAGAATGAGGAATTTTCGAAAACAAGTTCATAAGCTTCTTATATTTTTCGAACCTCGGAAATCAAATAATGTAGAAATATGGAAAGAATACTGAAAGTTTTTAGTGACGCCGGAATACATTAAAAAACATTCATTGGAATGCACATATTTTTTACAGGTATATAGTTTTATTTTGTACTGCTGGAAACCTGCATAGAATTCCGACGCAAAAAATTTAAAAATTATGAAACTTACGATTTCGATAGAGATTGGGAATTTTTTGAAAACAAGCTGCATAGATTTGTAATTTTTTTAACCTCGCTTATCAAATAATGTAGACATACTGAAAATATTTCAGAAAGTTTTTGATGCCGTAAGAAGATAATGAGAAGCATTTTTTCAGTATGCATACGTTTTTAAGAAGTATATATTTTTGTTTTGTGCTATTGAGAAGATGCTCAAAATTCCGACGCAGCAATTTCTATTTTTTCAAACTCATGACTTTGCTACGGATTGGAAATTTTCAGAGTACAGCTTCAGACACTTTTTGTATTTTTTGGTCCTCCTATATCGATGTATTTCAATGCGCGGATCACGAACAAAGCTTTCAAAATTGAAATTTTAAAACTAAAATTTTGGAACTTGGATAATTTTATGAGGAAGAAGTTAAAACTTAATCATTTCTATTTCAGAACATTCAAAATTTTACAATTTTATTTTGAATTGGAGAATCTCGAAATTAAATGAACTCAGATTAAAATTTCTAAAATAGGAATATTTAAAAACTTTCAAAGCTAGATTTTAGATTAGAATTTGAAAAAATGGGATTATTCAAAATCCGAGGGAATTGAAATTGTATTATTTCTAACGTAAAAAGTTTAAAATTGGATAATTTAAAATTGAAGACTTTTTATTTTGAATAAATTGCAATTCGAAGCGATTAAAATTTGCCAATTGTAAATTTAAAACTACATTGAATATCTCTAAGTCAAGGCTTCTGAAATTCTAGAATTTCAAATTGTTATTACATTAAACAAATTATAACTTAACATTAAAACTGATTCAACCAATTTTTTAAGATCAAAGAATGAATAAACTATTATTTACACTACTCGAAATAGGAAAACTTTCAATTATAAACCTTTAAAATTTATTTTATCTGAAAAACGTCCAAGTGAAGTAATTTGAAATCGGAAATACTAAAAAATTCAATTTCCCGAATCAAAATCTATGTAGGGAAAGAATTGAAAAATCAGCGTTCAGAATGGATAATCAGAACTATAAAATTATAACTATTCCAAATTAAAGAAATTATTCTATTACTGAGGAGAGAATTACAACGCATTAAGTTCGAAAGCTTGGTTTTTTTCCAATGTGTGTGTGACTTCGGTAGAGATTTGAAATTTTTCAAAAACAAGTTCATCAGATTTCATATTTTTGGAGCTTTGAACGTCGAAAATGTAAAAATAATAAAAGACCACTCAAAGTTGTTCCTGAGGCCAAAAGACGTTGAGAAACATTTTGCAGCGTGCATACATTTTTCAGAAGTATACAGTTTTATTTTGAATTATTCAAAAGATGCATCACATTCCGACGCAGAAAATTAAAATATTGTCAAACCCACGACTCTGATAGGGATTGGGTATATTTTAGTCTAGTTCGGCGTTTCATGTCAATCCAAGGCAAAGTCAATTTTTTTCCAAATATTTGGAAAAAAATAAGTTCTGTTGATTGTATAATTTATTGGAGAACTAGCATAGTATGCGCCTACTATAGAGCGTGTGTTTTCATTGCTTAAAATGTCAATTCCACCTGGACTTATTTCAAAATTTGTTTCTATGGATTGAAATATTTATTTGTTTAATGCGTATATAAAATTATGTGAAGATAACATTTTTATGCAAAACTCATTTTTTTCTTGAACTTCCCGTAGTTGAATTTTCAACAGTTAAATCATTATATGGAAAACAATTGTAGGATAATCAACATTAAAATAAATAATGAGAAAATATTGAAGAAATTAACGCAAATATTAATATAGAAAATTGGTCTTATTGCCTTTAAACTTCAACAATTTGGTTGCAATATTTTTTCTTTCATGACTAAAAAATTTTACTTGGCTGAAAATTCAACTTTTGATGAAAATTCATCATTTTGGTTTGAAAATTCATCTCTTCTGATAGAAATTTCATTTCTTCTTGACAAAAAATACAGCTGTTTGGATAAAAATTCGTCTTTTTGGTAGAAAATTATAGAATGTTAATTTTTTCGATTAGGAATGCAACTGTTTGGTTGAAACATAATCTGTTTCGGTTGAGGATTCATCTTTTTTTGTTGAGAATTCGACTTCTATGGTTGAACTCAAGTGTTTTTGATGTAAGATTAAAATCTGTTTTGGTTGGAATATCAACTATTACATTTTTTTGATGAGAATTCATGTTTTTTGGTTGAAAATTCAAGCAGTTGATTCAAAGTTGAACTGCTTTGTATGATAAGAAAAGAAATTAAATTTTCAGTTAAAAATTAATGTTTATTCATAAAAGAATTCAACATGATAGTTAAGTTGCCTGGAAAAAACGAATTTCGAATTAAAATGAAGAAAAGACTGTTGCATACTATCTAGGGCTTGGATTAGGACGTGGTTTAATATAAAAAGATAACAACTTTGTTAATAAAGTATATTTGATGACTCAACTTGAACTCTACATAAAAGTCGGTGACGGCTATCGATTGCGAACTGAAGATCTAGATCTCCGCACGCCTTTCGACCTCTCCTCTCGGACCTCTCCTACCACCCACTACCTAATTCCCCTTAAGCTGACTAATACTTACAGTCTATTTCATTATAAAAAAATGACTACAAGACTAAAACCAAAAAGATTATTCTCTACCAAAAAAGATGAATTTTCAACAAAATACATAATTTTTGTGAAGACCTAATTCTTTGTTTTTTGAGCGAGTGGCCAAAGGCTGGCCAGGGATTTTCTGAAGTATGCGGCGGAGAAGCCATCGTCGGCGACTCGTTG
>JAUMHM010000016.1:6750153-6761806 GCA_032362435.1 Melikaiella ostensackeni
GGCATTTGAAATTGCACTCAAATTAATATTTTACAAAGAAATGCAATCTTTTTGAACTTCGAAGACATTTTTGACCCAAAGTTTCAAAAACTACGAATTTCAAAAATCGGAAACTCGTGCTAAATTGTGCTAGGCTAGCATAATAATTATCTTGAACAACAAATTGCACTTAAATTAATATTTTCCAAAGAAATGCAATCTTTTTGAACTTCGAACACATTTTTGACCCAAAGTTTCAAAAACTACGAATTTCAAAAACCTAAAACTTGTGCTAAGTTGTGCTAAGCTAGCACAATAATTATTTCGAAAAGAAACCACACATAAATTAACATTTTCCAAAAAATGCAATCTTTTTCAACTTAAAACGTGTTTCCGACCCAAAATTTTTAAAAGTGCGAATATCAAAAATCTGAAACTTGCGCTAAATTGCGCTAGCCTAGCACAATAATTATCTCAAATGACAAATTACGCTCAAATTAATATATTCCAAAAAAATTTTTTTTTTTAACTTGGAACGCGTTTCTGACGCAAAATTTTCAGAATTACAAATTTCAAAAATCTGAAACTTGTGGTGAATTGTCCTAGTCTAGCACAATAATTGTCTCAGTTGACAAATTATGCTCAAATTTATATATTCAAAAAAAATTCAATCTTGAACTTGGAATAAGTTTTTGAAACAAAATTTTCAAAAATTCGAATTTCAAAAATCTGAAACTCGTGCTGAATTGTGCTTGCCTAGTACAAAAATTATGTCAATTGACAAATCATGCTGAAATTTATATTTTCCAAAAAAATGCAATCTTTTTGAACTTGAAAAGCGTTTTTGACACAAAATTTACAAAAATTCGAAACTCAAAAATCTGAAACTTGTGCTCAATTGTGCTAGGCTAGCACAATAATTACCTCGAATGACAAATTACACTTAAATCAATATTTTCCAAAAAACTGCAATCTTTTTAAACTAGGAACGCGTTTTTGACCCAAAATTTTCAAAAATACGAATTTCAAAAATCCGAAACTCATGCCTAGTTGTGCGAAGCTAGCACAATAATTACCTCGAATGACATATTGCACTCAAATTAACATTTACCCAAAAATGCTCTATTTTTGAACTTGGAACGCGTTTTTGACCCAAAATTTTCAAAACTACGAAATTCGAAAATCTCAAACACGCACTGAGTTGTGCTAGACGAGCACAATAATCATCTCAAATAACAAACTGCATTCAATTCAATATTTTCCGAAAAAATGCCATATTTTTTATCTTGGAACACGTTTTCGACCCAAAATTTTCAAAAATACGAATTTCGAAAATCTTAAACTTGTGCTGAGTTGTGCCAGGCTAGCACAATAATTATCTTTCATGATGAATTTCACTCAAATTAATGTTTTCCGAAAAAATGCAATTTTTTTGAACTTGAAATACGTTTTTGACCCAAAATTTTCAAAAACACGAATTTCGAAAATCTGACATTCGTGCTGAGCTGTGATAGGATAGAAAAATAATAATCTATATTAACAACTTTCACTCAAATCCATATTTTCAAAAAAATGCAATATTTTTGGATTGGGAATAAATGTTTGATTCCAAATTTTAAAAATACGAATTTGAAAATTTTTGGTAAAAAATTGATTTCAAGTCCAAAAAGATTGTATTCTTTGAGAAAAATTAATTTGATATTTATGGTGCTAGCCTAGTGCAACTGAGCTCAAGTTTCAGATTTTCGAATTTCGTAAATTTGAAAATGTTGGGTCAAAAACGTGTTCCAAGTTAAAAAATATTGCATTTTTTGGAAAATATTCATTTAAGTGCAATTTGTCATTAGATATTATTATTGTGCTAGCCTAGCACAGCTCTGCACATATTTCACTTTTTCGAATTTCGTATTTTTGAAAATGTTGTGTCAAAAATTTATTTCAAGTCTGAAATGATTGCATTTTTTTGGAAAAACAGGAATTAGAGTGAAAATTGTCATGAGCTAGAGTAAGTACAATTTCATTTCAATGTTTATAAAACAACTTCAGCCAATACGAGACATCATTTTAATATTTTATTACCTGAAGTCTGTGGATATGTTATTAATTATTACTAAAAAAAATAAAAGAAAAACAATACATTTACAAAAACTGCGTCAAGTACAAGAATGTTGATATATTTAATTATTTATGTTAAATGTAACCAAAGTGAAATCACGAAATAAGGCCAAGTGCGAATAGTAGAAAATTAATAAACAAAAGGTACATCGTTGGCATAAATAAGGAAAAAAGGTGAAGTCATGCGGCTGCGTTTTCCTAGTTCAGCTCTTAGGTGACCAAATTTGTGAAATCACAAAATAAGGTCAAGTACGAATAGCAGGAAATTGATAAACCAAAGGTACGTCGTTGACTTAAATAAGGAAAAAACTAAACTCACGCGACTGCGTTTTGATATAGTTAAGCTGTTTATCATCACCAAATTCAGGAACTTCAATACATGTTGTTTCAACACATATTTGACTCACCATAGAGAGGAAAAACAATAATAACTGCTGTTATTGTGGAAAGTTTCTGTTTTTTTTTTCGTTTTACACAATCCCAATGATAAATTTTCATAAAGGCGTTCTACAGGTAGAATAAGCATTTATCATTTATCGTCATCATCGTATTCGGAAGAAAGGGCAATCTAATGCGGCCGTAATAAAATACACACTGATCTACTTTTGGCCCTAGTATATAAGGATCTCTCCAATCACAAAAGACAACTATAGTATCAAGTTAAATTTATCAAACATAACCAGAAGGTATCGCAAGAGGTTAGTGGAATTACATCTGCAAAATAGTTTTTTGTCCACCGTACACCAAAAGTAAGCCTTGTCGCAAAACTTGAAATTTTACCGCACTAGTGCGGAAAAATCAACTTGCCGCACGCAAAACGACACCGACTCGACTTACTCTCGGTAAACAGCGAACAAAAAATATCGTTCGTATCACGTGTGGAATGTATTTTAACGCGCGAGCGAGCCCCGACTCGCTCTTGCGTTAAAATATGCCTTTTCGCACGTGATACGAAATATACTATTACATAATCAAAATTTTTTCACTTTAAGTTACAAGATTTAGTCTCTTTTCTCTTACTTAATTTGAATTATAATAATATACTCAATTACGAGTAGACACTGTCTTTCAAAAATAGAACTTTTCAAAACTAACTGAATTATTATTTTTCAATTCAAAGGCAGTGTCTACTCGACCAAAGTCTTAGATCAGAACTTTTTCTCATTTTTATAGTAAGAAATTGAAAAATTTAGAAGTGAAAAAGTTAGATGAGAGTACATCAAAGAGTTAAATTAGGGGCATAAATTTTATTCTTTCATGATTCCTAGTCAACTTCCAGAAACTAGAGTCACTTCTTTTATAGCCTACATATGTATTTGATTGATTTGACGAACCCAAGTTATTGGAATAAAAGATATTATATTAATTCCAATACTTATTCGAAAAAATATTAATGAATTTGCATTCAACCATTTTTACCGTGGACAATGAGAAATTATTTATTATCATGCTAACATCGTTAAACGGAAATGAAGGTAAAAAGGGGTAGAAATGTGTTCCTAGTCATTCTGGCGGTCTTACGAATACGTGCATAAAAGATATCCGTAAATGTTATTTTCAGTGCCCAAACATACAAAAATTGATGATTTTTGAAAGAAAAATGTGAGTTTTTTCAAACTCTTTTCAAAACATGTTGTGCCCCTTTTTTCACCCAGGAGGTAGTAAATATGGTAGATCCTTAAATGGAAATGCAGGCTACAGAAAAAGGAGAAGGTTTAAGGAAAGTATAATCTGAAAAAATGAAAATTCAACCCCAGTAGCGGATGATAAAAATACAAAAAAGAATTTTTCAATTTAATATAATAATTAATTAAACGTTTTTTCTAAAAACTAGCAGTCCCGTGTAGAAAGAACAAATTTCAATTAAACAACTCTTATAACCTCGAACTTCTCTAAATGTGGTTAAAGCGACCCACCAGTAACACTGCCGTCCTGCGTTCGCGTACTCATGCTTTTTTTATTTTTTTCTATTTTAAGAAATTCGCTGCAAATTAAAAAAAATGATAAATAGTATATTATGCAACATGTGCGTAAAATGCGGTTTCGCACACGCGATCACCACAAGTGGGTAAATCGTACGCACATGTTGCATACGATATTTTTTGACACAGTGTGCGTAAATGAATTTTCATACACCCATATCACTGCGTAGAACTAGTGTGATTTACTTTCATTTTACGCACTAATATTGCTGTCTAGAAACTTATTTTACGCACACTGTGTCAGAAAATATCATTGAAAAATATTCTAAAAGTAGCTTAAAAATCACCCCTGTGATTGGTCACAGAAATAATGTAGGTCACATCCCTGCCCCTTTCTAACGTCAGGCGGGGCGGGAGGACACCCCTGTGACTTTTATATTTTTATTAAGAAAAAGAGGAGAGATTCAATTGAAAGAATTCCGTTTTTGTGTATATTTCATTATTTACTATTCCCTTCAAAAATTTGTAGCTGAACATACAGGGTTAGGGAAATTATACATTAGAAGAAATGAGATTATAAAAGCGCATTTTTTCAGGAAAACTAGTCAAATGTGTGAATAATGCTAGTCATCCCGAAATTCGGGATTACTAGCCAAAAGCGCAAAATTGCTAGTCGTCCCGAATTTTGGGACGACTGAGCACAGCCTTTTATCAGATATGTTAAGAAATAATTGCTTGATAGTACGCTAGAAAAATGGTATATACACTAGAACTCCCATTCAAGCCCATCCGGTTTGAGAATTCCTAGAACTGCTGGCCAAGTGTTGGCCCACGCAGTTTCTCAGCTCGCGGGGCAATGGACCATGTTAAACCAAGCGTGAAACACCAGCAGCGTATAGACAAAGGCGCAGTGCGCGGGTATTCACGTTCGTACTCAAGTTCGAAAATTGCGTATTATTAGGAAATAGTTCACACGTCCCTGACTGATGAAAGGAGGTGTTTCGGGTTTCAATCGTGTGCAAAACTATGAATCTTGCCTCCCTGACTGTTTACGTTTCGAGGGAGCCGGTCTAGGACTAAGTCCAGTGCGAAGCAACTTCCGAAACTGTTCTTATATGGGAGCTCTAGTGTATATAGAACAAAAAAACCTCAGAATCTCTTAAAGTCTTATTTACTTCTCCAGAGAAACCAGCCAAAACAATACATTTAACAGACAAAATGGCCTCCGTTAAATTGGTACTGTTCCTGATGACAATTATATGTATTTATGCAATGATAACTGCCGTGAAGTACGACTATTTGACTGCAAAGAACGCTAGAAGTAAGTTATAAACTAAATAGTATTTAAAGTTTTGTCAAACTGCAAAATAAATATACATATTCACCAATGACCTTCTGCTCCGAGAGTTTGCACTGCAACAACAATCATATATTATTTAAACAAATTTCATAAACAAATGCATTATTTGGCCATTTTTGAGTAGATACGTTTCGCTTTTTTCAGCAGAATCAATAACTAGTACGTTGCCAATGTACCTTGTTGTTATACTTCACACTTTGCTATGATAATTTGCAGATGGACAATATCGTATTTTGTTTAAACAAATTTAATAAATAAAGGTATTGTTTGGCAATTTTTCAATAGATAAGCTTCGTTTTTTCAGCAGAATGAATAACTAGTATGTTGCCATTGTGGCTTGCTGTTATACTTTACGTTTAGGCATCCATTGTTTATTGTTTAAGCAAATTTAGTTACAAATTAACTATTTGAGAATTTTTCAAAAGAGAAATTTTTTTCAGCAGAATTAAATACAATCATCTCAAAGATAGTCTATTGCTATGATGTTTCGCAGTTATACAATAATTGTATATTATTTAAACTAATGTATTTTTTGGTCTTTTTTAAGTTGATAAGCTCATTTTTTCCAGCAGAATCGACTGCTAGTATGTTGATGATGTCTTTTGCAGTTATACTTTGTAGTTTTACAATATTTGAGTCTTAAGTTTCGAACTAGCTTTCATTGTTGTCTGTTAGCAATCAATTAGGAGTGTTTGGGCTTCTGCAAGCAAAGGTCTTCCAATTTTTGGGAATTCCCACCTCAAAATTCCCAAAAAATGAATTAGCAGAAACTAACAAAAATTGAAAAAGAGAATTTCTTTGTCCAAAAATTCTCAAATAATTTATCAACTAAATTCGTTTGAAAAATAAAAAAATGATGCCTAAGTGTAAAATAAAACAACAAGACACATTGGCAACATACTAGTTCTTGATTCCGCTGAAAAAACATGCTCATCTACTAGAAAATTGCTAGACAATATCTTTGTTTATTAAATTTGTTTAAATAATGAGAAATTATTTTTTAATCGCAATTCATCATAGCAATAGATTATCTCTAAGACGTTTGTAGTTGATTCTGCAGAAAAAACAAAATTCCTATATCGAAAAATGCTTAAGTAATTAATTTATTAACTCAATTAGTTTGAAAAATAAACAAGTGATGCTCAAGTATAAAATGAAGCAGCAAGACACATTGACAATATACTAGTTATTGATTCTGCTGAAAAACAAGCTTATCTACTGAAAAATTGCCAAACAATATCTTCGTTAATCAAATTTGTTTAAACAATAAACAATTGTTACCTAAGTGTAAATTATAACAGGAAGACATATTGGCAACCTGCTAGTTATTGATTCTGCTGAAAAAACGGAATGTGTCTAATTAAAACTGGCCAAATAATGCATTTGTTTATTAGATTTGGTTAAATAATGCACGAATATTGTTGCAGTGCAAACTATTACAGCAGAAGGTTATTGATGAAATATTTGTAGCTAATTCTGCTGAAAAAGCAATATCTATCTGCTTAAAAATGCCAAGTATAGAAGATATGACTTTTGTACACTAATTTGTTTGCAACAATTGAAATACTTGTTTTATTAAATAAATTTTTCTGGACATCATTCCTAATGAATTTTCACCTCGACGTGGACCATTTTTGGTGAAATAATTTTTTTTTTTATTAAATGGCAGTCTTGAAAAGTCAAACAATTTTGTTTTCATTTTGTTTATCAATTAGAAAATTTTTGAGAAGATTTTTCAAAAATGTCCTCTATTGCTAAGATGCGGAATTTAATACACTTCAATTTTTAGAAAAACCTCCGAGTGGGATGAGTAGTTTAGTCTGAAAATTGATCTCTTATCTCGATAAGCGTATTTAAGTATCGGTTGATTTTTTATATCTATGAGTTACCATTTTTATTTAATTGACTTAAAGTGATAATACGTTATTTTCTCCCTGCCCCACGCTAGTCGCCATTATTTCATTAACAAGACTGTAGAGGAAGGTTTCCCCTACTTCTTCGATTGAGAATCAATGAATAATAATATTATAGTTTTCAACTGATTTTACATTTCTTTGCAGAACATTGTCCTGGTGGAAAATTCAAACCGGTTGCTGAACTTTGTAGTCGAAACGATGGTACGGGAAACATGGAATCTTTTGCCTGCAAACTATACAGATGCACCTAAGAAAGACATTATAACTTTCAACTACATGCTAATGACATCAATGACCGATAAAGTAATAAAAAGATTCAAGTTTTAAACAAATATAGTTGTAGTTCTTCTTTAAAATGATGCAAAGACCCTCCCTCATCCCATTCAAAAATCAGCATTGTGATTAAAATAAATTTACAATTGCAACTACACACGATTGAAAATAGATCAAGTAAAAAAAGCTAAATCATACTTCAGATTTGTAATTGAAGATCCAAAATTTATTTTACATCATTATTAAAAACTTTATTCAAAGGAAGAAATAACAACAGAGAATGTTGTTGAGACAAAAAAATCAAAAGTATCCGAACGTTTTGAGAATACACTATTCTCATCATAAGGAATATCTATCATAAGGTTTTGTAGTTGAAAGTTGAATATAATAACATAAGGTAAGTTATAATAGTTAAGAAATTTTTGAATGTAAAAAACTTACGATGTTCTTGTTAGAAGATAAAGTCATGAGAATATAACCTGTATGATATGAGAAAACATAGCCATCATCTTTTTTTCTGGAGTGAACATGTTCCAATTTTTATAAGTTGTAAAAAAAACGATTATGAGGTTGAGAAATTCGTAAAAAATCTATGAGGTAATGATGAGAGTTGTCAAAATAATAATTACTGTGGTAAGAATCCATAAGTCGGTTTGAGTTGAAAGTTATCACTACTAATATTGAACAGGAATCAAAACGCTTGGCCTTACGTACTGCGCCCCTGTAATCATCCCTCATTGTCGTGAATGACGTCCATAGTTATTTTGTTTTCCCAATGCTGGCACGTCTGAACCTCCCTCTGGTTTTCCTGCGAAGCTCGTCAAGCTTCCCGTTCCACCAGTGCATCTCCCCTGCCTTTCGGATTCTTGTGAGTCGACCATTTCTTTCATAAGTAGGTTCAATGGCCTCCGTGAAAGTTTTGGCTGCCATCTCCAGGGTGTCCACATCCCGAATTGACTTGGACATCTCTAAGAGTGTACTCCTTAATTCAGTAGAATACTGATCCCAGTCCGTTCTTCTTGGATTCCTGACCCACGTAGGGTCTAAAGATACGTTCGATTCCAACTCGAACTCTATCTGTGAGTGATCTAAAAGCGTGGGTTAGTCCGAGACTCTCTACTTCTTCACTTTATCCCTAAGACTACCGGTACAAAGGGTGATGTCAATGACTTCTTCCCTGACCGAGCTGTGAAACGTCGGGGTATTCCCCGTGTCGAGAATATCTAAATCAGTTGTTATTAAATATTGCAAAAGGTCATTCCCTGTTGAGTTAGTTTCCTTACTACCCTGCAATGTATGGTGGCAGTAAGCATCGCACTCCAACAATAGTGGAATACCACTTAACTTGCAGTATTCTACCAGAGTACATACTTCTTCTGGTGGGTTGGTTTCGCTGTCATACGGGAAGCAGGCCGAACCTATGACTAGCTTCCTGATTTCCCTAAGACCTGTGGAAATCACCATCAGATCTCTCGAACACAGTTCTAGCAGCGGGACACCTTTGGCTCCTTTCGCCAGAATGCAGGCCCTTGGTTTGGCCGCCTTGGAGTCTCAGTAACGAAAACCGGCCCCCAGTAATCCTCTTATGGTATCTGTGAATAACCAAAGTTGTTGGATTGAAGAGATACATGTGTATCCCACAAACATGCCCCTCTGCAGAAACGCAGATGCACCTTTGCTGTGATACAAGTTGATTTGGGTAATGTTTAGATCGGGAGTTGACTCAAAGTTGACCTGGCCAAGGTGGTAGAAGGGTCTGTTGTTAAGGACCGCGAAAACCCTCGCCTGGGACTCAGGAATCTGCACAACTAGGTTTTGCTTAAGCCCCTGTTCTGCCCTCCACCTGAGGCCGTTCGTACCTGACGATTCGCCAGGACGATGTCTTCAGAGAAGGGTTGAATCCCTCCAGGCACCGAAGAACCACAGATGAATCTTTCAGTTTACCTGGGGTCCACGTCATAGCCCTCAATATCCTTTAGAGCAATTCCACCCCACCCACTTTGAGGTCTGCACCTTTCCAGGGTCTTGTCTGAGCCAATGTGTTCTGCATCCAAGCTTTAGCTGCTGGGTCATCTGCGACAAATATGAACACCCCTCCCCTACAGAAGAAAATCCTCAATTTTGGCCATTGATTTGTGGACGCTCTTTCGAGCGCCTTCCAAGCAGTCTCCCTGAAGAGCTCGAACTGCACTGCAGTCAGCATCTAGTTCGTATAGCTTGTTGCCGTCATCACCATCGCAGGGGGTTAGTTCTCTGGGCAGCTTTCAGACCAGCCCCTGACGGCTCCCTGTTCACCGACAGCTGGGCGGGCTTACGTCTTTCTGTGGGCTTAGCTTCCCCGCCAGTGGAGTGTCTTCTGAGCCCTTCCTTGTCCTCAGGGCCTCTGCGCTGGTTGTCGGTGTTGTTGTTGCCGATGTTCCAGCACTCGCAGTCGCCATTTTAGCCTGCTGCGCTTGCCTCCTCACTTTTCATTTCAGAGAACCGTTAATGCCTTACTTTTTTTGGAAGGACTCCTTGGTTGCTCCCGTCTCCACAGTCTCACTCAGATAGACCGTCGATCGCTCAGCCCTCAAGAGAGCCGGGAGCACAGCCGCCGCCTGAGTTTGGCTGGCGAGAGAGACAGATAGAGTGGAAAGGTTTCTGCTAGACCTGCTCGAGCCCAATCCCTTTGCCCCCTTCGCCACCACCCTTCCTTTTTCTGTCTTTAAATTTTTGTCTTCCATTTTAGTCCCACGAGAAGCTGAGGAAATAAACGGTCCGCCCTTGCAGAGCCCCGCATGCAAGGGTAAGACTAAATACTCGGGGAGGTCATCCGGTGTCCCCAAGAGACCGTTAGGACACCTTCGTACCCCTACATGCCAAAGCACCAGTGGCGCGGTCACACAACGCTCCTGGCTCAGAGGAGTGGTCACAATGAGTGAAAGACTCAATGAATATCCGACTGAGGGTCGTTTGACCCCCTTGTCAAGCACGCTTGAGCCTCCCTACCAACTACAAAGTGCTACAGTCTCTGAGGTAGGACCGTTTTTCGTTAAAGCTAATTCTTTTTTGTTGAAGAAACCGACAAATTGGTTGAAAATTGGAATTTGCAGGTTGAAACTTCAACTATTTTTTGAAGAACTCGTCCCTTTCGCTTCATATTTCAACTCCTATGATTGTAACTGCAACTGTTTGGTTGACAATTCATTTTTTGAATTCATCTTTGTATAAATTGAAAATTCAAAAATTTTGTTAAAAGGTTTTTTTTCGAAATTCAAACTATTTGTTAAAATTTTTTCTATAGAAAATGCTTCCCTCTTAGTTGAAAATTCATCTTTTCCGGTGGAAAAGTTCTTGGTTGAAAATTCATCATTCTTGGTAGAAAATTCAACTGCCTCATAAAAAAATCGTCTTTTTGGCTCGAAGATTCAACAATTTATTTGAAAGTACAACTGTATGTGATTGAAGTTTAATCTATTTTGTTTAAAAATTGGAACATTTGGTTGAGAATTCATCTCTTTTGGTAAAAATTAATCTTTTTATAAGAGGCGGCAGTTAGAAAATAACAATGAAATAATATATGTAAAATTAATAAGTCTTATGTTCAAAGTTCATGAAAAGTGTTTTAATTGAATGATTATCAATCAAGATGAAAAAATCAAAGTTTGGCGTTTCTATTGGCAACTGTAATGAACTAACAAGGGTATGTCAGTTCTGACTCAGCTTACTCGATATTCAAACAGTTTTTATTCTTTTTTAGAAGTAAGATGTAGTTTTTGAACTTAAAAAGGCTTTTTTTCAATGTGAGTTGGGCACTTTCTACCTAAAATTATCATTTTTTACTATACCATGAAGCCCAATCCCTTTCGGGGTAAGCTCATTTTTGAAACTAACAGGTATTGATCTCTTCCGCACTCAGAGCCTCTCATAACCCTTGTATCCCTTAGAAGTTCTCTTAGTCTCTCATCCGATACAACAAAGTCAATCATACTGTGACTTTCGCCTCTGCACCAAGTATACATGTGGATCTTCTTATGTCTGAACCAAGTGTTCGTAATAAACAAGCCTTTTTCTAAGCATAAGCTAATCAATTTATCGCCGTTACCATT
>JAUMHM010000016.1:6769803-6780560 GCA_032362435.1 Melikaiella ostensackeni
CTCACCCAGGTACATATGTGGAGAATGTTGTTTTCCAACAAGAACTCTTTATGTCAATTGATTATTGCAATAAAAAAATTAATTTCTAATATTGAATATTGGAATTATTAAAAATAACACTAAACGTTTACTTATTGATACAATTATGTATTTATCATTGTATAACATTTAACAATATATACATAAAGAAATTATTCTTTAATATTTGAGAAAATATTAATACAAAACGGAATATTACATGAAGTATATCTATATATGCTACACACACACACATTTTTTAACAATTCCAATATTCAATATTAGGAATTAATTTTTTATGATAAAAATCAATTGATATAAAGAATTCATGATGGAAAATAACATTTCCCACGTCTATACCTGGGAGAGAGCTGCTGAGATCCTACTGGTGGGCTCCAAGTCTCAATCTCAGGCACCATGCACAACAATAAACCCCTCGTACTTCATGAATGGCTAGTTCAATATTGAAGTAAAACTTCACAGGAAACTTCTAAAAGTTTTACTGAATATTTCATCCACTGGAAGTTGTTGATTACTTAAACTTACGTCGATAGACTTTGCGATTGAAAATATTTAAACGTTCTTTGTGAATTCACCCAGAAAAAAGTAACAACTTTTTTTCATAACAAAGAAGATAAACTTTAACTACCCTACCAACAAAAGTATAGTTTTAGACATAAATTGTCAAAATTTTAAGTAAGAACTCTCAACAATTTATTATTTAGAGCGAGTTGAAGTTGGATAAGACGAAAATTTTACGCTGCACAAAAATCTTTTTACTAATTATTTCAAAAACGAAGAAACTTACAACTTTTTTTCATTATAAATAAGATACACAATCCAATTTTCTACAAGAGTATGTGTTTAAAAAATTAAAATTCAATAATGTTTTGAAAAGCTGCCAGGGGCCTTCCCACTCCTAGCAAAATACACTGGAACCTCCATTCAACGGCTGTCTCGGGTATGGCCTCCTATGACCGTGAGGCTTTTCCAAGAATTTCTACGATGTAAATAGTCAGGGCCGTATGAACCATTTCCAGCAGGAATACATAATATTAATTAACTGCATTTTGTACAAATGTAGATTTTTGTTATCATAAAGGATGGACTTTTTTAATAATGAAGACTAAAAAATGAAGAGAATTTTTCGCGCGTATTTAAAAATAAATGCGAAATATGCACGAGCGTGTTCGAACAGTTCGCTTGGTCTGCACGGAACTGCTGAACGCCACAACTCTCGCAACGCTTTCCGCTAGCCCCTTGCACCCCCTCATCCACACATGCGAGCCGACGGAAATTTTACGAACAAGGGTTTACCGAGGCCGGTTAAATGGGGGTCCCAGGGTATTTTATATCCCATTCTACGATGCGGCGGTTCAATTGCATATGCGTAATTGTAACACTATATTGATCCATGTTTGTCACTCTACAGTTTGTGAATCATTCTCGTCGTTGCTATGCAAAAAATATATATATATATATATATATATATGTCGGCTTATAAAACTTTTGAAGCACGTTATTTTCTGTATTATTAATCAAATTATTTACATAGGGATAAACAGAGAAAATAAATTTACCTGTACTCAATGAAGATTTACTTCCACTGACCACCGATCGCGGAGAAAAGCTCTTACAATTACTTCCACCCATCTTCTGTTCCTTGTTCTGATTTATTGTCTCCTTAAGTGGCCTTTTAAATATCGTGTAATTTTTTACATATAGAACTTGAGATAAGTCAACGTACGTGACTGATGCTCTGATAGATGAGTTATAAATACTGTCTTTATATCTTCCAAACTTCCTGAATGAGTTTTATATTACATATAATAATTGAGAAAATTGTATAATAATCCCAGAACAAAAAATAGTTTTCTTTACTTTGAAAATGTAGCTTTTTAAACTGAAGTACATATTCCAGAAAATATCTAACTTGAAAAAATGTACTTACAAAAAATAACGTTTTTCCGACATACAATTTTAATTGACAAACTTCATATTTTCAACTTCAAGTATTTTTTTATTAAGAAAATATAACATCAATTTCAAGTAAATTTTGCCTTTTGGACTAATGTCATTATCACAAACTATTTTGAATTAAATGATTGGTCACACAATCGTATGGTTGCGAAAATGTTGCAGGAAAAATAAATTGTACGCTGTAATCTTAATGTACCTTTTATCCACTTGTTGCACCGCAATATCCGTGGGCCGACTGAACCAGATGTATATTTCTTTAAAAGTGAAAGGAAGTAGAGGGGGTTTTACTATATACTTGCAAAGTCTTGTATCTCTCCTCTAAGGAACTTCAGAAGCATTTAAAAGGATAACCAATTTAACAACAACAAAAATTATGAAATCAATCATGCAGAATTCAAATTTTTTGTTATCTTTAAACTTGGAATTTGCTTGACTTTACAATTTTGAATCTTTTTTTAAAAGGCAAATATCCGCAAATAGAAATCTTTCGAATCGTCGAACTCTTTTGTCATTGGAATGAAGGACAATGTTACACACAAGGTTGTATACTACAGTTTTTTTCTGAGAATCTATAATTAACTGAGCTGTGTGACTGATTCAATATTTTGTTAAACGTGACGACTTAGAAATAAAACGACAAATACAAGGTGTGTGTTTTCAAAGGATTTCCAAGGATTCCAATGATTTTAAGGGATTTAAAAAAATATCATATGATTTCAAACAATTTCCTATGCTTTTGAAGAATTTCATGTGAATTTAATGGTTTTAAGTAATTTAAATTTTGTTTAATGATTTCAAGAAATTTGAAGGAATTTCACAAGATTTAAGGAATTTCATTTCATATAGCATTTCAAAGATTTTAAGTATTCAAAAATATTTCAAGGCATTTTGAGATATTGAACATTTCAAGATGTGTCATGGGATTTTCATTGATTTCGCTGGATATCGCGGGATATCAAGAAGTGTAAAGAATTATAAAGCAATTCTAAAGGATTTCAACGATTTTTTAGGGATTTCAAAGGTTTTAAAAATATTTCATAGGATTTCAGACAATTTCACATATACTAGACATTTTCAGTTCCAGTATGGCCGACCGATCAGCTGGATAGCTGGAGGGACAATATTTTATAAATATATTCGTAAAAAATGTGTAGAAAAAAACACCAAGTGCCTAAACATCTTCGATAAACGGTAAATTAAACTAAAATCTTACACAAATCAAAGAATAAATAAATCTTTGTGAAATTTTCAAAAGATTTCACAAAAATGTCACCCTACTGAAAATACCTATATAGGTCCCTACATAGGTTGCTATAGGTGCGACCTATAGGAAATAACAGGAAACTGTATAGGATCCTATGTAGGTACCTATACAGGAACTTTTTTCAAAAAAATATTTTCAAAAATGTGATAAAATGCTGCGCAGTAGTTTTTCTTGACTGTTGGATTGCCCAAGTACATATATACTGTAACTATAATCCTCTATTAATATTATTAATATGTAAAATTAAAAAAAAATTAATTAAGTAAATAATATGAGGATCCTATATTTGAACCTATTTAGGATCCCATGTCACCTCATATAGGTATCCCCTATAGGGGAACATATAGGATCCTATCCATATATCCCTATATAGGATCCTATACGTATAGGTTCCCGTGTTATTTCCTACAAGTTGCACCTTGGTCGCACCTATAGGAACCTATATAGGTCCCTTTATAGGTATTTGCAGTAGAGCAAAAATTTCATAAAGATTTCAAAAGTTTGCAAACAAATTTTAGCGAACTAAAATCTACATAAATCAAAGAATAAATGAGAAGATTTCAAAGATTTCAAAAAAATTAACAAAAATACCAAAGATTTCACAAGGATTTCAAGAATTTCAAGAAATCTTTTGAGATTTCACAAAGATTTCACAGATCTTAACTATACTGGAAGCAAGAGAGAACGGTAGCCCGAGAAAAAGGAGATTCACTGTCTCTGTTATATGTCGCTATCATGCTGCGTATCTATATTTAGAATTATGCGTCAATTTGAACAATGTTTCGACTGCACTCTGGCATAACCTTGAATCGATGAGAGGTAAGTAGAAAAACAAGCGTCCGGTCTCTCTCCCTCTCATCGCAAACACTGTCTCCATTTACGTAGTTGAAGCCTGTGCCTAGCGTCCGGGGTAAAGACTAAAGACACTCAATGTGTTCCACTTTTGTGTCACCCAACAAATTTAACGCTCTGACACAGGCTTAACTCTCCATATCGAGGTCTTAGATGTCTACACATCAAAAATAAAGTTTAGTTCCATGCATTGGGTGTTACTGTTGTCCGTCCAGCTATCGGACGCCATATTGATTTGACGGTACAAGTAAAAATACCTAATTAAGGGATTGCAAGGAGTTTGATCAGTTTTCATGGGTTTTACCCATTTTATATAAAAAATTTCAAGGGATTTTAACGGATTTCAAGGAATTTTTACTGTATCTGAAAGAATTCAAGAGAAGTTGTGGGATTTCAAAAGATATCACGGATTTCATAGATTGCAAGGGATTTTACAATATTTCAAGAGATTTCATAGGATTTCAAAGATTTAAAGGGGTTTTGAAGAAGGGCAAGGTATTTTATAAAAATTTCCTAGAATTATAATAATTTCGTTGGACTTCAGGGCATTTTAAAGACTTCAAGGATAGTAAGAAGTTTCACCAAATTTTAAGGGATTTTGTGGAATTCCTCAGATTTTGAGGGATTTTAAGAGATTTCAAAGAATTCTAGGTACTTTACGGGATTTCATGGGAGGTACGTGTACACCGGATCTCAAGAATGGTTATGCGCTCAGAAAAATATAAGAATTTCATTTAATATTCACAGAAAAATATTTATTAAATTATTATCAAAATAGTTCAGGAACAAGAATTTTTTAAGAAACATTTTTGACTTTCTCAAAGAGGTCTAAACATTCTTTCCTGTGCGAGGAAAGAATACCATACATTTTATCGAAAAAGTTATGTGCTCTCTTTTCCAAAAAGATCTTCCTCCTCTCCACAGAATTTCTTTTGTCCACCTTCTCGTCCAACTCGTTCTGTTTCGATTTTAGGTCCGGGCGTGAATTTTGAATACTTTTAATACTTTGCTCCAAGCTCTTTATATTCTCTCGTAATTCCGACTCTTGAGTTTTTGCTTGTGCCTTGATTTCATTGACTTTGACTTTCTTTGCCTTTGATTTTTTTTCGAGTTCCACGTTGTCTTCAGCAAGCATCTTTGCTTTTTCCTGGAGACTCTCCAACCTTTTCGTATTAGGCTCGACTAAAGCTTCCAGCTCTTCAAATTCTTTCTTCATCTTCTCCTTCAATAAAGTCAACGACTTCGATATTTCCTGTAACGTAACCATTGAATGAGGATCAGAGACGATATTTTCCGGAATTTGGATGTCTGCCACATTAATGTCCGAAATTGCGTCCAGGCAATTGTGAATATCTCTGTTGTATTCTAGAATTATTTTGTTCAAATTGTGATTTACAGAAGCTAGTTTCATGTCCTGAGAATAGACATCTTTTTGGATCGCTTGCAAGTGTTCTTCAAACTGGTTTAGGTACTTCCTGATATCGTCGCATTTGGCGAATATCTCGTCACGTTCTTTTGGTGAAATGGGTTGCTTTTTGATAATCAACCTCAACTCATTTTGTTTCATGTGCTGTTTTTCTATATCATCATCCAAGACGCGGCAGTCTTTCTTGATCTGTTGACACTCTTCCGTGAGGTTTTTGATGTGTTCGTCTTGCTGGCAGTTGTAGTCTAGTATTTTCTGTTCGTCCTCCTTGAGAGCATCTAACAGGCCTTGCAATTGTTTGATTTCCAAATCGACCTTTGCTCGCAGTTCATCCTCTTTTTCCAGTTCTTGCATCGCGACTTCGCACTCTGCCCAAGCATTTTTATAAGTCTCATCGCTGACATCTAAACGAGCTTCTTCAGCTTTCAGGAACTCAGCCACAAGGGTCTCTTCGGATTCCCTTTCTTCATTCCAGGCATTGTAGAACTTCAACATAGAGAAGAACATGTTCCTGTGTCTTTCGGCTTCACCATCAATATTTGTGAAGGGCAGATTTTCGATCCTGAATTGTTCCGCGGCAATGTCCCTCAATTCACACATTTCGACGAGCCAGCTCAGCCAAGCCAGAACGTTAGGCCACGCATGCATCGCATTTGCAGTTTTCATCCAAGACTTTGCCATTGGGCCAGGATACTGAAGCTTTTTAGCAATTTTTGGCAGTTCTTCAACGTAATTTAAATTTGTTAGAGTTTGCTTCATGCCTAGGAGTCCCACGAGTAATCCGGACACCTCCACAAACAGTTTAATTGTTATAGGTTTCAAGCTACCATTGGAGTTTAGCATTGTGCTTTGCTGTATAGCACTGAAATAATCATCTATTTTCTTCAGCATTTGTGATTGGAAATATTTCTCTGATATAGGCCGAGTGTCTTTTCGAGGAGCTTTTGCAACAAGAATACTAGCACGTTCGGCTGATGGCGATGGGCCAGTTCTGTTGGCTGACATTTGCACCAAGTTGGGACGCGGATAAGATGGTGTTTTTGGCGTGGTGGGAACATATGGACCAATGGAGAGCTTTCCTGAAATTAAAAATTATTTTACAACGTACAAATTCAGAAACGATCTTAATATTTATACAAGGAAATTGAAGATAATAAGGAAAAAGACGTTACTTTTCGAAACTGGAAAGTGGCACGGCATAACAGACCAAGTGTCAATTTTTAGAAATCGTTTATTATTCATAAAAAACCGCTGCAAAGCAGTTTGGGCACGCTCATTATACGGTGCGTTTTTAATTGTAATCATTTCATGAACACTGTGCTTCCTCATAGAGGATTCTTTTGTATTTATTTATGATGTAAGTATGCATAAGTATAGTTATAAAGGAATAATAGGCGAGCGACCGATCGCCAAAATTTAAGGTTGAGTGACTAACTGCGTATAACTGCGTGATTCTTTTTTTTTCAAAAGCACATGTCAAATAAAGCAAAATTACCAAGTTTTGTTGACTTCCTTTACAGCGTCACCCTGAGATGACATCATGAATGTTGTAATCTAGCGCTCTGAGCACCTATGCGTTTAGGTTGTAGTTATGATGGCTTACATTTTTTTCGACTTCTAAGTTATCAGATTTTGTTGAGGATACATAAAAATATCATTTCAAACGTTTACACATATACATGCGATCAACTTTGTGGACTGGGTATCAAGAAAAAGACCAATTTTTTCCATTTTTTTACCAGAAATGTTAAAAGTTGAAGTTTGAGCGTCAATAGCGGCTTTCTGGTACAAAAATTGCAAAAATGTGTTTCTATACATGTTATAGAGCATTCTTTTTTCGTATAATGAGCCCTAATAGAAGGTGATTCGATAAGAATTAGAGGCCATCCATAAATTACGTAAGGAAATTTTCCGACAATTTTGACCCCCCTAATGTAACGCTTTTTCCGACTTTTCCCTGTAGTTTTTCGCCATTGTGTAACGCTCGGCTAGACCCCCCCCCCTTCCCCATGTGTTACGTAATTTATGGATGGTCCCTTACGGCATTGAGCACGCCTTATTTGAAATAGTGCAGCGATGTTGAAAACCAATAAAATTAGCACAGACGAGCGCTAGGGCGGAGTGAATAGGCTTAAATTAGTGGAATCGTTTGAGCTAAGAAAAAATATTTATGAGTTACCATCTGAAAAAAAAAGTTGAAATTGGTTAATATCTCATGTTTGGTTTTTGAATTTGAAGAATAAGACTTTTGAAAATTAAAAAAATGTCCTATTGGTTGAAAAATTATGGCGATTTTTTCTATTTTCAGTTTTTACTAGTAAACAATAATAAAGAATTATAAGTAATTTTTTGCTCAATTTAGAATTTTTTTAAATGTTCAAAAAACATGTTTTTTGGATTGAGCTAAATGCACACATTTCGGAAAAAGTTGAACATGTCGAACCTGAAATTTTTTTAGCTTCACCTAAAGAAACATGTTATCATTTCGCTTTTTCAGAAATTTTTTTTTTCGTAATTCAGGAATTTTGGGATATTGGGATTTTGAATATGTTGGTTCGACATATTCAACTTTCACCAAAAAAGTGTGCATTTTACTGAATCCAAAAAAACGTTTTTTGCACATTTTCCAAAAACTCTTAACTGAACAGAATTTTTTTTTCTCAATTCATAATTTTTTATAATTGTTTACTAGCAAGAACTGTATATACAAAAAGTTTGTCATAATTTTTTAACCAATAGGATTTTTTTTTATTTTAAAAAATGTGAATTTTCAAATCCGAAAACCAAATAGAAGATATTAACACTCGGCACAATCGCCTTCTTTCCGCCCTTGATACACAACGTACTATTGATTAATTTGAGCATTTTCAAAACTCCATAACGAGCGTGTCTTCTTTCAAGTTTGTTTTTTATGTTACCAAATCTGCTCGGTATTTGGATTTGAAAATTCGAAAAAAAATCCTTTTAGTTAAAAAATTATACGAAAAATTCAAAACAACCTTATTCAAGAAGAATAAGATGCCGAACATTTTTCTATTCAACTATTTTTTACTAAAAGTAACCGTTTTCATGAAAAACTTTAAAAATATGATTTTTGACGCTATGTTGCATTATTGTAAAAAAAGCTCAAGGTTTACAGTTAATGAAATTTTTTTGGTGGTTTAGCATACCTTCTAGAAGGCATCTAGAAAAAATTCAACTTGTTTAGACTTAATTCTATGTTACGGTCATATCTGTTCGTTAACTGGCCTACGTCGCAAACGCCAGCAAGTCATCCTCACTTCAGATGAACCTTGGCACACTTGTAAAATTCAAAGTCCATACCAATTTCTCGTGTGTACCCCTCGATGACCCTCAGAGCATCATTGAGATGCTCTGTTCCAGAAGCAAAGATCTTCAGGTCATCCATATAAAATATATGAGTGACCTTATGCTCAAGATTATTAGATCCGCCGCAGAGGTATCCATGGGAATTGCGTATTGCGAGAGATAGTGGTAAAAATGTGATGTAAAAGAGGAGAGGGCTCATGGCGTCACCTTGAAATACGCCCCTCTGAAAGGTGACGCTGTTCGTAGTCACACGATGTTTTCCAGTTGAGATAATAAGTCTGGTTTTCCGAAGGGGCACAAATATACATCTATGCATCCTGCTATGTGTGGATGAACCTTCAAGCTTTCCAACAGACAGATAATAAAGTCTATGGGAGGTTGATTCGAAAGCTTTCTGGTAATCCATCCAGGCCATCGACAGATTGCCATTGTAGACTAAAGCGTCTTTGAAGGCGCCCCTGTCGATTATCAGGTTTTCCTGGCAGCCTGCTACGCCTCTTTCCGATCCACGTTGGTCGTAAATCTCTCTACACACACACACACACGCGCACACACACACACACACACACACGGTGTCCCAGGTGAACTTCTCTGGACTTATATAGCTGTATAAAAAAATAAAAAAATAAAATGAAAATTCCTTTTTCGAAAATTGTTTGGTTTTATTTTTTGAGTTATAAAACAATTAAGCTGATCCAATCAGGAGCGCAGTATTAGCAGTCGGGCGTGCGTGAACGGGAGTCCAACTGTGTATAAGTGATCGCCGTTTCTGCCTTTGGTATCCCCACCAAGGCGCTCGCTTGCATGTCACACACGGCGAGGCGGGATGGGAAAAGAGAGAGCTTTAGTGCACTTGAACTTCGAGAACAAAAACCGATCTTCACGATGACAGACAGAAAGGAGAAGTTTGATTATTTAGAAAAAGCAATGAAAAAACCTTTGCACAAATAGTTGGACTGAAGTATCACCGGGGGATACAAACTGGGCACTTGTACTAGCACAATTAGAAAAATTTTAAAAGTTAACAAATTATAACATGGGGTTGCGTGATGAATATTCCTAGAGTATCAACCCTGTAAGGACTGATTTTGTGGTTCATATGACAGATTTTTTGAACAAATCAATGAACCAGAGGATGATGTTCTACTATGCCCAGGAAATCAACCTCGTAGTCATGCCGATTTGAATTTACTTTGAAGGGTGCTAGAAATTTTTATTCATCCCCAAGTATTTTCCTGGGGATTATAGAACATCATCCCTTGGGTCATTGGGTTGTTCAAAAATCCGCGTTGCCAGCTACTTTGATTAGTGCTAAAATTCTTTCAACTTTCTGAGTAGGGGATAAACGGAAATTTCCAACACCCGCAAAATGAATTCAAATCGGTGTTACAACAAGAGTAGTTTCCAGGGGATATTTTTGATTAGTGCTAAAATTCTTCGAACTTTCTGAGAAGGGGATGAACAAAAGTTTCCAACACCCGCAAAATGAATTCAAATCGGTGTTACAACAAGAGCAGTTTCCAGGGGATTTTAGAACATCATACCTTGGGTCACTGAATTGCTCCGAAAATCCGTGGTGCCAACCACTTTGATTAATGCAGGAATTGTTCGATCTTTCTAATCAGGGGATGAATAAAAACTTCTAGCACGCCTCAAAGTAAATTCAGATCAGTATCACTAAGAGAACGATTTTCTGGGGATATTAGAACATCATCCCCTGTGTCATTGAGTTGTTCAAAAATCCGCGTTGCCAGCTACTTTGATTAGTGCTAAAATTCTTCGATTTTTCTGAGTAGGGGATAAACAGAAATTTCCAACACCCGCAAAATGAATTCAAATCGGTGTTACAACAAGAGCAGTTTCCAGGGGATTTTAGAACATCATACC
>JAUMHM010000016.1:6783529-6804336 GCA_032362435.1 Melikaiella ostensackeni
ACGAGATAGAAAAAGACTGACGTCGATAGATGAAGGATAGGATGAGATAGAGACGAGGGGATTGAAAAAGATAGACGTAAATTTAGAATGACAAAGAGATAAAAAAAATATAGACGTTGATAGACGTAGAATAGGATGAGATAGAGAAGAGGGGATTGAGAAGGAAAACGTGAATTTAGATTGACAAAAAGATAGAAAAAGATAGACGTCGATAGATGAAGGATGGGATGAGATAGAGAAGAGGGGATTGAGAAAGATAGACGTAAATTTAGATTGACAAAGAGATAAAAAAATATAGACGTTGATAGACGTAGGATAGGATGAGATAAAGAGGAGGAGATTGAAAAAGATAGACATGAATTTAGATTGACTACGAGATAGAAAAAGACTGACGTCGATAGATGAAGGATAGGATGAGATAGAGACGAGGGGATTGAAAAAGATAGACGGGAATTTAGATTGGCAGAGAGATAGAAAAAGATTGACGAGAGAGAGAGAGAGAGAGAGAACAATATGTCTTTTTTGCATATTTTCTCGTAATTGTAAGTCAATAAACATTATTTTAATGTCCACCTTTCATATATATATATATATATATATATATACATATATATATACGAGTATATATATTACTGTTGAAATCTATTGAAAATGCAATCACGATAACATATATCACACATTTTACCGTAAAATAGTCGAGAAAATTGATGCAACTCTAAGAAAATAGCGAAAAAGTAGATTTTTGAAGATTTTTTAAAAATTAAAGGTCGTTCAGACAGCGTAAAGAATATTTCAATGCCACTTTTGATATACAAGTATGAATTCAATTGCTCCGAATAATTTTTTCTTGTATGTAACTTAGATCTCATAAAAATTTTTTTTGATCTTCAGATAAGAATAAGTGTGTTGCTTTTGGTGCTTCTTGACTGTATCTATGATGCGGAGACACGAAAAACTTCTTTTTAATGAAACTGAAGTCCTGTCCAATGGACTGAAAGAAATTAATGATTTTTGCACGCAAATTTCAGGTTAAACTTGCCCTTTACACCGTATTTGTAGAACCGGGACAGACTACTATCATTAAAAATATCAGTATATAGCTGATTTAACCTGAAATAGGCGTGTACTGACTATGCATTTCCTTTCAGTGCAGAATACAATACTACAAATTTTATATACACTGAAATTCCAATATAATTCCGACTTTGGTTCTTGCCTAAAATGGCCTTGGACATATAGCCGACCGACTCCAGTATCAACAATCAGGGCCGCGTGAAACATTTCTGTGTGATTTTCGTTCGCAGTAAAAAATATTTATTTAATTTCTTCAAATTTTTGTTTATTTCGAAGGATAAACGCTGCCCCTTGTTCTCCTGCGATATTTTTGTAACACATAACGTGAACCCTGAAAGCGAATAAAGCGAAGTGCGGACCGTGTGAACTGACGAAACTATGCGCTTGTGATACAGCCCGCTCGTTAGTGCGGTACTGGACGAGTTTGCTGGCTTTAGAGTCAAGCTCTCTTTACCCCGTCGTCCCCTAGTCATCGAACGTAATTCTCGGAAAGACATATTGCAGACAGACTTATTAGAGACTTTCAGTGTAATAGTCTTTGGAAAAAATTTTTGCATTTGGTATGACAAATTTAAGGTGACTTGTCGAAAAAAGCAAGTCCAATAAGATGCTGGTCAAGAGTTCAAGTCCTGGGCAAGGCGATAATATTTTAATTTTTAAATTTTTTATACACATCAAAAATACATATTTATTTCTTAAAATATGCTTCAAAATAATGAGGAGACGATTATCAAAGGTACTTCCAAAAATCAAAAATTTACCGTCAGGTCAACTGCGAGGGGCCCCCTAGGGCCCCTGGAGGGCAACGATAAGGGCAGCTATTCAGGAAGTGTATATTAAATCCTCATGGATTAACATGTTGTTTCCATGAGGCGGCACGCCTGGATTGCCCTCATGGGCCCCTCATGGCTTGAGGGCCATCCATTTTTCCATACGGGTTATTCAAACTGTTTTTTTTATTCCAGTAATGCTATTCCTTGGCGTCAAGAATATAGTTTCTAGAAAATATTATTGAATATTATTTTCTCTTCTTCTTATTGACTGAAATTGAAAATTTTGATATACTAAATCAGAAGAGAAGTAGACTCGTTTAGCTAGAAGCAATTCTTTCGTTTATATCGGAGTATGAAGAAATTTACCATGCAAAATTAACCATGTAACTTGCCCTCAGAAGAATGTTGAAGTATTAAAAACTTCTGCAAAATAAGTTCCTTTTTTCATTCATTTTCAACTGAAATATTTTTACCATGCATTGAGCAAAAATGAATACGACAAATCATTTATGAAATAATTAATTTTATCAACAGATAGATTCTTGCTATGAGAGACTGAGAGGGCTAGTAAGAGATACAAACATTGTGAGAGGTTCTGAATGTAAAATGGTTCACTACCTTATAGTTTCAAAAATGAACGTAGGTCAAGGATGGGAGAGAAAGATTAATAATAAGTTGAAGCAAACGCGAGTTGAAATAAAGAACTTACAGAAACCAGAAATACAAATGGTTTGTTGTCAAACAATAAATAAATATTCAGGTCCTCATAGAAAAGACTGGAAGACCGAATTAGGCAATACAATTGTAGAGTTCGCATAGATAAATCCTACAGGATAGCATTTTCAAGAATGCATCTGAAGTATGTGGTACTGCAGTTATGGAAAGAAAGACTGGAGATGCTTGGTGAAATGATGAAATACGCGTGGCTGTCAACGAGAAAAAGCAGAAATACTCGAGAATATTAATTAATAAAGTTGTTAGCGGTGAGAAAAGGACTAGATAAGAAAGCGATTATAGTGACAAAAACTGAAAAGCAAAGATACAAGTCAAAGAAAGCAAAGATAAAATCAAAGCGGAAGAAGATAAAAAATGCAAAATGATTTTGGAAATAAGTAAAGACGATTAGGAAAGAAAGTTCTAGCATTGAGTCAATCGGAATTAAGGATGCTGATGGTGAAATGGTATGAGATTCGGACGAAGTGAATGCCTGTGTGAGTGATTTTTTAAAGAAATCTTATAAAGGTCAAGCTACGGAGAATAACAACTGTGACACAGACGAGGATACACTAGACAATTCCGTAATATGTGGCGAAATCAGAACCAAGATTCGCGAAATTATATTCAGAATAAGAAAACTGAAGCATAGTAAGACTGCTGGTGTGGATCGTATCACAGCTGAAATGCTTAAGAGCGGTCGCGGTTATTTGTTTCTGTGGGCTGAGCGAATTTATGAATATGTGTATTGAAAAAGGTGAAGTTCCAAATGATGGGAGAAAGGCGATTATCATTCCACGCTACAAGGGAAAGAGCGATAAAGTTGACTGAACTTACTGTAGAGCAATTAGCCTATTACGTACCGTGGGCAAAATATTTACCAAAATACTTATTAGTGAGGTCATGGGACTAACTGAAGAAAGGATCTGGAAAGTCCAATGTAGAGTGAACAAAAAAACTTTGTATGCATTTGTTGATCTGGAAAGAGCTTTTGATGAGGTGGATAGGACTAAACTTCGGGAAGTCCTGAAAGACTATGGAGTTAATGGTTTGCTTCTAAAAGCAATAAAAGCAAAATATAATGGTAGTAAAGGTAGGATAAATCTTGTCGTAGATCACTTGGTATTTTCATCTACTTGTATGGGTGAGGCATAAATATTAACTTAGGTAGGGAGTAGAGTGTCTTTTTTTCTCATAAAAGGCATCATAACCGTCTTGAAAATTGGAAGATACTAGCTTTGATCGCTGGAATAAACTTAGTTGACGGTTAGTGAAGCAGCCGAATCGGATAAGTGCGACTTCATATAGACGGTTGTTCCGAATTGTAAGACCTATCAAAAGTTACTAACAGGCGTAGGTGAATGAAGAAAAATACCGAGGTGTCAGAGCAATGAATACCCACTTAGGGTAAATTTTGTTGCTGGTAATCTTTACTGCAAAATTACGGTAAAGATTACTCTTACTTTTTTCTGTGTTGGCAAGGCTGCGTTATCTCATGGATTTCAGTATATACATGGACAAATGTTTAAGACTGACTCCCTTAGACGAAGAAGGTGTTGATCTCGGGACAGTGAAAAAGCGTGGACTGGCGTTTGCAGATGATTAGATTGTTACGGCAGAATCAGTCGATGATTTGCAGAGAATGATGACCAGACTGGATACCAGCATAACGAGTATGGGTCTTAAGATTAATGTGAATAAAACAAAAATGATTGTGCTTGAAAAAAGGGATGAGAAAACAGTATGCAACATTGCCTTAAACGAAGAGAGGATAGAACAAGTTGATGAGTTTGTGTATCTTGGATTACCGGCAGTGTACAAGCTATTACTAGAGATAATAAAGCTAAAATCGCAATATAGAATTCTGTGCTTGCACCCACTCTGCTGTATGGTAGCGAAACCTGGACCTATCAAGGAAAGGATAGGAGTAAAGTGAACGCAGATAGCATGCAATTCCTGCGGAATATATGTGGTGAGACGCTAATGGACAAAGTCAGTAATGACTGACTTTCCGTGTTACCCCTCACCTCTTTGTCTACCACTTTCCGTAGACATGCTTGTGCAATCTTACTTTCCTCTCCTCTTTCCAGCTCCTCTTCAGAGTTCCATGCACCCTTCATTTGCCTAATTACGATTTTTTCTCTACCCAGTTCCTCCCGCAACATATATCCTGGTCAGCTCACGTCCACTAATCATCTAAGGAATCTCTCCTGAAAAATTTCCACTGTCTTGTGCTCCTTCTATCCCCAATTCTCTACTCAGCAGCTTAGTACTGACCACACTAGAGCATCAAACATCCCAGCTCTCATCTTCCAATCGTCCTTAAACCTTCTTTTCCCCCTACCCTACACTTGCCCTATCAATTTTCTCACACATTCTATCCTTTTCCTCACCTGTAGCTCAACTCCTTCTTTCGCTCCAAACCAGAAACCTAGGTAACAAAATCCCTCCACCTGTTCAACCTTCGCTCCGTATATCCTCCAATCATATTCTGATCATCAAGCTCATCCTTCTCTCGTCATCCGCTAATAAGACCGCTTTTCCCAGTAATGTTCTCCCTTTTTCATATTCTCCAGTTTCTCCCTTAAATCTGCCATCCAAAGGCTGAACAGTAGTAGACTCAGCGTACACCCTTGTCTGAACCCCCTTCCAGTCCAGAGAATCTCCCCTTTTCGTTTCCCTATCCTCACCCTCATCCCAGTCTCCTCGAATATCCCCTTCATCCTCTTGATCAGGCCTTCGTCTCCACCCCTCTCTTTCAAAACCTGTCATAACACGTTCATGTTCATCGAGTCGAATGCCGCTTCAAAGTTCACAAATAAGGCCACTAATTTCACTTTCTTCCTTCCCAAACTTCTACTCGCTAGGCAATCGAGCACATAAATATTGTCTATCATTCCCATCCCCTTCCTGAAGCCCGCCTGATTGTGTTGAATAATCCTTTTTTCGTTTACCTTCCTTTCTAATCTCTTCCTGAATATTTCCGTATATATTTTGAAGCCCACTGACAAAAGCGTGATTCCCCTCTACTCCTCCATCTTTTTGTCCACCCCTTTCTTAATTTACGCAACCGCCAAACCTGTTCTCCATGCCATAGACAACCTTTCTCTTTTCCAAACCTTGTTACAGACCCTCTATATTTTCTGTCTCACTCGTCCCCTCCAAATCCTGAAGCCTCATTTTCCATACCATCCTCTCCTGTTGCTTTATTTTTCTTCAGCCGCGCTACCGCCCTATTCACCTTCTCTCTGCTTATCCCTTTATCTCTAACCTCTTCTTCCTCTATTGCCCTCCTCTTTTCTCCTGATACCCTATTTTCCACTCCTGCCAATAGTCTTTTAATGTACCGGGTTCACTCATCCATCTCCATATCTACATGGATATTCCGTTTTCTTAAATTTATGAATATTTTGTTTTTATAAATTGAGAAACCATTGGTAGCAAACTTCTGACAACTAAGAGAATAGAATATTGTGTATCAAGGGCGTAAAGTTGTCAATTGTTAAGAACGTGAAGTTTACGGCACGAGCGAAGCGAGTGCGTCAAATCACATGAGTGGGGATTGTCAATTGTCCACCCATGATTCACACGATATTTTTTGTCCATAAGTTGCACCGAAAGTTTGCCTTTGAGTGCGTGGGGAGCAGGCGTAAAGTAGAGTTTTCCGCTCGGGGACTAAAGAAGCGGGTGCGAAAAGCTACTTTATGCCTGCTTCGTCTTCAGGCTAAAAAAGCCACTTCCTGTACACTGTACATGCACGAAAAGGCATACTTTCAGTGCAGGTTGGACAAAAATAAGTTATCACACTACTTTAATAGTACAGCATTTCAGATTACTCACGCAAAAAAATGGTTTTTATAAACCATCAATTTCGCATACCTGCAGAATATCAATTACCCACATTCGTTGTCAAGGATATTTTTTTGGTTCTATGATGCCTTCACATCGAATCGGTTTTCATGATGACACTCAAAACCCGCTTTAGAGACCGTCACGGGGATACCCTCAATGGCCTTCGTTTCTATTTCGGGGTTCACCAAACCATAAACAATCAGGGCCGTAAGAACCATTTCCTAATATTACGCAATCTCTGAACGTGAGTACGAACGTCAGTACCCGCGCACTGCGCCTTTGTCTACACTTTGCTGGTGTTTCGCGCTTGGTTGAACACCGTCTCTCGCACCGCGAACTGAGAAACTGCGTGGGCCAGCAGTCGGCCAGCAGTTCTAGGAATCCTTGAACCAGGGGTTTCTTAACCGGGGTTTGAGTGTAAAACAAAAAATTCTGTAAGACTGTCAACTTTTGTCGTGTGTAGTTTTAGAAAATCAAAAAGTCGTCAAAATGAACGCCTTTATACAGTTTCTTCGAATTGAAAATATTGTTGAATTACCTTGTCATTACATTCGAAAAAATTGTTTCATGACAAATTAATTTAACACTTTTTTTAATTCGAAAAAGACTATATAAAGGCCGTCATTCTGTACATTGTGTGTTGCTCTTATCATCATTAATATCTCAGGGTTTTTTTACTCACAAAAAATTGTTGGATTATTTTGTGTAATAGTTATTTTCACGCCTCTCTGAACTAATTCCGCTAGGCTAATTTTAGAAAATCATTTTTCTTCTATTTCGTTCATTTGAATGTTCATATTCTCAGGTACATTTGAAAAAAGCAAATTTTGGAAAACAATATTTATTCATGATTTCACAGTTCTAAAAAACAATTTTTTCTTTTGGAAGTTGTGAGAAATCAATTCAATTTTCAAAAGAATTAAACATTGCTGTTTATTTTGTGAGGCTTGCTATTCAAAATTAAGCAGTTGTCAAATCAAAACTTTTCATTTTGAAATTTCGTTCAATCTCGAATGATTAAATTAAAAAATATTCAATTTGAAGAAATCATACGGAAGTCTGCAGAATTGGTTTTAACAACGTAGACAAAAGAATTGATGAATCCAATCATATGAAAAGTTTAAACATGTTTTACTATTTTTTTAGTAGTTTCAAAAACAGATTTAAGAGGCTAGTAATTTGTAGGAAGTTCTTATGAAACGAAAGCATCTTTTCCCAAATGGTTTTCAATTTCATCTCTTAAAGTTTAGGATTCTTACGCAGAACGATACTTTAGGGATTCAATATCAAATAATTGTCCACCAAAGCGCAATAAAAATTGGATCAAGCTTCGACTTCGAATTGACGTGGGAGTCGTACGCTTGAATCATCACAAATGTGCAGCAGTCCTTCTATTAATTGTATTTCTTTCTCCTTTTTACATTCTCATCATAATAAAAAGGTATTAGTTTTTTTGTAAATTTTGGCTATCCCGGATTTCATCAAATCTCCAATGTTCAAGACACTAAAAATAAAAAATTCAAATTTTTGTAAAAACGATCAAGCATGCAATAAAATGTTTAACGGCAAAATTTTCCGCCTATAACAGATTTAAAGGTGGCCACTCGAGACACTTTGAAGCAAAAGTTATTGAAGTTTTATATAGCTTTAATATTGGCAGCTTCAAGATAAAGTGGAATAAATTTATACTATCCAAATGAAAAACATGAAAAATCGTGCTATTTCGAAGTTAAACGCAGTAAATTCAAACAATTTTCATTTAGAGGCCATCTAACAGAAAAATTTCAAATTGAACATTTTCTGAATGAATGTATTCAAAATAAAAACTTTCAAAATTGGACAAATCTAAGTTTCTGGCTAGTGAACAGTGATGAAATAATTAATAAAAAAACCTGTTTAGCTTAAAATTTTTTGAAATGTGCAAAAAGTATGTTTTTTTGATTGAGTGAAATACATTCTTTGTGAGAAAAGCTGAATATGTCCAATCTGATATTTCATTAAGCTTGAATCAAAGACAAAAGCAAATATTTTGTTTTCATGAAACAAATTTTTTTGTGATTTTAGAATTTTGGGATTTTTTCATTTTTTGCGATACTATAATGCTTTAAACATGAATTTTATTTCAATGAAAAATTAAAGCATGTTTTTTTCATTCAAGCTGAAGAAATTTCTGGTTCGGCATATACAAATTTTTCCAAAAAAGTGTGCATTTAAGTCAATTCAAAAAAACATGTTTTTGTACATTTTAAAAAAATTCTTGATTGGAGAAAATTTTTTTCTATTCTTAAATTTTTATTACTATTCACTAAAAAGAACTGTTTAGACGAAAAATGTCCATAATTTCATAATCAAATTATTTTTCCAAGGCTCAAACGATTCGATTAGTTTTAACATTTTATCATTTTATAATTCACCACCGAGTGAAATAATTTATAAATGAGATGGTTAAACCTCTTCCCTAATACATTCTAATTTTTCTTTCATTATTTCACAATGAAGCTTGCAGTTGTTTTCCGTACGTTTGACATGATTGTTGACAGAACTTGAAGAATAATCATATAATGCCTAAATTTTTGTTCTTGTCAAACAAGGGTGGCATTATATTATTATAAAATGAGTGTTTGTTACTTATTTTCATGAAATATATTGTAAATGTTTAGTAAATAATCTGATAGGGTAAAAAAATCATTTTTATCAATATAATGGAGCCTGGAATCATTTAAATGCCTTTTAATTAATGATAGTACCTCAAATCTATCCAAACCATTATAAAGTCAATATAATCAATTAAAAATTTTATTCAGTAATAGAAAGATTTCAAAAACTCATTTTTGTTAGGTGCTGACAAAGGTTACGGAATTTTTCGTACGAATAACCCGGTCAAGCATAGTGTTAGGGCTAGAGCTACGGGAAATTTCGTAACTTTAGCCCTGAACGAGCTGAAGAGGGGTTGGTCTTACGGCAAGTACCCGAGCGGTACACAGTACATTTTTGTCACTCAAAGGAAAAGTATTGAATTAAGTAGTAAGAAAATGACATTTTGAGCAAAAATATATATTTTATTTACTTTTCTTAAAGTGTTTCTTAATAACACGTGTCGAAACCATTATTATTGATACTTCAAGACAAAACATCAATAATTTCCACAAGTTGACACATGACACGAATCGACAATCTACCGAAATAACTTCGCAGTAAATTCATTAAATATTCTCGGAATCAGTCAAGCTTTTTGAGACTTCTCTCTACAAGAACTCAGGTAGTACTTTTTGAAGATCATTACGCACCGGGGTTGATAACGCGGTGGTCAGATGTAAGAGCTTCAAATATAAAGTCCCTTTTTTCAATTTCGAAATTAAAAAGTTGAAACTTGAGAAGTCAAAATCTACGGATATTGACAGTCATAAATATTTCAAATTTGGTTTGAAAATTTCAAAAAGATATCATCTTTTGTATACAGCTCATAAACTGTACATGATACGTAAAAACAGATAGCATTTGTACATATACCATCAATATAAATATAGATTCAAATCTCTGAGATTTTTTTCAGTGAAGAAATTATTCAAATAACACCTTGAACTTGATCACATTCGACCCGAACTGGCCTGACATTCTCGCCTGAGATATGCCTGAGATTTTGTTTCGGCCGACAGATGTCGACAGCATTTTGCTGCGCGCCGCGAACCGTGTATACACTTTAACAACGAGTAGAATATCTGGATGTTCTATATTAACATCTCAGATAGTAAAACAAATTATATTTTTTCCTTAACGCTGAATATCTCAGTAGGTTGATCTTTAATATCTGTATGTTGTGCTGTACTATATAATCCTTTAATACTCAGGCTTTAACGTAAATTTTTTTAGATGTAATCAAAGCTTAGGTATCAGTTTGGATAATGCGCAAATGGCTGAGAGTTGGACATTTTTTTTCCATGAAATTATCGATTTAGCTCTAGAGAATCGTACTTTGAAACTACTATGCGAAAATTCGACTTTATTGAGCGGCGGTTGCCTACTGGACATTCTTTAATTTCGTCTGAGAACAAGTTCGTGATTTTGCCGCTTCCTATGTTTATTCTCGCCCTGTCCTTGTATTTTACCCTGGAATTATATATTCCACGAAGATCACCACTAGGCGTCAATATTGCAAAAACGTCACCATTAGATGTTGTTAATACAATCTGTTCTCCGGCTGGCACAGGCATATTAGAATTTTTCTTCATTTGCAGTAGAAGTGGCGAATCGAGAGGAAAAGTGTATCTTCGAAATTCGGAATGCTGGAACGGATTGGTGTTCGGAATGAGCCGAAGAAGTCCAAGTTGTCCAAGTCCATAACCAAGGACATTATCAGCAGACCTCCAGGTCAGAGGAAGTCTGGCAATAGGAGAAATGGACCGGGCACGAGGAGGAAGCTCGGCAGGAGACTCAGGTACATTAGGGATAAAACCCGACTGTGAACTCAGTTCTGCAAGAAGAAATAGAGGATTATTATTTTTTTTGAAATATACTTGGATGTTAGGATATCATGAAACCCTTATGGCAATATTGTTTTATTCAAAGTTATTTTGTACGCGATAAATAAAATATGAAGATAAATATAAAGTTACTTCGGACGGAATAAATGGTTAACTTGTGATGTCTTATTGGTAACAAACTAATGCGCATGCGCGAAGATTGCTTTGACACTCGCGGGTCGTGAATGTCAAGTTTCTCTCCGCTCCACAGACATAGAAGTTACATTTTCATACATATGTGAAATGAAATTTCGTGTGCTTCGCAGGAGGAATGGGTCTTTAGTAAGGAGCGTGAAATTTGCTGCACGAGGCGCAGGAAGCAAATTTCACATTCGTTGGTAAAGACCAAGTTTCCTCCCTCGTCACACAATATACTATTATATACAACTAGAGCCTGTGACGTTGCAGATTTTGCAACGCACAAGAGTCAATCATAAACATTTTTCTAATTCAAATTAAGAGATCCCTTTCAGTAATCTTTTTCCTACCTTCTTCTATCCCTTGTCCATTAGGGTGATCTTTATATATGTATACCTGGTCTAAGCTTTGTTTTAGAAATTGTTTGCTTTCTCTCGTGATATTGCGCAGTGGGCTGAGAGACACCGAAAAGTGGCCAAAAACAAACTTCAAAGTTTTGGTGAAAAACTCATTTTTTATAATGCAGATTAGTTATAACAACTTTTTCCGAGTTTCATGATCTTTTAACAAGTCCCTTTTATTCTAGAACGCTATGAATTAAAGAAATGTTTTTTTTTTGGTTTCATTTTTTTAAGAATTTGGTTCAAAAATTTTTTGATGAGATTATGAATACAAATATTACAATTTGTTCCTCATTCAAGTGACCTTAAATTAATACGGTGTGAATAAGAAATCGAATTTCAGTTTGGTTTTGCTTTCCCTTACTCTTTACTTATGCATTTTTGAAATTCACAATATAGACATTTAGATAAAAAAGAAAATCTTCGCCGAGGCGGCTTATGAAAGAATCCATGTTTAATATAAAAAATCGACTTTTGCTTCTTTTCTCGAAAACGAAGCGAGATATGGAGAAAAGTCAAGAATGTAAAATTGTTTTTTGGGAAAATTTCAATAGTAAAAGTCCCTTCGTGATTTTCAATTGCTCTTTGTTTTTGTGAAAAACTTAATTTTTCGATTTTCTTATAAATTTTTTTAATTATTTCTGGTTCTCGTTATAATTATTTTAGAAGGAAGAACTAGAAATGTACTCATATCCATTTGTTTTTCAACACTAAAGACTTTTTATCATAAGCTCATAATATTTTTGAAATAAAAAAATATCTTCACATAATTCAAACAATAATATGTGTTCTAGTTTTTTCTCTGGTATAAAACAGTGAAAAACGAATGTTCACCTCTAAAAATCGAAAAATCAAGTCTTTCAAGAAAATAAAGTGAGACTGAAAATTATTAGGGGGATCTTTTTGTTGAGAAATTCCCAAGAAATAAATCTTTCTCTCTTGAATTTTTGCTATATCTTGCTTTGTTTTCGAGAAAAAGTGTAAATTTCGATTTTTTGAAATTGAAAATGGTTTTTTTCAAAGAAGTTCTATTAGACAAACTCTAATTGACCGACGAAGAAGAGCTTGACGAGCACACAGATTGATGATGAAAAGCCAAGAGACTCATTCCAAAAAGCACCCTGAATTGTAAGAGGCTAGGACTTGCATTAATCAAGCACCCCAAAATAAGGGCTTCAACATAACACTGCAGCCTAAACGTAGTAGATCCTGCATATTGAAATTTTTTAAATAATAACTTTTAACGTCAAATGCTATATCAGCGATCTCAAAAACTCCTTTTTACCAAGTTTCAAGCAAATCTGTAGAAAATTTGAAATTTCGGCCACCATATTGGATCCTCTATTTTGAATAAGTGACTTTTGACATCAAAATCGAAATAAGCAGCCTTATGAACCGCCTTTTGCAAAGTTGAAGTGAATCTGTAAAAATATTTGAATTCTGGCCGCCATATTGGATCTACAGGATCTATTGGATCTGTACTATTCCCAATTTGTAACTTTTGACTTCAAATTCGAGATAAGCGACATTAAAAAACCTCTTGTACCTAATTTTAGGCGAATCTGTGAAAAATTGTGAATTCTTGGCCACCATATTGTATCCGCCATTTGTAAATTCCTAATTTTTGACGGCAAAATTGGAATCAGCGACCTCAAAAACCCTGTTATACCAAGTTTCATACAGATCCGACAATATCTTATATTTTGGCCAGTTTTCGAATTTCATCATATACTTTCCGGACGTAAAAAAATTTTGACTGACATCACATCCGTACACATATTCGTGAAGTCGCTCAGCCACACGAACAAATATCCGCCACCGCTCTTAAGAATTTCAGCGGTGATGCCATCCATACCAGCAGCCTTACCATTCTTTAGTTTCTTAATCATGGATATAATGTCGTCGATATTGATTCTTCATCCGCTACCTACAACGGGATTGTCCAACGTATCGTCTTCGATGTCACGGTAGTTATGCTCCATAGCTTGATCTCCATACAAACTCTTGAAAAAATCTCTCATGCAGTCTTTCACTTTGTCCGAATCCCATACCATTTCACCATCAGCATTCTCAATTCCGACTACCTCAGTGCCAGAACTTCCATTCCTGATCGTCTTAACTCATTTTCAAAATAATTTCTTATTTTTTTCAAAATCGTTCTGCATTTTTTATCTTCATCCGCTATGATTTTATTCTTGCTTTCTTTGACTAGTGTCTTGGCTTTTTTGTTTTCATCCCTTTAATAATTTTCTAATCTAGTCCTTTCCTCATCGCTAAGACCTTTAATATTTAATATTCTCAAGAACGCTTGCCTTTTCTCGTTGATAGCCACGCCGATTTCATCATTCCACCAGGTATCTCCAGCCTTCCTTCCTACAGCTGCAGTACCGTACACTTCAGATGCACTCTTGAAGATGCTGTCTCGTATTATTATCCATGCACCCTCTACATTTTTATTGTCTAATAACAATCTTCCAGTCTCGTTCATGATGTCCCAAATATTTATTCAGCTTTTGTATCTATAACTGTATTTGTATTCATTTTCAGAAAGTCCCTAGGGCTAATTAGTCCTTTAAGGAACAGAGTATACATAATAAAATATATAATTACAAGCACTGTTCGATGAATGTTAAATATATGATAGAATTGGTGAAGAGTTGAAAAGTACAAATAAAATAAGATGAAATAAAATATAATGTTGGTAGTCTGGAGTCGTAGAAGCTATATTGAAGAAGAAACAAACAGTGAGAGAAATATTCTATCAAAATAATATAATTGAGATTGAGTGAATAATAAGTAATGGCAAAGTTGTATATAGTAAGACGGATTTTACTGGATACATTTCAATCTGGATTTAAATTATGTTCTACCAATGTGTTATTTCTAAAGTGGGATTACTGGTTTGATATAGATGTGTAAAGAGGTCATGCTTAAAGTGATATCGTGACGGTGCATTTCTTAAACCAGACGGTAATTTGTTCCAAAGACGAGCTCCTCTCACGTCAAATGAACGTTGATGTTTACAAGTTCGGTGGGAAGGAATTCTTAGTACTGTCTTTCATTCACGAAGTCTGGACTGGGAAGGAGTTTTTTGTCTACAAAATGGAAGAAGTTGTGAAGATACTGAGGAGCTTCATTTTTCATTACTAAATACATCAAGTTACCCATAAAAAATTGTTTTCTCTTGGCTACAATCAACAATCCAGCTCTTTCTCTGTATTGTGTTATGTGATCACTCTTAGGAATATTATAAATGAATCTAATGCATGCATTGAGGGGACGCTCGAGTTTTAAATTAAGGTTATCAGTAATATCATCATACAATAAACAGTCGTAATCAAAAATTGGAAGGATGAGGCTCTCCACGAGAAGAATTCGAGTGGAGGCTGGAAGGGAATTTTTGTTTCTATTTAGTTGCTGAAGGATTCGGGAAATTTTCCCAGATATTCCACAGATCATCTCCCTCCAAGACAATGTCCAATTTAGTATCAAGCCCAGATCCGAAACCGACTCGACGAAGGGGATGTTAAATCCATTAACCTCTAATGAAGGTAGGGTGGCTAGTTTCAGAGAAGAGGGTGATGTTTAGGGCCTCATGACTATTGCCTTTGTTTTACTAGGGTTAAGAGCTAATCCATTATCCACAGCCCAGTGGGCCACAAAGTCAATATCTTCCTGTACCCAACTGAGCAATCGATCCAGAGAAGAAATAGGCCCTGAAATGTATAATTTAGAATCATTCGCATAGTATTTAAGTTCACCTCCAAGATCAGAAGCATAGAGATTAAGTAAGATAGGGACAAGAATGGAACCCTGAGGGATGCCGATGACTCACCCTTACTAGTAGTTACTTTCTGTGATCGATTACTTAAATTTCACTTCATTTAGTTTTTGCAAGAAAAATTCAGGAGAGATGTCCGAAAAGGAAGAGTTAGTGTCATCAAAAGAAGGTGGGGGAATACTTCTGAGAGTAGACGAAACTACCCCAGATAACGGCAGGGTTGTGAAGGTATTTAAGATAACGTTAAGAGAAAGATACGAGTCCGGAGAAGCACGTTTGGGAGGGATCAACCCCAATCGCCTCAAAAGGAACCATACATTCTCATTTTTGTTCCTGTTTTTAATCGAGTTAAAGTTGTATTGATTATAGGCGTCACGGATTTTGGTTTGTACAAGGTTCCTAATCTTCCAGAATTCGGGCTTGGATAGCCACATTTTTTGTTCTTTTCGCTAGTCTACGTTTATTATCACGTTCTTTCATAAGTATCCTAATATCAGAGGTGATCCAGGGGCAAGATTTTTCTTCACAAAATGAGGAACGTGAAGAGGCGCAAATTTATCAGAAGCTGAGGTTAAAAATGAAGTTAGCAAGGTGGTCTTAGTATCGACATTTTGCTCAAAATAAATTTTGTTCCATTCATTTGTTGTAAGGTGGTCAATGAAGTCTGAATCATTTATATTTGAGAGATTGCGTATTAGAGTCTGAAAGGTGCTAGGAGTAAAGTTATTCTTGAATTTAGAATTGATATTAATAAGGTTATGGTTAGATAGAAAGGAAATAGGATGCTGGGAATAGAAGGAAACCTTCTCGAGGTCATCCACCATCATGAGATCTATCCGAGGACTAGATCGGTCTGTCTGATGTGTGGAGGTATGGGGAACTATTGTCAGTCCTGATTCATGCACTACGGATCTTAAATATTTATTTTGGCTGCTCGTTGACTTCAGATTAGTATTGAAATCACCTGTGATGATAATGTTATTGTAATTAGGAGTATGTCCAAAAATTTCTGATTCTAGATCACTTCCAAAGGAGGCGTTTGGCGCCTCATAAATGACACCTACCAAAGCACTATCTTGTGTGGATATAACTTCGATAAAAAGGAATTCGATTGACGGATGGGTTGATAATGGGCTGACTCCTACCACGGCATCCCTGAGGCTGTCGTGAAGGTAATGGCAGATTCCACCCCTTCTCCTGGCATCAGTGTCTCTACGAAATAGGTTGTACTCATTAAGAGCAACTGAACTGGAGGGATAGTTATGGGTCAGCCAAGTCTCAGAAACAGCTATAATGTGATAGGACTGCGAGCTAAAATAATGATTAAATTCCGGATAATGGGCCAAGAGAGACTGAGCATTTACGTGGCAAATCGATAGAGTATTCATTAAGATAGTAAGTCATATACATCAGAGGTAACTAAATTGCAAAAATAAAGCTCATGGAAAAGGAAGTATTGACAAGGGTGAATAAGAGGGTCATGCAAGAGGGCCTCTCCAAGAGACCAAACTTCGTGATTACACAGAACATCTGTTGTCTTACGTAATATACCGTAACTGAGACAAAAATCGGTAAATGACCAATAGGAAAAGAGTAATAATACGTATATAAAAAAGATGCATGGTCACAAGAAATAATTAAGACAAAGATAATATTTACCAGATATCTCCGTGAGAAAGTACTTTGATATGCAACAGCCAAAAACAAACCCAAGTCGGAGAAAGCTTAATTGCTATTTCAGTTCGTCAACATGTTGATGCGAGGTAAGATGAATCCTAAGGGACCCATCCTCCTTTCGACAGAAAATCTTTCCCCCTGCAAGCCACCGGTATTTGATTTCCTTCTGCCTCCTGAGTTTGAGGACCATGGCGTAGATTTTTCTATTAAAGGGCGTCAGAGAATCCCGAATGAAAACTAAATGTTTTTCATTATCCGCCCAGCCAACGTTGAGCGAAGAGAAATCCCTTTTCTTAATCCGCTACTGGCATCGTTGCGATTGAAGCAATCAGTGTCGGAAGGTCCTCGTTCGATTTCATTGGTAGTCCTTGAATTTCAAGGGTTGTTTGAAGGGCAGCTTGCACCTGATTATTAAGGGAGGTTTCGTGGGAGGAGATCTTATATTCAAGTGATGCAGACTTCAATTCTCCGGCGTGAACTGTTAACTTAATCTCCAGTGTGCCGATCCGTTCATCATTCTTTGAGATGTCGGTTTTCATATCATTAATTGAGACTTTGATGTCAGAAATCCATTCTAGTTGTTTGCGCTCTAATTCTTTTCAGAAATTCTGGAAACTATCCTGCGCCTGCACTACCGCAACTTTCTGTGGATCCATGACTGCAAGGCGTATTGCCTCTGCATAGTCGGTGGCAAGGCCCCAGCGATCTCGCACGTGGGAGTGGGGGATATCTGAGACTGTGCAGTCCGTGTAGGCTCAACGTGTCCTGAACGTATTTTGCAATTGCTACATGTAAAATCATTTTGGCCTTTTTTTTAGTTTTTCAAAGTTCTTTTTGGATATATCAACATTGATACATGCTAGATGAAATAAGCCACCACACTTATGAACAACACAACACTCAAAAAGATATCACCGTCACATCACACACAACTAGCAAGTCAATAATACAAGAAACCACTTTTTATTAATTGAAACTCAAGGACGCGCCAAAAACACGTCTGACACCGATCACCACACATCATAGCAATCGTCACAAAATCTGTAAATTTTTTTGTGTGATGTAGGTCCCTCTTAATTCTAGTGGGTTCTAAAACGTTGTAAGTTTCAAGATTGTTCTTCTTGGTAACTATTTCCGAATAGTCTACAAAAATGTATATGTGGTGACTTCATGTTACAATTCATTGCCGTTACATAGTAGGATAATATTACTCAGGAAAGGTTCCGAAAATTCAAAAGTCCATTTTGAAAAATTTGAATTTTTAATATTTCGATAGAATTTTTTAAGAGTAAAAGGAAATTGGTGAAACGTGTCAAAAAATTATGAATGACTTTTTTGCATATCTCCTGACGTTTGGTTCAATATTTCAGTTTTCTATTCTTCATTGAAATTTTTGTCAATGATCGTTCTATAATTATTAATATGGATAATGTCAAGGAATCTATTTTACACATCTAGGACGTAAAGAAACAATTTTTTAGTAATGAAATGCAATCTTTTGAATCCAGGAACTGAACGAATTCATACCAAAAAATTTTCCAAAGTTTAAGTCTTCTTTTACAATCAAATTATTACATTCTCATCATAATGAGAAGGTATTTGTTTGATATGAAAACTGATTATCACAGATTTCTTTAAATCCCCACGTTTCAAAATCCCCTGAATCCGAAAAAAACAGGTTTTGCAATGGTGTCTGTCTGTGTCGTTGCTGTCGTTGATCTACCAATTTGTTATCAATCACTTTCCGATACGACGCGTAGTTTTTGTTTGATTCATGAAATACAACATTAAAAATTACGAAATTATATTTTCGGACAAACGACACAAGCTTTCGTTTTTATCGTGAAAAATAACATTAAAAATAAAAAAATTAAATATTTGGAAAAACGAAGCAAGGTACGAAAAAAAATTAATTGACAGAAGTTGTACACCCAAAAAAGATCTATAAGTTCGTTATCAATCATTTTTTGATGGAACGCGTGGTTTTTGTTTTTATCGTAATAAATAAAATTAAAAATTAAAAAGTTCAATTTTTGGACGAACAACACAAGCTATAAAAAAAAGAATTAGACAAAACTTACTGACCCAAAAAAGAAGTAAAAATTTGTCATAATAATTCCGTGATAGGACACGTTGTTTTTGTTTTAATCGTGAAAAATAATCTTAATAAAGAAAATCAAATTTTTTGAAAAACGGCAGAGGGTACGAAAAAAAATTAATAGACAACACCCAGAAAGGATCTACAAATTTGTGATTAATCTTTTTCAGATAGGATGAGTAGCTATTTTTTCAATCAAACAAAATAAGATTTGAAAATAAAAAATTTAATTTTTGGAGAAACGACACAAGAGACGAAAAAAAATGAAAAGACAAAAGTTGTTCAATCAAAAAAGATTCACAAATATGTTATAAACTTTTGTTACAAAAATACATTAAGAATACAAAAATTAACTTTTTAGTGAAACGACACAAGCTACAATCACATTTTATTTAACGAAATTTCCCGCCTAAAGAATATCTGCACATTTTCTTAAACGCACTTTATGCTAGGATGAGTATTTTTGCTTTAAATCTAAAAAAATAACATTAAAAAAAAACAAATTAAATTTATGAAAAAACGATACAAGTTACATAAAAATGTTCAAAAACAAAATTGTTTTTTTTTTATAGTATGCGCAATTTTTCTTTTAATTACGAAAACATTACAATAAATTTTCAGGGTAGCTGAGAATAAAATTTAATGCAAAATAAAGAACAAGTATCAAAGTAATCATGTGATAGATAAAATTTGTACTTTATTTTGCAATATCTTAATAATCAATTCCAGACCGAGGTACAGAAATAAATGCTAAATACATTCGATGTAGTAGTGTTGAACATATTGTAGAAAAGTTCACCTTTTAGACAAAATCGAGTGCGAAGCACGAGCTACGTGATGAGAATGTGTTCGTTGAAGCCGAAGGAGTTCTAACAAAAGAGAATTCACAATCACTAAATTACAGTTGCCGATGCTTTGACGTTTAATTTCAAAAGGTCTGTGCATAAATATGGGAGAAGTACAAAGACCGAGCGCGAAGCGCGAGAACCAACATACGCGCAAACATAACCTATTGTTGTTCAAATACTGTAAATATTGTTTAAAATCTAATAACTGTTGATAACCAATAGAGATTTAGGACGAGAAACAATAAAATAGCACAAACAAAAATGGTTACAAATTGTGAATCCTCTTTTACACCTGTTTTTTTTCCTTCAAAATAACTGATTTTTGGTGGAAAAAACGAGCATATTCTAGAATTGTTCAAAAATTCTTGCTCTTATTTGAAATCCAATGATTTTTTGCTTGAATTATGTACCATTTTTTCATATAAAACACCAAAATATTGCTTAAGATAAGAAATCCTTTTTGAAATCTATATCGATATTTCCGGTACAAACCGCGAGCTTGAAAACTAGAATTTTACAAAAAAATGTTATCTTCTTTGAAATCTAATTTTTGTTGTTATAAATAATGAGATTTACGGTGAAAAACTCCAAAATTACCTAACTATGATAGAAAATTGTGAATCTTTTTTGAAACTAGTCAACGGATTGTCCAAAAATTATAAGTCTTCTTTGAAATCTAATGATTCTTGAATAAAAATTTCAATTTGCGTGAAAAAATACTAAAATCCAATCAGAAATTGTTCAAGCTTGTCAATGTTATTATTTTAAGCAAAAATCATTGGATTTACATCTGGCTGGAATGTGTGAATGAGACCCTGAAGAGAAGGAATATTCGAAGTCGTAGAAATACAAGCACGTGCATGAAACGATGCATGGATGTAACGGAAGCAAAAGAGGTATGTAAGGATAGGGATGTATGGAGAGCAATTGT
>JAUMHM010000016.1:6832559-6844875 GCA_032362435.1 Melikaiella ostensackeni
AAGCACATTTACAAGCCTTCAGACCATTTAAACCTGCTACCTGGTTCTTTAAAAATGTTACCTGAGTGCCTGCGAAAGATCTTCTCAGAAACTTCTCAGGCCCTGATAATGTTTAGTGAACATTCTGACATTTTCTTTCGGTAGGGTATTTTCCGAAAAACCGACACCACTTTGTCAATTTTGAATTTAAAAAAATTTTTTTTACTTGACGCTGTCGTAAAGACAGCCTCTTAAAGCAGGCGTGCAGACGTGGCATATGGGACCGTCAGCCAAGAAAGGGACCTAACGCCCAAAAAATCGATTTTTAGTTTTTTAGACGAATCAATAGATTTTTATTTGCTCTTTTATAATAAACAAAAAATAATTGTTGTGTGCAAAATTCGACTTGCTATGAAACTGCAAAGTGAAGACCCTCTCATGGAGTTCCTATGCTGGACCGCCTCTTCAATCGCTCCTCCTGTAAAATTTAGCTCCCGGGCGTTAAGGTCTCTTTCTTCGCGGACGGTCATATATGATCGACTGTTGTAAGCCTCGATGATAGTATACAGATTTCTTGTAATTATTTATCTGCAGTTTTTTAGTACAATTTTTTTAGACTACTTTATGTGCTAAATCTAAATCTTCTCTACAAATTTTCTAATATCCCCGATGTTCAGGATTTTTTCTATGTGCAAACCAATTTTCAAATATTTTATTAGATATTTCTATTGGCAACTTTAAATTGTCTTTTATTCACAAAAATATATTTCTTATTACATATTTTATCCAAAGGAAAATGTATATCATTATTATTATTCATCGCATCATTTTAACTCTAGTTTTGCAACTTTTTTTTAAATTAGCATAAAATGTAGCACTTTTTATTTTTGGATTGAGGCTGGCCACTGAACTAAAATAAACGGGAAAATTCCTTGCCGTTTAACAGTTTTTTTCGGCCATTAAAATAAAAAAATTCAAGTTTCGAATGTGAATATTTTTTTATCTGAAGTATTCAAAACTACGTTGCAATAACAGCATATTCAAAGACTTCTGAATTCGAAAATTTCAAAATTAAAACATTTTAAAGTAAACAATTTCAAAGCCAGACGTTTTTTTTCTAACAATTGTGGAAAATTAAAATATACTTCGACGACTTCCAGACCATTAGAAATTTTGTTAATTAAAGTTTCCAGATAAAATTTAATGTGTAACGTTTCGAGACCAGTCTGGTCTCATCATCACACCTCATTACTCACAATTTTGAAAATTCGGTAGAAAAATTACTTGGTACATAGAAGACTAAGTTGAAAAAAGCAATGTGAGTGCTCACATTTACGTTGAAAATTCGTACAAAAAATAGTTCTTGGTTATGTAATGGAAGTGATGTAAGACCATTATACAGATTTTAGTAAAAACTATAAACATATACTATATATATATACTACTATATATATACACTACATATATTTATCATTAATACATAAATTGGAGATTTCTAAATTTTCTAATTTCGAAGGTTTTAATTTTAAATTATTCCATCTGGAATGTTTTTAAATTCAAAACTGTTTGATTTAAAACTATTTTAAAATGAAAAAAAAACATTAAAAAGTAAGGCTGAAAAATTAACACTTTTAAATGCATACCTTCTAAACTAAACAATTTTAAATTTGAAGTCGTTAAAAAACATTTAAAAAATTAGGATTAGGCATTGCCAGCTGAATGATTTTAAATGTCAAAATGTTATAAATTGAACGTTTCCAAATTCAACTAAACTCAGTATCCAACTAAATTCAGTGTCATATCTCGATTTTTCGGTCCAGCGGCCACTCTAAGGTAAAAATTCGGCAAAATTCAATTAAGTTTTCCTTAATAATTTTAATAAATGAGGCTTCAGGAGAAAATAATGCAAACTATGTTGTATGTTTCACTACTCATTAACCCATTTATTTCTGTTTCAATACAGAATCCTCTGTAAGAAAAATATAAGGTATGTATTGGGTTGGTTAAAAAAATTTGGAATGAAATCATTCGATAAAAAAAGATGTGCAAACTGACATTGAGTTGCTTCCGCGAGCAGCAATTTTCCGCAAAAAAAATGCTTCATGGGACATGCCCGTTTCATACAACTATATTGCGGTTAACACACCAGTAAATCGATCTTAAATGTTACTATCAAACGATGTTACACAAATATGCTGCAGGAGGTACAAACGTCCATCAATAAAACTTGACCGAGTTACTTCTCCTTCTTCCCATTCACATACTATTTTCTTTTTGCATCGTAAAATCGGCTTCAGTATACTTTTCTGTCTACTTAAAAAAATTCAAAAAGTATTTCATTTTTATCGTCAAATACTCTTCATCAAACGAAGAAAGAACTGATTTCCACTTCGTAAGTAAAATTGAAATGATTATTTCAGCTGATAAAAAAAGAAGGAGAAGCAAGCCTACGCCTTGAACCTTAAGTACTCGCGCGGGATTTTTCATCATTTGACGCTCGCAAGGATTTCACCCTTCATTATTGAAGCTTTAGTGCTCAAAACAGTAACACTTGTAAAAGTCTCAATTGAATTAGCGAATAATTTTTACAATTAATAACTCTATTCAATATTTTTACAGCGCTGAAAAATTTCATTATGTGCCGCGCGAGTTTACTTAATGGACGAGCACAAAAGTGGCTACGATTAAAAAATTAATGGTATTACCCTATAACGATACATTAAAATTGTAAAAGTAAACAATAACGTAGTACATGACATGTTTAATGAAAAAAAGAGGTACGAAATGAGCCGTCTTGACACGTGGATTACTTCATCAGACCCTTGGCTCTGAACAGGTCTCGCATCAGCCCCTTGAGGTATCCAATTTCCCGTTGGAGATCTTTCATTTGGTCTCGCAGTTTGTCATTGTCATTGACCAGTTCCTGTTCCTCGGTTAGGATTTCTTTGATCTCTTGCTTTTTCTTCTGCCTGTAGCGAGTTGCCGCGTTCTTATTTTGCTCCTTCTTGCGAATTTTCTTGTCCTCGACGGACGGTCTAGAATACGGCTTGCGCCGCGTTTTCGATAGACTCGAAGGAGCTTTCCGTGACTGATGGTTTGGATCATCCATCACCCAGTCAGGATCATCCACGGAGTCCTCGGATGATATGCAACTGGCGCCTGAGCTGGTGCACGGACTCGACGGTGACATGTCTTCCGCACAGGAGCGCACATATTCATCAACGGCGGCTAGTTCTCTTGCCACGTCTCCTCCTAGCGGTTCCAAAGACAGATTTTCAGCATTCCACTGCTCTGGTATTTGATCTATGAATGGTATCGATTTTTCTATCGGCATGGTTGCAACGTGGTTGGTCTGCTGAACTGGATACACAAGAGTAGATTGCAGTGGCTGCAAAGTAACGAGCAGGTGTGTTTCGTTCAAATTTTTCATGGGCGGCGGTGATTGTGGAGGCGTCAAGGTGGAAATCACAGGTTGAATAATCTGCTGATGACCTGCCTCGACATCGCCCAATACCGTCTCGAACTCTTGCAATAGACTCTGGGTCGTTTCCTGGTGGTGAGCCTTCCCTATGTTCGGATAGATGACCGCCTTGTTCTGACCACATTCTGGGGCTGGAAGTTCTTCAAATATTGGGAGATTTATCTTTTCTTCCAACCAATCCGAAAAGGGTTCTGAAACAAATAGCAGTAGATGTTACACTATTTATTTAAGTAATATAAGATATAATGAAAATAAGGCTTACAAAAAGAACACTCCTCAATTATTATTATTCAACGATACCACCAATTTTCATTCATACTTTTACAATTAAAATTAGTATTTCTCTCAAAATATAAACATTTCATTCATAAAGTTACGTTATACTTCAACTCTTCAACTGTTTACTCAATTAGCAGAAATTTTAGTATTTATGCACAACTTAACTTTGTATTAAAATTGTTCAACTTTTTTATTTGATTTTAAAATAGAAATTCAAAAACTTGTCTGTAACTTGTTCTCTATGATAATCTTTTTAGATTTTTAAATATCTAAAATCCCCCCTCCCACAAGAAATCGTCAGACATTAAACCTCTTAGCTCACAGTCCTTCCCAAACTATATTAATAAGTCTCCAAATAATGCCTGACATACTCAATCCTGTGGGTTTTTCAATCTATACAATTCCCTTCCGTCTACCGCCGGATGTTTGGATGTAGACATTCGATAGCATAGAGTGCCTACACCCATCCTCAGCATCAAACTTCCTGCTCGACCTTAGTTAAAGGCAGCAAAAACACGACTAAGCAATAATCACGGTCACGCATCCGAGCGCTAACTGCGCCCGTCCGTGCTTATCTTCCGAGACTTGAAAAGTCGATCATCACTGCAAAGCTACTGCCGTCGGTAAGGGTTTTTATATATAAAAAGCCCTTTTTCTACAAAGATATCAAATTAGATTTTATATTTATTTGCGAACGTAAACATGAAAGAATTTTAGACTACACGATACAGTTTTATTGTGAAAATGGTTGCAAAGGCTGAGACCAAACTTAGTGAAATTTAAGAAAAAGTTTTTCTGTCAATTCCCAGTTTTTCATGGTTTGCAATAATTTTCTTCCGCTCATGGTAATTTAAAAGCTAAAGTTTTTAAAACTGCAAAATTTGGTATTTGAGAATAACTTAAATTTTTTTTTTACAAACTGAAATCCATTAAACTTGGAATCTTCTTATTTTGAAGCTTTTAAAGTTTAAAATACCATATTTACGCACTAAACATTCAAAATTAAACATTGAAAAACTTAAAATATTAGCCGAATTTTTTCGGTACACATAGACACTGCATTAACTCAAATTGCTTCGAATGTAGGTATGAACAATATCAGATCAAAGCCTTCAATATTGTACAACTCGAAATTAGAAACCTAAAACTTGAACAATTTTACATTTAATACCGTAAAAGTTTCGATTTCCCGGTTTTTTGGTCCAGTGGCCTGAATTTTGAATATTTATAAATAAATGAAGAATGACACGGCCTAAGGGGGTACGTGACAAATTATGGAAATTCGTTTTCTTGATATAAATTAATGTATGTGATCTAAATAAAAAATTGGAGTGCATAAGGGCATGAGTGCTAGGATCCGTGTAGTAGAATAGTGTACGTTTCTTTTTCTATCTAATGTATAAAGAAAACTATTTTGTATGAAGAAAGTTTTAATAAACGCTTCATTACAAAGTGAATCGGTTGACGGAAAACATAATATGTCCAATTTCAGCGTAACTTTGGAGGCTCGTTGACGGACCAAGAAGTTATCGATTCCTCGATCGATGACGTGTTCGTGGGAGAAACTTCATTTCTCTCACTAGAGGGAAAAGTAAGTGAGAGAAGTGAATTTAGCGTGGAGAAAAATCAACTCGATAGTTAAGCCACCCGACGTGAGCTATGGGTCTCGCGTTAACAAAGTGAAACAAAACCTCCAAATTCAAGTTGATAATTCGTCAATCGGTTGACGAATCTATAACTTCGTTGTTTCTCAACTCGCTCCAAAGCCGTATTTCCCGCCTGCGGTAATTGGACAAATTATCGGTGCATTGTGTTGGAGATATTGGCGACAAATGGTGTGATTGCTGCGCGAGCGTAAACGCCTATATCTCCAACACGATGCACAATATATTATGACTCAGTACTCATGAAATCGATTTTTGATATTCTATAATTTTTACGTTGTTTTTTTTTTTATGAAATGCGTAAAAGTTACAGTTTTTTGTTCTTCTCTGTGTCGTTAAATTATTTTTTTATCTTAGTTTCAATATTTAAATACATATAACCTGTTTTTTTGTAAGAAAATATTGGTTTGAATTCCCTTTTAAAGGCTATAACAACATTATCCATCCATCAACACAACTAGTTGACTGCCTTTTTCATTAAGTGTATCATTTGAATATTAAATTATCGTCATTATTTAAAATGTGCACACACTTCGAAGAAAACAATTCTGTCTCAATTACCAGCTGAGACAGTGAATTATAACTGCTTGAGACCTTGAGGTGCAGTAGAATGCCAACTACGGACTTTCCCAGTTGTAATGAAACGGTTCAATTTAATTTTAAAAAGCGTATTTCCAATATGCTGTGTTTTAATTGCACAACATTACTCTGACGCATTTAATTTTTGTCAAGAAAAAAAAGCCTTTTCACATTTAGAATCAATGAATTTCATGCATAATTTTTTGCTGTAATTAATAGAAATCATTAAACATAAAAAACTGTCTAAAAAATATGAACTACACACACTAATATAAAAAACGGCGTTGAAACAAACGCTTTTTAGAAATAAAAACAATAATTACATTTAATTACATATTACCCAATTTTCAAGAAGTTTGTAATCATGGAATAAATTAAAAGAATATGTACAAAAACGTTATCAATGACGTTCAAGTACTGACAATAAAATGAGGTTTTCTTTGTGTTTTAGCATTATCTTTACATTTGCACAAAAACACATTTTCTTTCGCAACTTGCTAATAATACATATTTGACAATTGCTGAGCACTTTTATTACAGATTTTTTTGTTACTATTTTATACACTATTTTTGTATATTTTTCTATAACTGTTTTCTTTATCTACATTTTCTTAAGATTTGTAATTAGGCAATCGTGCAAAATGTTCCAGAGGTCTTATTTCTCAACTTATTTTAAAGTTTTTTTCAAAATTGAAGCTAATTACATTTTTAAGAAGTCTGAACGGACCAATTTTTGAAGAACTTTTTATAAATTGGTTATTTACGTTAAAAAGAAAACGCCAGAAAGCCATCATTTTTATATTTGAGCTACTTTGTTCCATTTATTGACATTTTCTCAAAAACAAAAAGAATTAGTGAATTTACTTTCGTTGAATACAAATTTTTATTATAGATGTAAACTGAAAGTCCCATAAAAGTCCGACTTTGGTTCTTGCCTAAAATGGCCTTGGACATATGGCGGAACGACTTCAATGTCAACAATCAGGGCCGTGTGAACTATTTCCAGTAGGAATACATAATATTAATCAACGCCACAGCTCTCGCAACGCCTCCCGCTCATCCCCTCAGACTCCGCCGCCCACGAATGCGAGCTGGTAGAATTCTAGGAAGGACATGTTGCAGACAGACTTATTAGGGACTTTCAGTGTAATAATTAAAGGATGCCGGTGATACCTGATGTATGACGTACAAGATTTAAATATACTAGTTACACTGATTTTGTTGTGAATTATATTTCATTCATTTTTGCTTACGACTGAATACTAAACAATAACAATTGTTAATTTTAAAAAATTGAAGGTATTCTTGAATTTTATGAAAGAAAATTTTTCTATTCTGCGAAATCATTTCTTTCAGATGCGAAAAGATCCAAAAAGAAAACATTTTTTTGATGTTTTTTTGAAAACCCAAAAAACAATCACGTTTTTGAAAATGCCATTTTTATTTTCATTTCAGATGAAGGTCTAAATGTGTTTTACAGGTTCTGAATGTTTTATAGTGGAACAGCCAGTGGTTCACGAGAAAAAAAATTTGCATCCAACGTCCGGTACGATGGGATAAAAGTATGGAAAAATTAGCCAAATGTTGAAAAATAATCCGATTTGTATAAAACTCATTACTTAATGTGCTTCAAATGACTGGGCGGTTGTTACCTGATGAATTACGTCTACACGGACAAATTGTTTGATGTAATATTTTTACCAAATAATTTGAAGGCAATTACATATAAGGGTACAGAGAGCTTTTTCCGGAAAATGTTGTTATTGGTTTTTTGTTTAATTGAAGATGAAAAATTGAGGATCCGGATGCAAGGACATCAGCACGTAAAGTATTTGGCAGGGTGTTGTGGAGGCTGATGGCCGTCAGAGATTCAAAGTTGAAAATTTAAATTCTGACATATTGATTCTTATAGAAAATAAAATGCCGCATCTTTATTTCCTTTTCGGGATTTCGGTATTTGCAAGAACAATGAAATATTTCACCACCACAACGATAAAAAATTAAATGAACAGTTGTAAACAAATTGAAAGTTAGCAGTGGAATTCGTTTTCAAATTTCAAATGTAATACATAGAGCAATTTCAAGTCATTCAAAAGCCAATCAGGTTTCGACAACAATATGTCCGATATTGTCGAGATATTTGGTAACATAACATTTTTTTAGATAGGATAATAAATTAATATAGATCGTTACCGGACATTTCATAAAAAATATTCTGCAAAAATAGAGATCATTATTTACTATTATTTGGAATCAACGTTGACTAACAGATTGTTAACTATACCAAAATCTTCGTAAGTATAAAATTATCAGTTTTAGCCCGCATTATGAATAGTTTCAATAACGATTTTCGAGTTTTATCCAAAAAAGCAATGCCGCGTGACCAGACAAAAAACTTGTGGGACAGACTTTGAAGTAATATTTGAAATCTTTAACTCTGAAATATTAAACCCTCTTCTCCATTATTATTATCTTTTTTAACACAATATAAGTGATATCTACGAATCTCAAATATTTATAAAAGTTTGTGAATATTTAGTAGCAATTTTTCATTTTATGTTTTTAGTTTGAGACGGGTGCGTTACTAGACATTTTGGGTACTTTTTTATTTATAATTTCTGAACGAAGTCGTCTACAATTTTGAAACTTTACTAAATTGTGCTTTGATATTAGTACTTTATTGAGATATTTTTGATAGAAAAAATTTATCAATCAAAGAAAATGTGGAAAACGACTGGGATTTAAAATGGTCAACTTTTTGGCAATCACCCTTATCGTGTGATTAATAAAACTAATAAATTCACCTCTCTAGATGAAATATTTATTCTTTAATAATGTTATTATAATCCACCTATTTTTTTTAGCTATTTTCTAATTATTTTATAAAATTGTAATGCACTTTAATCACGATATTTCAACAACAGTTTGAAAAATAGAAAACAAACAGGATTAAATGTTTTTGACCTGTTAAAACAAGATAAGGTATTTGAATTTTCCATACTATACATACACATATGTATTTTATTTCTACACGTTTTCTTAATATTTCTAGCCCACGTCTCTGAAGACTTTAAAGTTTTCTCTCGGACAGGATGGGGTAGGACCTTGTGATTTACTTTTAATTATGGGAATGTAAAAATTGGATTCACTATAAATAAAACTAGATATAATTTGAAATTTTTACTGCAGCAAGAACTCAACTTTCGTTATTCATGCACGATGTTGTTAACACTTTCGTTGCCAAAACGAATATGATCTTATGTTTTAAAAAAATGGTTTTCAATGCTTGTATAACGGAATAGTTTCAAGGACATCTTTAGGTCATCTGATACTCATTGCAATCCTGCGGTTTATCTTTGAGTTCATCGCCTACATCAAACGGCAAGCCGGCGGCCTTCGGTCAGCATGAGATACGCATGGAACATTAGCCGCGCACTGAAAGGTTAACGTTTAAACTTCTTCACCTATTAATTTATTTGAAAAAAGGCTTAACGGAAAACTTCTGCGTACTTTTTTGAACAACTTCTTAACAGGAAGTTTTCATTTGCACAAACTTCGCTCGATAAACGAAGCGCTCAAACATTATGTGGAACGAGTTATGCAATAGACTATAAAATAATTGATAATTTTGTTATAAATAAAAATATAAACTTTTAAATCTGATAGACGTTTCAAGAAACTATAAAGAATACAACTTTTTCGAAAAGGAAATAAAGATGCGGCATTTCATTTTCTATAAGAATCAATATTTCAAAATTAAAAATTTCAACTTTGAATTTCTGACGAGCAAGGGCCTCACAACCACCGCACCTTGCGACCCTCAGTTTTTCATCTTCAATTACACAAAAAACCAACAACATCTTCCGGAAAAAGCTCTCTGTACATAAATGCCTCTGTATGTAATTGCCTTAAGATTATGTGGTAAAAATAGTACATCAAACGATTCATCCATGTAGACGTAATTTACCTGGTATCAACCGCTCAGTCGTTTGAAGTACCTTAAGGGTTTTTTAAGTCACATATTCCAAATACCGCATCAGAAAGTAAAAAGTCAAAATAGCGGATCCAATTTGCCGGCAAAGGTCTTTTTTAAATTATCTGATTTGTATAAAACTCATTTTGTTGATGTTCTCTTAATAAAAAAAAACTCAAATATTAGATACAAATTGCAAATTCAAATTAGCGGGTCCAAAAGTGGGAGCAGGATTTTTAAAAATGATGTGATTTGTTTAAAACTCATTTTCAAAGCACCCCGTGTGGAAAATTTTCATGGAAGTCTGGAATCATGCATCACCAATACAGTTTTTCTCATGCCCTACTGTATACAGTAATATTATACTGGCCCGGGCTTGACACTGTGTAGTTTTGTTATGGTTGAATCTTTTTCAAGATAGACTGTGTAGTCGCTACACAGAATTAAGAGACAATTGCGATACAGTAAATATGTCAAAAATTTATCTCGGCACTAGATAGCATGACTTTTTGGACTTATAAAATGAAATGAAAATATAATTTTAATAATGTTTATATAAAATCACTGAAAAAACATTAATTAGGAAATTGTATTTTTTACTTAAATTTTTCGATTAATGAAGTATGTCTGAGATATAATTGAAAACGGAATAGTCGTCGTTTTTATTTTCACCTTAGAATTTGGGTCCTTAAATTATAATGAATTGTGTTGATTTTGTGTTGAGTGAAAAAAATCAATCTCATTTATTTGTGTTTAACGTGGATAGATAATAAACAACATTCTTTTACTTTTTTTTTTAATTTACAGCCTAAAAACATGGAATTGTTCTCTACGATTTTATTCGATATAAATTACCATATCTCATATTCGAAGTGCGGCTATTTAGTTCCTGTCGCTGTGAGCTCTTTTGGATTTGGAGTTTAATGATCGCGCAGTCGTGATCTGTCAGCTAGCACTTAATGATAAAGTTATTTTACATACCACGGAATACTATAAAATAGGAATAACCCTTAACATTCATAGTCATGTAAGTATTATTTCATTTATTATTGTTAGAAAATAATTTGTGAAATAGTTTTTTATTTTAGTATATTAATATAATCGAATCTAATTTTCCAACCTCAAAATTCGATAAGAATTGGAGCAAGAAATATTTATAGAGTAATTGATTAATGAAGAACATTCTGTTTTTCGAATATAATGCCTAGAAATATAAAGTTGTCATTTACTATTATGTTTATTCATTTTAAATATATGATATTAGTATTTAATTTCGGTGAAGTGTAATTGCAGTGTCGCAGCTATTTGTTAGCGATAAATTATCCAAAATATTATTTAATAATAGCATTTATCCTCAATACTCATTTTAATGTATTTTGTCATTGTTTGAAATTTTTTTGTATTTAATCGAGCCTAATTTTCTAACCTCAAAATTCGATAAGATTTGGAGCAAGAATATAACTGCTTAGAAATATGTAATTCTTATTTTATAAGTTATATAAATATGTAATTGTGATGTACTATTTTTTTCATTGAATAGTTTTTCATTTTAGTGCGGAAATAAATCTATTTTATGGATCTCATTTCTTAACCTCTAAATTTGATCAGAATTGGAGCAATAAATATTTTGATTGATGTTATGTTGTGTTGAGTATATTTTATTCTTTAATCCGTTGTTTATGAACTTTTTTGATTCGATGTTTTGCTGTAAAAATATTTAAACTTTTTAAATTTATTTTAAGTATCACTCAACATCAATATGAATTTATTCTTTAAATAAGATTATCTTAAACAACATCACAGTTAGGCAGTCTTTAAATTTGTTTAAACTTTATTTATGGTATTTGTTCACAGTATGAGTGATTCTTGGTGCTAATTAGTTTCTCAGTATAATTTACGTCTCGACATATACCAAATAAAATGGACAATAGTAGTCGCAAACGGAAGCTTAGAGCAGTAGTGAGGTAGCAGTGAGGAGCAGTAGCTCGAGTGAGGAATTATAGAGCGCTGGCAAAAGCTGCTGAATCACGCATTGTACAAGCTCAGTACAAGCAGTTCAGACTCAGTAGGTAAAACATTATTTCGCAATAATAAATAACATTTTTTTGTCATAAATTAAATTAGTCAATCCGCTTACTTTCATTCGAAACGGTTTGTGAGCTTAATTAATACATAAATTTATAATGATGGTTATAATTTGTCTTCAGTAACAAACAACTTGAATTTAAGAAAAAGAATGAGTTTCGTATGCAAAAAAATACTTTATGTTTTCAAAAATTAAGTTTTTTCAAATTTTTATTACACTTCCTTCTAAAAATCAATTTCTTGACTTTGCAGAATGGAGGTCAATCCCTGGAGATG
>JAUMHM010000016.1:6872635-6886241 GCA_032362435.1 Melikaiella ostensackeni
GGATGTATGGAGAGCAATTGTTTATAAGAAGAAGAGTGATGTCTGAAACGAAAGATTTTGGAAACTAATGGCCCCACGTGAAGAGATTTTCTTAGTGGATCGTTATAATTATTTCCGTTATTATAACGGCTTTGCGAAGCTCTTAACCTGTGTTGATTGCGAGAGAGATTGATCAAGCGACTAGTGTCGAAGCGACGTAGTGAGATTGATCTGAAACCTATTCCTTCTCCTCCTAAACATCCCGTACCCAAATTTACAATACAAATTCCTTAATCCCCAGTAGTAAAACGAGACCAAAACCTCGACAAGTATCTTAGCTTTTTTGTTTTTATCTCTATAATCATTCTCTAATCTAGTCCCTTCCTCATCGCCAAGACCTTTACGATTTAACATCCTTGAGTAGGCTCGCTTTTTCTCGTTGACAGCCATGCGAATGTCAGCATTCCGCCAAGCGTCTCCAGCCTTTTTTTTCTACAGCCGCAGTACTGCACACTTGAGATGCACTCTTAAAGATGCTATCTCGTAGTATTATCCATGCATCCTCTATTAATTCTAACCCATAGCAGTCTAGGCGATACAGATTCATACTTTTTGACATGTTGTTTTGCTCTCTAATTCATAATCAGACCGACTCCTTGGCTACCATATGATTCATTGTCTACTCCCGAACAAGGTTCAAGTCTGCTCTCTATGCCACTTACTTCACATCTCTCCTTCTTTGTTTCCAGTACACATAAAATATCTAGCTTCCTTACGCATATCGTATCCCGCAATTTCTCTTCCTTAAGATCATTTACACCTCAAGCAATCCAAACGCCCAATCTCCATTCATCGCCTGAAACTTTTCCGAGGACATGCCTTTCGTGAACAGAAGTGTCAGTCCTATCCGGGGCTATATTATTATTTGTATTATTCATTCTTAAAAGTGTACAACCAACTACAACTTGATGCGAGAGATTTATTTCATAAGTATAAAATAATGTCTAAACTAAGCAGCCAAATCGTGATAAGGTAAGGTGTCCATACATAACGTCAGTCCCACCAAATTTCAGTCTTCGGAAGGAAAGTATGAAAACCAAGCCAGAACCAAAGGAGTTATAATCGGATTGTGTTGTACACTGTAGAGGGCACCAGTCTCCTGCAGTTTGGTCTCTGAGATGAAAAAATACAATTCAATACTCCAGAAATGTGACAAGAAATCTCAAGCGTGAATAAAACTTAATAAGCTTGGAAGCTTCCCTAGATTTTCATTTTGTCATTCCCAAAAGTTTTCACAACTTTCCCAGCAGTTTCCATAAATTGTCGAAAGCTTCTGTAAATTTTCATACATTTTCGAAATTTTTTGTAAACGACCATGATTTTTCGAGAGTTTTCGTAAATTTCCATGCATTTTCGAAAATATCCGTAAATTTTCATAAATTTTTGAAACTTTCAGTAAATTTCCGCAAGTCTCAATAAATTTTCGGTAACGTATCAAAAATCGAAAATTTCCATGACCTTCTTTTTTTTTAGACGAACGATCTCTTCCGCAACACGGTATGTTTGCGACGTTAGTATAAAATTGACAATTTTAGCCCGCATTATGGATAGTTCAAATAATTATTTCATAGTTTCATTCTGAAATAGCAATGCAGCGTAACCAGACGTAAAACTTGTGGAACAGACTTTGAATTGATTTTTAATATTTTCAAATCTAAAATATTGAACTTCTACTCTTGATTTTATTTGCAACTTAATATAAGTGATATCTGTGAATATTAAATACATATAAAAAGTGGAGTTTATATTATTCAGCAATTTTTCATTTCGAATTTGTATTTGAGGACTGATGCGTAAAAAGACATTTTGTGGACTTTTTCATTTATAATTTGTAAACGAATGCATAATAAATCATGTTTATTAATGATGTCAGTGAAAATAAAACATTGTTTGATACCACTTTGAATTATTTATAATTTTTTCTTTGCAAAATGATGTTTTTTGTAGGAAATTTTTAGTGAATCTATTAGCCCTTCTTTCAATTAAAATTTCCTACACTACAATAATTTATAAATATAATTGATTTTGCATTATTTAACGCCTATTGGCACCGCGCTTGATGTAAATTTTTAGGTAAGAGGCTGATTTCTTCCACGTTTCGTGTAGCAGGATTTTCCGTAACCATAAAGTTAGTATTCCAATAATGAATATATCATGTTGAATCAGTAGGTTCCATAGAGCCTGTAGTACGAGCTTGAGAAGAAAATAAAGATTTGTGAATTTAAAAAGAATAATTATCAATCTCAAAATCAAACACTGACCAATTCTGAACAGAAGCACTGGAAACTAAACAGTTTAAACTCAATAAATTTTTAAACTATGACTGACAGTTTGAGAAAATGGACGATAAATATTAAAAATCACAGAAAAATTACACAATGTGTGACGGTGTGACCACTCACAGGAGTGCATCCCCCACGAAATATTGAAAAGGGGTAGAAGTGTGACTTTAATTATTTCTGTGAAAGGGGAGTTTTAAATTGAATAGTTGATTATCAAAAGTCTTAGAATTTAAATAATACCATGTATAAAGCTTACAAATTTGAAAAATCCAAATTACTAATGCTTTTGAAGTATAAAATGTGACAGACCGAATTTGGAACATCTAAACTTGAACTAGCTTGAAATTAAAAAGAATACAATAGAATTTAGGAAATTGGGAAATCTAAATTTCTTAACATTCATGAAATTTGAAAAAAAGAAATTACGCCTTCAGAGATGCAAACAAAAAGATCAGAAATATATTCCATAACTTCTGTATGTTTATTAAGGTGAGCCAAAAATTCAAAATAATATTTGAAATTTAGAAATGTCTAGAGCTGAAAAGTTTCTATTCTTTATTACAAATAGAAATCTGTCATGACTTTTTCGAATGAAAAATGGTCCTACGGTATCGCAATAAGGTCAAAAATTTTTTATTTTAAGAATTTAAACAACATTTCCCATGAGTGCCAAAATATTCTAAACTTCTTATGTACAGTTTTTGATATAAAATGCTATTAGAAAATCAATTTAAAAACAATATACTTTTCTTTAATTTAGATTTTGTTGAAAATGAGCAAAAGTGACATTCTTTAAGATTTGGTTTATTTTTAAAATAAAAATCAATTGAATCCTAAAGAAGTGATTTTGTCACAATGTCAAATGTCGTACCGATAGGGAATTTTTGTTTAATTTTCAAAATAAAAAATTGTTAACTTCATTGCGACACCGTAGGACCATGTTTGATTTCAAAAATCATCAGATTTTGTTATTTGTAATAGTACGTAGCAGCTTGTCAGCAGTAGCCATTTTTGATTTTCAAAAATCGAGACTCTTACGTAATATTTTTATGAGATCAACCCTATATGAAATCCATGTATTTAAAATTATGAGATAACTTTAAAGTCTAATAGTGACAATAAAATATTGTAGTAATTTCATGAAGACTTCAATATCGGTATAATTAGATTAGTATTCTGATTATTTTCCATAATTCTACAAAAAAATATTCATAAAGAAAGCTTTCTGACAATTTTTGAAATTACTACTACATTTGAAAATTCGTCATTTAAAGCTATATAATAATCATTTCTATTTAGAAGCGTTTAATATCGAAAAATTTCCAAAGCAAAACTATTCAAATTTAAAGTTCAGACAAGTGAAATTTTATTTTAAACTTTTCAATTTTAATAGCAAACACAAAAAATTACAGATTTTTCGAAATGATTGTTTGAAGGCAATGAAGTCTGAAGCGGTCAAAATTGAGAAATCTCATATGAGAGGATTATAAAAGAAATACGTACAATTGCGATCAAAGAAGTTGGGGAATTTAAAAAATAGATTTTTGAACATGGAAAACTGAACAATCTTGAATCTAAGATGTTATAAGTAACCAAAGACAAATCTCAAAGTCAAAATACATTATTATGCAACTTCAAATGTCTGCTTTCAAGGAGAAAAAATTTTAATTTGGAAGCGATAATGCTAAAAATTTCAAATTTTGTGGGCATAAGATTAAAACAGTGGGAATTGCACACAATTTTGATAAGGAATAATTGAGAAATTGAATTTTTAATAACAGCATAATTTTGCTTACATGGAAGCCTTTGAAATGCAACAATTATACTCACATTAGCAATCAGATTTCCTATTTAAAAAATTTTTCTGCTTTAGAATGGATATAAAAATTGGAAAGCCTAAAAGTGAATTGCTATTAATTATAATTTCACAAGCTTTTAATGTTGAACAGTTTCAAATCAAAGAAATAAAAAATTCAACAATTTCAAATTAGAACGGGACAAAATTGAACAATGCGATAACATTCGTGAAAATTTGAGCTCTTCTCGAATATAATGAGTTATAAAATAAAAAATCTCTAGTCGATAGGAATGAAATACTTGCAAAGTGAGAGCATTTATCATTTATTGAATCCAAATTTCTGTTCATTGCAATATTGTACAATTTTAACATGAAGATTAGGAGAAAAGTACTTGAAACAAGAATCCTTTGATATACAATAATATGTTTCGAAAATTAATTTTTAAAGTTACGTACAAAAACCTTAAAAGTTAAATACTTGAGAAATAAGTTTTTCAAAATAAAAAATGCCAATATTGAAAAGTTAAATATTGATTTTTTTTGAAAATTATACGATTTCTTATGTAAGCATTACAAAGAAATCTTTTGTTGCAATTGCAGTCTTGCATCAAGGAAGGCTAGATTGATACAAAATATATCTAGAAGATATTGGATTATAATATTGAAAATTGGTGAAAAGTGAAGTTTCTCATGGAGATTTTTCTAATAGATGACACAGTCTTTTATACTTTTCCATTTTTAAGGCGTATAGTTTTGAGGCGTAATTATTTTGAAAAATATGCGCGTTTAAAGCTTTTCAAACATTTTAACCCATTTGGAAAGATTCTAAAGATTTTAATGCAGTTCAAGGCACTCCACAATAATTAATTAGGTGACTTGATATTAGTTCTAAAATTTCAAGGGGTCTTGAGAGATTACAAATTTTTTTATAAGATTGAAAAGAATTCGCTTTATTTTTAATAATGATTTTGAAGGATATAAAAGATTTCACGGGTGGCTTTATTGATATCAAGAATTTTTATGGGATCTCAGTGGATTTTTATAAGATTTCAATAGATACAAATAATTCCTAAACATTTCATAATGGTTCTATACACTTCCAAGAATTTCACAAAAATTAAGGGATTTCGTTGGAATTGAAGGTCTCAAGAGGTTTTTTAATGTTTCAGGAGATTTCACAGAATTTCAACAATTCCATGCCGTTTTGAATAAGTTTATTGAATTTCGGAAAATAAGAAAGCATTTTATAGAATTTACAACACTTCAGGATACTTTTGCAAGATTCGAAGCGATTTCCAAAGATTTTAAAGAATTACAAATATTTCAGGATATTTTCAAAGATTCCAAGAGACTTGCATTAGATTTCAAGAATTTAAAGAGATTCCAACATATTTTAAAGATTTGAGGGTATTTCAAAAGATTTTGATGAGTTTTCGAGAATTTTTAAATATTTCAACGAATTTGAAAAGGTTTGGAATATTTCAGGATGTCTTGAAAGATCCTAAGAGATTTAAGGCATTCCATAGATTTTACAAGAATTTAATTGATTTCTAGGTATTTGAAAAATTTCATACAGTTTTCAGGAAATTCGGAAGATATGAAAGAATTTTATGAGACTTAAAAATTTTTAGGATATTTCAAAAGATTCGAAAGGGTTCCCAAATATTTTAAAGAACTTGGAATATTTTAGAATATTTTTAAAGGTTTCAAGAAATTTTCAAGAGCTTCACAAAATTTGGAGGGTCATAAGGAGATTTAAAAGGATCTGAAATATTTTAGGGTATTTTAAAACATCCTACTGGACTAGAAAAGTTACAAGGAATTTCCCAGGATTGTTGGTCAAACCCCTACCCTTTTCTAACAGCTAATGGCGGTGGGAAGGAACTCGTGTGACTGATTACAGAAATAATATAAGTCAAACGCCTACCCCTTTCAATCGTCTCGTGGGAGGCGAGAAGGCACCCCTGTGACTGGTCCTAGAAATAATGTTGGTCAAACCCCTGCCCTTTTCCAACGTCTTACGGAGGAAGCGGGAAAGCACCCTTGTGACTGGTCACAGAAATAATTTTAGTCAGACTCCTAACCCTTTTCAACGCCTCGTGAGGGCGGGAAGGGCCTCGGTGACTGGTCACAGAAATAACATTGGTCAAACTCCTACCCCTCTGCAACGTCTACGCTCACCGTATTTCCATGGAAAAAAAATGCGAACAGATTATTTTTCTTTTTGCCAACGTGATCTTTATTAGTTTTGACCTCGAAAATTATATTTTTAGGTATTTGCATACTGTAAACGTAATTCGCTTTTATTTCGTATTTCGCTTTTTGTGAAAAGCAGCTGGCAACATTGTTGGTTACCGGTGCCGGCAACATCGTTCGTAGCCGGCGCCGGCCTTGTAGACTCCATCCATTGTGAAACATATTGCAAATAGGCTACGTCACACGATCAAAGCGGAAAAATGATAATTATTTACACAGATAATCTATTCCACCTTACTTTGTTTACTTCAGAGATGAAACGTTTGCTGTCAGGTACGTAATCATTCTCCTTTTGTTTAGAATTTTAATGAATCATTCTTAATGAATCTTGATAAACCTCAATGAGTCATTCTTCAATGAATCATTCAAAGAAAGCAACATACTATAGACTGTTTAAAATTGAAGGTCAAACCATATTCTCATATATATACTTACTTATGTATATACTTTTGTACGTGCCGGGTTCGGAGATTATATATGCAGCCCTGAGTGTTTACATTTTTAATAGGCTCCGATTTGTGGTCGACCAGACCCGAAGCTGGCCAAAAATGGGCACATGAGTGTATTATGTTCAACTCTATTAGATTCACTCCTTCACCTAGGTCCGGGACTGCTTATTCAGATATTGCAAAATAAAGTACAAATTTGATTTTTTATGATTATTTCAATACTTGTTTCTTATTTTGCATTAATCATCATTCGAAGCTCCCCTGAGAAATGTATCATTTCGATAAATGAATATTATTATAATTTATAATATTCATTGATATTGATACAGGCGTAATTTCATTGTCTTTTTTTCATAGTTAGAAAGTATATGAATATACAGTTTTAGTGGAACGATACTTCACTCAGGGCATTCGATATCCGCCACTTGCGACCCGCCCAGTAGCTGAGGTTCGCCCTGGGAAAAATTTGTTTCGTCTGTTCAACTTAAATTAAGGTTACGGGTATTTCGCAATTCAATTCAATTTCTTGAGTGAATGCATTTTTGAATATGTGTCCGATTTACATTTACAGGGCGATTTGAAGTGAAATTATCAACCATATTTTAGTGACAAAAATGAAAACAATAAAGTTTAGATACAAATACGATAATTATATCATCGTATACTTGATAATTATCTGAAATCATACGTTAGAATACTCCGAGTCACATTTAGAAACACGCGGCTTGAGAGCCTTTGTATTTAGGGTCCTATTTGTACTCTAAACGAGATACAAAATTAATCATCATAACGATATTTTACCTCAGATATCACAATCAGATGAATTAGGTTGGAAGAAACACACAGAAGCTCACAAAATTCGTATAGTGATAAACAATTTTCAATACTGAGAGATACCAATTGATGTAGCAATTACATTTTATCTAAAATAACTGAGAGCCCGTAAAATTGACTTGGCTTCCTAGTCTCAATTAATTTCTGTGTAGGGTTCGATTTCTACTTCGAAGGAGATTCAAATAATAATTCGAATCTCATAAAAAGTTACATGTGGTCGATTTGAAACATGGATTTGAAAAAATAAAGTTAAAGATTTAAAAAATACTAAAAAATTATTTATTATTTATATTATTTCTTTGAAAGAGGGAGTTCCTATGATAACAGTTTCATTTAATCGCGTTTCAACAAAAATTAGAATGTCACCTTTTTGATACGTGCTAAGTGCAACGTGCAACATTGATATACTTATCTTTCAACATTTTTATAAATATAAATACGAATGGTCGTAAGTTTGACTTTGTCTCTTATGAATATAGTCATAGCTTCTGTTACAATCATCTGATGTTTTTTCAATTTTTACGGATCTTGAATGAGCATATTTTGCACTCTTTATGATACATCTGCTATCATGTCATCATGCGCTCATGACAAAAATTCTCCTCGCAAAAGACTTGATTCTTAATCTATTGTACGAGTCGAATAGGCTGTTCGCAAAATACAGTCTAATAGCGTTATCTGGTACTTGATTCTCACTTACACAACTTCCATGAATTAAATCTTTATCTTCCTTGTCAACCGGTAGCAGTTGATGAATATTACCTACTACTACTACAGATACTCCACCGGAAGTTCATTAATTCCTTTAATTTATCGGAGTCTTGTGTCTATGCATCCTAACATTCTTGCACCAACCATTGATATGCCATCAATAATAAATACTTTTGAGTGAAATAGTTTTACCCTTATTGCATTCGAAATTTCCGCACCTATATCGGGCATTGGACGCCAATTTTGATTGTCTGACAATTTAAAACCTGGATGCAGAGTTACTTAACCAATCAGAAACGCTTCTTTACCTGATGATCTATACATTTGAACATAAACAGCGTCTTCTTTTTGTCCTGGCACAGTTGCTAAATAATAACTTACTGTTTGATAAATGGCATTAATGACTGTGCTTCTACCAACGCCAGCAGAACCGCTTATGAAAATGAAAAATATTTTTATATTTGTCCTCACGCAGTGCAATATATGCATAAATATGTTCTGCTGTTTAATATGTAATTATTCCATTGCTTTATGTACTTCTTTCTCTGGTAACTTGTTGGGAGCTGTATATATGCAAGTCTTCTTCGATCATTTTTTCTTTCACTTTGTTCAAAAACATCTATTTCTACTTCTCTAGGCAGTTTGTTTTTATTAATCGATCCTATTTCTTCTTCTTTCTATATTCTAAATCTCATTGTACACAATTTCCGTAGCCTTATTTAATGCGTCATTATTGATAGCGCAATATTAATTTCTGTTTGGTTTTATCACATCTATATTTTCGTTGCATGTGAATGAATCGCAATCAGCTTCATTAATGTCGTTATATACGCACCGCCAAGAAATTAATAACATTACTTGTTCCCTATAATAATTGTAAGGATCTTGTACTCGATTATACCTACGATATCGAATTGCTATTGGTCTATGTCGCTGTTTTTCGTCATTCCAATCATTATTACTATTATCGCTTGCATTTTCCTTATTATTATCGAGTTTATTATTAGGCTTTGAAAAAGCCACAAAATCGCTGTACATACGTCTTCTTCAGAAAGTGGACACGTCTCGTATTTTGTTACATGATCTTCCTTCAGAAAACCTTCAGAATCAGCATCTAAAAATTTCAATTATTTTTCAGATTCTAACATTCTCTCCATCTTATTTTTCTAACTAGTATTAATGAAAAAAACTTTTCGATTATCTCTATCTACGACCAAAAGAAGAACTTTATTAGCAGCTTCTTGTGCAAACATGAGATTCACATCCAAAAAAGTGTGACTATACTTTCTAACCTGTTTTGATGCTAACGTTACCACTGCTCATTCCTTCGAGACGTAATAATTTGGATAGCCAACTGTCTACTTTACTTATATAATTAACGATATTAAGTGCGCAACGGTATGGATTTAAATCAAATTGAATGTCTATATTGGCCTCGAATAAACTCAATATGTCCAAATTATAACAACTTATTCAAACTTCAGTACTTTTTTCCTTTAAAAGAAATTGCTTACTTTTAATTCAGCTACGAACGGCCAAGATATATTCATCTTCCGTTGAGTTTAATTTTCTTAAAATCTCATTAAACTTTACCATTTCGGATTGCTCTTTGTGACATAGTACATTAGTTTCCTAGTTACTTCGAAATTGTTTGTCGCTTTTTCATTTATTTTATCGTCTACATTTTCTAAAGTCTCTAATATTATGGTTTTCGGTTTAACCGGAATTGGATAATCGAAACCAGGATTTCACTTTATTTTTCCCTTTTGTTGCAAGTATGTGTATGTTTATGTCGCCTTAAGGCCATAAAAGGATTATTCTCAATATACTCACAGCTTATAAATTTATCGATAAATTCAATACATATTTCGCGCGACTCTGGATCACTGTCGTCATAGATAGGTGCATCCTTTAGCCAATAAAAATGATGGGCACGAGGAGAGCCCCTTAATTGAAATTCTATTCGAAAGTAATGGTCCTTGAGATAATATTGCCCGAATGGGTCTGCTTTTGCTCCTAAATAATCTATCATCGCTCTGAATCTAAAATCGAAATACAAAGCACACGTGATCGTATCCCGCCATATATAGTCTATTTTCGTTTTATCGTCTGAGTCTTCCAAGTTAGTGTATTGTTATCGAGAACTTTTGCTAGCATTTGCATCAATTCTGGCCACCAACTTTCAGCGGCTGACACCATAAAGGAAGTGGTTGGGTTCCTTTATTTCGTATAAAAGCAAATTTTTTTTTCTTTTTCCTGCCAATGAGGCAGGCGTTAAACGAATTGGTTTCAGTACCTTGTAGCCTACATCATGTCTCATTGCGTTATCAATAAATTCCGCAACTAAGTACTTTTCCTGCTGGTTATTTTTCATTTCATCATCCAGCTAATTTTATGATAACACTAACATTAGCTGCCACAAGACCTTGGATTTTTCATCAGCTAGATATAATAGCCGTTTGGGGTCACATGATCTTTTATCACTACGCCGATGTTCTGGTTTAATGCGTGATGTTGTAGATATTTCTGCTGTAAAGTCATAGCCAGCTTTTTTATCATCAATAATTTTTTCAGAAAAAATATCATCAGCTAATTTTGAATTACGTTTCGTAATCGTTGAGTAAACTACCGAATTTCTAAACCACAATGTTTCGCAACAAGCACAAACATTACTTGGTGTTTACTCTCGCATTTCAATCAGTTCAAATTTTGCAGTCGATGCAGGGATTTTTGTATCGCAAGATTTTCATGTAATTTTTTCTAACGCGATATAAATCGTTTAACCCTAGGTGACGTTTTGACTTTTGAAATTTTTTCTTTCAGCGATTCTAAATTGAGAGTCTTCTCGCTTCTGTCTTCTTGCATTTCTGTGATTCCTTTTCTCTACTTCTTCAAGATCTGGATCTCTTGTCTTCTTCCCTCAGATTTTTTCAGTTGATCTCTTTCTTTTCCCTGAATTCTTTGTCTTTTTTTTGCTGTGGATAGCCTTTCTTATTCTTGAAATTCTTCATCTTTCCTTTTGTTCGCTTTGCATAACCTTTCTTCTTGCTCAAACTCTTCGTTCTTTCTTTTCTTCGCTTAATATAGCCTTCCTTTTTCTTTGAATTCTTCGTCTTCTCTTTGCTTGAGATAGCATTTCTTGCTCTCCAAAAACTTCGCCTCCTCTCTCCTTCGCTTGATATAGCTTTTTTTTTCCCTAAAATCTTTTTCTTCTTTTTTGTTCGCTCTGGATAGCCTTCCTTTTTTCTCAAATTCTTCGTCTCTTCTTTGCTTAAGATAGCATTTCTTACTCTTTGAATTCTTCGTCCATTCTTTTCTTCGATTTATATAGACTTTCATCCTCCTTAAATAATAGGTCTTCTCTTTCCTGTGCCTTACACGTTCTTTCTTCGTCTTTGAATTCTTCTTCTTCTCTCTTCGTTTTCTCATATATCCTTGATGTTGTAACTTTTCAAGTTTCTTGAAATTCGCATCTCTTCTTTATTCCTCTATTTTACTTTTTCCAATCTTTCTTTTCAAATTCCATGTTTTTTTTCTGGTTTCCGCATTTTTTTTTATTTTTCAGCGATAATAAACTATAATGTTAAAATAACGATAATAAATGAAGAGAAGGCGATATGACTGAGAATGAATTCCGATTGGTAGAAATAAATTTACTGAAGTTGCAAATCTATAGATGTAAGAAGGATCCACTCACCAAGTTTTGTGAAGACAACAATTATTTGAGGAATAATCCTAAGGGCAATGGAGTAAACAACTTCTTACTTTCATAAAAGAGAAAGAAAACATACGCCTATAGGGCCAATGTCTACAATTAGGAAGCATTTTAAAGTTTAAGATAATGCTATATTTTATGTTGGAATAGAATCCCTTGAGGAGACTTGTATAATTCCCGTTCAAGAATTTTTCAGTAGGCTGTTCTTGATACGTGAACATACTTTAGAAAAGATTTATTCGAATAAAGATTTTGAATAGAGGCAAGGAAAATTCTTACAGTAAAGTCAGTACGATTCTGACGAATTTCAAAAGCCATACTTTGATTAATGATATCTCAAATATTTGAGATGATTTTTTTTCCAAGATCTGCTAATATTATCTATTGATTTTATACTCCTGATAATCTTCTTCTTGAATCAGAAAACGTTTGCGGAATAAAAATTTTTTCAGTTCATTTGGTAATGTGTCGGCAATTCCAAATTTTCTGTCATTACGGTTCAGTGTGATACGTGTAAAAAAAACTAATATCGAGATCTTAGAAGATTTTACTTTCGTACCTTCTACTATAACATCCACTGATTCTACAAATGTATGTTTGCTTGCAATTTTGTATCATTCATAAGAATGCTAATGAAAATAAAGATGATAAATCTGATATGAAGATATCAATGAAATATCATAAAAGTAGCCTATCTTAAATCTTATTATTCCTAAACTTAATGATAAATTATTTTTCTGTGCAAATGCATTCATAAACATGTTATTCAGTGATTATTATTATGTATTTAAGTTTTTATTGCAAAAATATGGTTCATAACCTCTCCAACTAACCTCAAAATATTGACAGATTTTCGCATACCAAAATGGAAAAGAAAAGCAACAGATATTCGAGAAAAATATATCTTTCTTCATAATTTGAGAAAAATGCGACGAAAGATGCTTTATGTAGGAAAAATTCAGACTAAAATTTTAAATGACACAATTACGAATTTGGGTTTACTAGAAGCATCTCAGCTTTTTCAAAAATAATTGATTAAAGCAATAACTAATGACATCATTATTATTTCTTAAATATTTAGAGATATAATCTTGAAGTTATAACAAAAAAGTTAATAATTGATTTGTTTTACTTGCCAAGGTTAAATTGAAACCTCCCTCTGAGCTTGAATTAAGTCCAGATGATTCAAGGAAAAGAAACGTTAATTTCATCGACTCAATCATGACGACAAGAATGCAAGTTACTTGCAGATATCTTGTTCACCCCGTATGCGGCTCTCTGGCACGCCCAGGTATAGGTATGTCTCTCCAGCGCTAAGGTGTCTAATAGCGCTGCTATTCATGAGTCTAGGGTTGTCGCTTACGCTTGCAAGTCATCCTTGCTCTTAATATGCCTTGGCACACTTGTCTGATCCAAAATTCATACTAGTTTCTAACGTTTACCCCTCAAAAATCTTTAGGGCATTCTTCAGATAATGTGTGCTAGAAGCATAGATCTTGAAGTCATCCATATAAAATATGTA
>JAUMHM010000016.1:6897997-6921328 GCA_032362435.1 Melikaiella ostensackeni
TCCATAGTTCCATGCTCTGAACCTTGCGAAAGAACAATTGAAGCTCTACCTCCACGATCCTCAGTTGTTTTTCTAGTGAGAACAAGTGAGGCTCGGTCATAGTATTTCTCAATTGTTTTTTTCAGAGGAAAAAAGTGGAGCTCAGCCCCTGCAATGCTCAGTTGCTCCTTGTGAAAGAACAAGTGGAGCTCTGCCTCCACGATCCTCAGTTGTTTTTCTAGTGAGAACAAGTTAAGGTCGGTCTTAGTGTTCCTAAATTGTCTTTCTTAGAGGAAACAAGTGGAGCTCGGCCTCTGCAATTCTCAGTTGCTCCTTGCAAAAGAACAAGTGGAGCTCTGCCTTAAATATTTTCTGTTGTTTTTTTAAAGAGAACAAGTGAAGCTCAATCTTGGTGATCCTCAATTGTTCCTTTAAAGGAGACAAGTGAAGCTCTGACTCTATGTTCCTCAGTTGCCCTTCATGAGAGAACAAGTGATGCTCTGCCTCTGCGATTCTCAGCTGGAACAAGTGAACTTCGGTCTTAGTGATCTTCAGTTGTTTGTTCAGAAGGAACAAGTGAAGAATCGTAATCAGCGACCTCGAAAACCCCCAAGTAATCATTTCCAAGCCAAATTGAACAATTTGTGTTGCTGGAAGCTGAATCGCCAACACACAGCTACCATATTGGATCCTCCATATTGAATTTTGATATTTTGACTGCAGAATCTCAATCAGCGACCACAAAAACCTCCTAGAAATAATTTACAAGCCGATTTCATATATGAAATATAAATGTATACGATAGGCTGATTGAGTAAAGTAAAATAAATAAATAATGTCAAATAATGTAAAATTTATAGTACTCTTCTCGAAAAAATCAACGTAAAAATGAATTGCTAGACTTCTAGTACTCAGTGCAAGATTTTGGATTTGCATTTTTCTCCGTGCATTACTGACTATGATTTAGGCAAGATCTTTCGGATTGATTTTTTGAGTCAGTATTTTCACATTATTGCGTTCATTGAACTAATCGAGCGTATGCAATTAAAGTGAAAATTTTGTAACTTATAACGAACTTTTTCATCGTTATTTCTATTTTGATTTTTACCTCCTCCCGTCCCTCGTATAAAATCGAGAAAAACCTCAAAAATTCAGCTTCAGCCCTCTGACGAGTGATGGTGGAGGGGGTGAATCAGTCGTAATTGAAAAAAAGGGAATCAGAACAAAATTTACTCATCGTCAATCCGCATCTTACTCGTAAATGAATGACAAGCAGGATTAACTATGAAATTTGGTGACATATATTTTACATTACTTTTCTATCAGTACAAAAATTTACAATGTGGTAAATTACCCGAAAATTAACGCGATAACTAAGAATAATGCTCGGGCGTTCGACCGATTCTCCAAGGGCTATTTTAAATCGGAATTTTACTACGTGAGCTCAATATTCTACATAACCTACAACTACCTGAAAACGAAATTTTACACGAGTTTAAGTTTTCGATAGCTAAGGAAAAGGAATTATAATTCGATCTATTAGGCTCACATTGCGAGTAGAATTGATATTATAAACGGCCATCCTGGCGTCGTGAAAGCGAAAATTCTTCGACTACAAAATTAAGATCCCGACAGCAATAAGAGTGAAGATACAATTCTAGCACATATTCACACCGTTTGTAAAAAAAAAGCAAAAAGACTGAGAGAGCGAAAGAAATCGAGATCAGAAACACAATAAAAACCCGATTTTTGTTTTCATAGTTTACAATAGACAGAAATACAAAATGCCAAAGGGTCTTGGAGAAAAGCGAGGCTCTTCATGTTCAGCGTACTAAATCCGAAAATAGACGATAATCAATCACTTAAATACAAGGTAGAGAACATGAGGATCCGCGAGAATCCTTGGCTTTACCGTACATATTGGAGTTGACCTTACCTCAAATCAAGAATAATTCACTGGCTTTACAAGATATTTATATAGGCGAGAGCAACTAATTTTATGAAACGGAAGCAATTTTCAAAGCACAAAAGAGTCGCTACTGTTCTTTCGCACGTGGCTGCCGAACGAAAGTGAACTCGGCGTGCCGGTCGTCAAGCTCGTGGTCTCGTCTCCTATGGGCGAGTTTCCCCGTCACGGCGCTGATTGGCCATTTGCTCGACGCTGTCCTGGGATTGGTTGGTTCGAATCTCGACTCGCTCTCCGCTCGTGGCGCCTCAAATCAGAGAAGAAGCAGGGGCGGCTCAATGGGTAGTCTGTAACTAATGAAAGATATTTACAAGGCAGATTCGTAGCATTTCCGATAAATGAGGAAGCTCTTGTCCTCTCTGGAGCGCGAGTGTCCGCATTGGCAAAACATACGGCAACAGGTCTAGGACAATCAGACCATGCTTCTCATCCTCATCGCGGGAGTCTTGAAGTATGGCTGGGCTGTCGGTCCAGTGACTTAGGTGTCGAGGGCCCTGTTAGAGGATGTGAGAACTTCCTCCCACATAAGAATCTCTGGTGCAGACCCAAGTGTACCTCCTGGCCACTAAGTTCGTTCCCAAAGCCTAGGGAACATGATCCGGAGTCGTCCCTGGGTCTGGAAGCATCTCAGGTTTCCATCCAGGTTCCGGGATTGTTGGAGATAGCAAACGGAAGGGCAGGAACCAGATTCAAATTTAAATCTCGATTCTTAATTTGGAGTGGCGGCAGCGAGTAAATCTCAGTTTTCTGACGGCCGTTCAGAGTTCTAAAATCCCTCAATGTCCCTCGCTGAGAATATAGATGAGACAAGTTCATAAATAACAGAAAAAATACTTGACGAATTAATCATAAATTCTTAAAATTATCTCAAATGTGCCCTTGGAGTATCGTGCCACGTGCCGAGAGAACAGATTTCGCCTCAATCGTCAAATGATAAATAAAATGAAATGACTCAAAATTTTTGTCTTGTTACAAACTGCACAAATCCTCGCTGACTGAATGGGAAAAATATGCAGCTGATCTTTCTGAGGTTTCAACTTACAAGGACCTTGATTCGCTTCTCTCCATTAGAATTCGCACTCTAGATGCAATTCAAATGACAAATGATCACAATTCCAGTGGTTCAAAGTTGAATACTAATCAAAGTAAATCACATCAAACTAATACTCAAAATAATAACAATAATTCAGGAACACTGAAATTTATCTTATGTTAATCGAATCACGCCTTATATCAGTCTGCTCAATTTAAAGTCCAACCTGTTTTGAAAAGAACGGAAATTGCCCGTGAGCATCGTTGCTGTTTTAATTGCTCAAGACAAGGACATATTCCACGGAATTGTAGAAGTAGATCTGTATGCATTCAGTGCAGACGTATGCATCACTCCTTGCTACACAACGAGCAATCTTCCTCGACTGAGAATACTAAAAATCAAGCACCTTTCAATGCCTTCGAGTCTTGTAATTTGTCGACTAAAGAAGAGCATTCTTCGAATTCTAATAAATCAAATGCGAATTCTAATTTGAAACCAAGTACCTCTAGTACTAATTCTAATACTAAAACGCCTGATGCAGCTAGTCAAAGCACAGTGTTACCGACAGCTAGAATTTAAATTCGTTGTAGAAATGACAGAGAATTTTTTGTTCGCACTTTATTAGATCAAGGCTCTCAATCAAGTTTTCTCATTGAATCTATGGCTCAAACCTTACGTGCGCAACGCCAACCCATTGAGATAATAGTAACAGGAATGTATGATGTCCATATCGGGACAGCAAAGTCGCCAATTACCTTGACTGCCTTTCCTTATAATAAAAATAGTCCAGGCACCTTGCTCTCCTTGTTGGTATTACCAAGTGTCACTAAATATGTGCCACCTCGGGTAGCAAAGTTTCCAATGAAATATCTCTCTGATCTTGACTTAGCAGATCCTGAACCTTTTTGTACAAACAATAAAATTGATCTTGTTATCGGAGCCAGTGACGTAACTAGAAAGTAGAGGCCCCTCTGCAAAATTTTTTGGGAGACGGTTTTAAAAAAAAGATCAGTTCGTATAATACAAAGTATTGTCCTATTTAAAAAAAGGCTGAGTTATTAATTACTTAGTAGTGAAAAAAATTTCCCCGTAGATTAACGCATAAAAGCTTAGGGATCATCTGCAAATTAAGTAAGGTATTTTTCTGGAATTTTTAACACCCCCACCACAATGTAATATCCCGTTAGATTTTCTCTTATCCCCCCCCCCCCCAAATCTTACTAGGATTTTATAAACTTGGGGAACGAATATAAATATAAATTCTGTTAATTAAATGAAAGTAGAACCTTATTCAAATTACAATCAACTCTGGATTGAAGTTACCTGGGCTTATGTCCTTCTTAGAATGTCTGCCGTCTCGCATTCGTGAATGAGGGGTCGAAAACGCCGAGAGAGAGGATTGCCGCCACCTCGCATTCGTGGATACGGGCTCCGAGTGGCTGAGAAAGAGGCGCGCCAGCTCGACGGAGCTACGCAGTTCCCTCTGACTGTTTGCATCATGGAAATTCTTGGATCCGAGTCACGGCCATCGAGACCATACCCAATACCCTCTTCTGTCATTTTTCTTGTTTTCGACTCAAATGCGAACCGAATTAATAGAACCCAACAAGAAAATCCATCTATTTTCGTTTGAAAATGCATTCTTTTTGGTTGAAAAGTCTACTATTATAATTTTGGTTATCATAATATAATGTTATATAATTATATACTCTATTTTGAAAATTCGTCTCTTTTTGTATAAATTTCATCGTTTTTGGACAAAAATGCAAATGTTGGTAGAAAAATAATCTGTTTCGGTCAAGGATTCAACTACATGTCTTGTTGAATTTTCGTCTTTTTTGGTTGAATTCAAGTGTTTTTTATCTAAAATTGAAGTTATTATAATTAATAAGTTATTAATAAGTTATAATTAATTTTTCAGCTGAAATATCAAGTATTACATTCTTCATTGTAAATTCATCTCTTTTGGTTGAAAATTCAAGTACTTTGTTGAAAGTTAAACTACTTTGTTAAAAATTAATTTTTTTGGTGGAAGATTCATCATTTTAGTTTAAAGCTCATTTCATTGGTTAAAAATTTAACTATTTTGTTGAAATTTCTTCTTCTTTTGTTGAAAATTTATATTTCTTAGTAGCAAACTCAATTATTTAATTTCAAATTCATGTATTTCGTTGAAAATTCAACTATCTGGTTGAAAATTCATGTATCTTCTTGAAAATTCGTCTCTTCTGGTAGAAAATTAATCTTTTTAGTTGAAAATGTAACTGTTTGGTTGTAAATTAATGTGTTGCAGTTATGGATTAAACTATTTTGTTACAAATTCGTCCTTTTTTGATGAGTTCAACTGTTTCAGTTTAAAAATAAAAAAAATTTTTGCTTGGAATATCAACTATTATGTTTTTTGTTGAGAATTCATCTATTTTGCTTGAAAATTTAACTACTTCGTTGAAAGTTGAACTATTTTGATGAAATTTCTTTTTGGTTAAAGATTTATCACTTCACTTGAAAGTTCATTTCTGTGGTTGATAATTCAAATATTTTGTCAAAACTTAGTTTTCTTTGCTGAAAATTTATCTTTTTTAGTAAAAAATTCAACTATTTAATTGAAAACTCATGTATTTTGTTGAAAATTCTTTTTTTAAGAAAATTAATTTTTTCACTTAAAAATGCAACTGTTTGGTTGTAAATTAATCTGTTTCACCTATGGCTTCAACTATTTTCCTGGAAATTCATTTTGTTTGGGTGAAGATTGATCATTCAAGTTGAACATTCATTTCTTTGGTTGAAAATTGAACTATTTTGTTGAAAATTCGTTTGTTTTGGTATAAAATTAATCTTTTTAGTTGAAAATTCAAGCATTTGGTTAAAAATTTATATATTTTGCTGAAAATTCATCTTTTTTAGTGAAAAATTAATCTTTTTGGCTGAAGATTCATCTTTTACAGTTGAGAATTCAATTATACGGTTCAGAATTTAGTCATTTTGCTAAAAAAAAATTCTTTTCGATTGAGAACTAATCTGCTGAGAATTCGTCTGTTTTGCTTGGAAATTCAACTTCTTCGTTGAAAGTTCAACTACTTTGTTAAAAAATAAAGATTTCGTTGGGGACTTATCACTTCAGTTGAAAGTTCATTTCTTTGGTTGAAAATTGAAATTTTTCGTTGAAAAATTAGTTTTTTTGTTGAAAATTCTTTTTTTTGGTTGACAATTTCTTTTCATCTAAAAGTTTAACTATTTAATTTTTCGTTGAAAATAAATTTTTTCAACTGCATGGTTGAGAGTCAATCTGTTTTGGTCGAGGATTATACTATTTTGTTGAAAATTCGTATTTTTCTGTCGAATGCAATTATTTGGTTGAATATTCATGAATTTTGTTGAAAATTCGTCTTTTGGTGGGAAATTAATCTTCTCATTTGGACATTCATATTTTCGGGTTGAAAATACAACTGTTTTGTAGAAAGCTGGTCTTTTTGGGTTGAAAATTGAACATTTTGGATGACATTCATTTCCTTTATTGATTGGAAAATCTCTCTTGGTTGAAAATTACAACTCTTTTGTTGAAAATTCGTCTTTTTGGTTTGAGAATTCATCTCTTCTGGTAGAAATTTTATCTTCTTAGGTTAAAAATGCAACTGCTTGGTTGAAAATTAATCTTTTTGGTTGAGTATTCATTTTCATTCATTCTGAAATATTTATTATTTTCAACTCCTTACCGTAACGTATGGTACGGCCTCAGCTCGACATTTAGCCAACCGTGTTTTGAAGCAAATAGCTGAGGATGAAGGATCTAAATATCCTTTAGCAGAAGTAATCCTAGAACGTGATTTTACGTTGACGACGTACCATTTGGAGCAGATGACTCAAAATCTGCCGTTCTTAAGTTTGTAACGTCTTTAACCGAGGATCAAATTAAATGTCACATATAATCGTTCGAGTTAAATATTCAGAGTATTGGGGTTGTTTTAACAAAATGAACTTGATTTTACAAAAAATTGATTTAATTTTTAGTAATAGTAATGTTGCATTTCAAACTTAGCTCAATAATATCGATTATCATTGAGAATTTCATCCAATTAGCATTTACTCTGCCCTGTAGAGTGAATTGCATCACACTATACATTTTGGATCCAATACTGGCAGGACATTAAAACTAGCCCTAACCATCTCACTATTACAAATAAGTATGAATGATCCATAATCAGTAGCAACTAAAGATCCTAAGTAAAATAAATCCCTATGCTTTTGATACATTTGATAATTTACTTCATGATTTCAATTCTAAGGTTGTGAGTTCACCCAAGGGAGAGTTGATTGTGAAATGTAAAGAAAGGTTGGAAATTATTATTAGAACCCTCTCATTAGATCTATTTGCAATCAAAAGCACATAGTTAATAGAATTTTCTTTCATAACGAGGTTCTTATGATTAAATAAGGTGCAAAGTCGTTAAGATTAAAATTCAATGTAGATTTAGTTGCGAAATTGACGTGATAAATGAAACTGTGGAATTTCCTTTAATTTGACGTATTACATGTCCAAACTTTCTGCGCACAACGAGATCTTTATATTTAAATAAAGTGCAAAGTCGTTACGAGTTCCGTTCTGACTTTTAGATACAAATATAAAAAATAATACCCATTCAATTCAAACACTAGTAAAATGCTCTCTACCCCTTTTTATCAGAAACTCAAAGATGCAATCATGCACAACCAGGTCTCGACTTTTGAATGGAGTACAGAGTCGTTACAAGAATCATATAAATTTATAATATTTATTTCAAACACCCCAAAAACTCACGATTATTATCCGAATTCAAAATGAACTGGTATTATTTCTCAAACTGAAAAGGGAGAATCCTATATGAGCGTAGATTTCCAAATGTTTGACGCCAATTCACAAATCTGTCTTCATGGATTGGGGGGGATACCAAACACGTCTTGCCCCGCTGAGCCTCTTGGAAGAAGTGAATTGGTCCCGCTTGATGAATGAGGATCTTACCTGTGATCTACCTGCATCGGACCCACGCTATCTCCACTTATTTTAGTATCGGCGCGCGCAGTTATCGATCGTATGATTTTCAAGGTTCGTTCTGCTCAACTTGATTTTCTAGTTTGAAAATTCTTCTTTGAGTTACGGGCTACCTGTTTTGATTGCCGCCCGTTCCTTTGTGTTTTAAAGATAAGATTTAATCATTATTTTCATATTTTATTGTACTTATTTTCAATTATAAGGATAGACTAAACCGCTGCAACGCCCCCTAAACGGATAGGTTTTTTATCTTTTAAAAGATTTATTCGTCCCAAAACAAAAAAAAATTATTTTATTTTATGAAATTGTCAGTCGTCTAACGCTACCTCGAACGTAAATGATTAAGTAATCTTATTAGAAGAAATTTTTTCTTTTAATTATGGAAAAATAGCATGTCGATGTTAAAACCTAATATATACATATATCGATCGATGCCCCCTTGAACGAAAAAGTCATTGACAGAAAAAAAACTTTTTTAATTCTCTAATTCTAGATATTGATAATCATCAACGCACACCTAAACGAATGCATTCAATGAAATTTAATTTATTCGTCCATAAACTAGCTACTAACTTATTATATTCATAGATGTTTTCTCCTTTAATTCAGTTTCATTTTATTTCAATTTTTTTGATAGTGCTTTTTTTATATCCTATTTTTCTAATTGGTAGCGAACCACTTTCACTTACAATCATAAGAAATTATACTACAAGCTACAATTAGTTTCATTTCAGACAATAAAAACGCTCTCTTCTCTGAGAATGCCGATTTACCACGTTTTGTAATTCGCTTTGAATATGCAATCAATAATATTGGAAACGTTTTCATTTATATTTCACTCTAGTATTACAGATCCAGAGTATTTACTTTGCGCAATAATCTTGACCATAAATTCACTAGCGGCAACTAAACGAATAGTACTTTTTATTATTTTGAAATTGTATGATCCTTAAGGATAGGTAACCCCTGTAGTTCTCGTGGCCAAAGTCTTAATGAAAGAATTCTCGCTGCGTAAACTAGAGTTTAGCTTGTTCGCCGGACAGAACAAGTGTCAAGTAAGACAGTCTGTGAGCTACACGGATTCGCTGACGCTTTCATGAAAGGATATGGAGCAATCGTATACTTAAGAATTTTACGAGACCTTAATGATCCGCATATAACGCTTCTTATTGCTAAATCTAAGGTAACTTCATCAGTTGCCGTTCCAATTCCCCGTCTAGAGCTTTGCGCTGCCGTCCTTTTATCAAACTCAATTCAAACGCTAGTGAGAGACCTCAATCTAGACAATGTCCCTATATATGGACTCATACTTGTATAGCAGAACCTCTCGTTTCTTCACGTGGTTAATTACAGAAAAGATCTTCTTCTTGGCCAAAACTGTAGAGAGTCACGGCATATTGCAGTTGTTTTACTTATATCTTCAGCAAAAAACTCCTTTTGACTCAGATTACTGAATTTAAAAAGGAAAAACAAACTCTTCCTATAAAGAATGAAATTTCCAAAATGATCTCTTTAAATCGCTCAACCCTTTTGTTGATGAACAAGGCTTATCACGCGTTGAAGGTCGGTTGGAAAAACCTCTCATATCCTCTGATGCGAAACATCCTGTGATTTTACCCAAAGTACGTATCTCAGAGTTGATTGCTACTCAAGCTCATCTGAGAGTCTTCCATGGAGGGTCTCAATGAGCGCTGTATTTGTTGAGACAACATTTTTGGATCTTGGGTGCTCGTAATCTCGTTCGAAGTCTGATAAAGAATTGTGTGATTTGCGCTAGACAAAGAGCCGAAACGCCATCTCAACAAATGAGTGACCTTCCAGTCGCCAGAGTCACACCTTCTAGGTGTTTTCAACTCACAGGTCTAAATTACGCTGGTCTCTTTGAAGTGAGAGAAGGTAAAGGCCGCGGTTATCAGTCGCAAAACTGTTATGTCGCACTATTCGTATGGGTTGCCGTACAAGCAATACATTTAGAATTAGTCAGCGAGTACATCACAGAAAGTTCTCTAGCAGCCTTTAAACGTTCCGTTTCACGTCATGGTTTGACGTTTGATTTGTATAGCGACAATGGAACGAATTTCCAAGGGGCTGAACGCGAATTACAACGCTCCCTTAAAATGGCAATTACCGATAAGAATGTCAGACATTTTTTAGTAAAGGATTCAATTACATGGCATTTCAAACGTATCGTTCACAGTCTTACACTTACGTTTGAAGAGCTATCTACTGTTCTTTGTTAGATGGAGGATTATCTAAATTCTAGAACAATAGCAGCAAATTCAAGTGATCCCGATGATTTCTCCTATCTTTCTCCAGGAAATTTTCAATTTTGGAGGTCCATTAATCTCTATTCCTGAACCTTTAATAGTTTTTCAAGGAAAATCTTGCTCTTCGATGGCAAACTGCTCAACGTGTAACTGATAATTTTTGGAAATGTTGATACGTTGCGTATTATCAAAAGTTACAACAGAGATATGAATAGCAAAAGATAAGAGTTAATATCAACGTCAGAGACATGGTGCTTATGAAATTCTCGAATATTCTGCCTTCTGAATGTCTCTTAGGGAAAATAATTAAATGCTTTCCCGGTAAAGACAATCAAGTAACAGTAGTCGCCGGAAAAACTGATGAAGAGAGTTACCGACGTCCGATTCATAAAGGCTGCTTACTTCCTGTACTTGCTGAGTATCTTTGTCACGGCGGGTGGCGCCGCGCCTTCCTCAAGTTTTTTGAGACAGTTATACGTGTGAAATAAGATGCGAACCGAAATGGTACTTTACTAATATCCATCACCAAATAGAAATATGTATGTATTCAACGATTATTTTATATTGTTTTTATTAGTATTTGAATTCAATAAATATTTTTGAAAAGCCTTTCATTCTAAATTTAAAATCTGGACGAGGTGGGCGGCATGTTACGGCTCCTTATATAAATTCTGCTACTTTTGAAACCATTTAGATTTATCACGTGATCGAGCCCTTGCTTCTCGCGTCGTATTCGATAAGCTTGATTCCACAGAGCTCTTGAACACCGTGTAATCCACATTTTTAGAGTAACGAATGTCTCTTATTCGCTCTGTCTAGCGAATCTTGTTACATACCTCGCGTATTCCATTGTTTATCAATGTTTCGCGTGTGTTTGTACACCTTTGTGGTATATAATTACAATAAATCTGGTGACTTTTAAATTGAAAGTTCATAGTGTTTTTAATCAAATCAAAGTTCCCAGACCTATGTACTGCTTATCCAGCAAATCCTTTTAGAAAGTTCGACTTTAATATAATTCAAATTAAGAGAGTACGAACAACAGCTGTTTGCAAGATGGCATTTGCATCGCTTTTTGATTTTTTCAAAGTAAGTTCGTGTTTAGCATAAATAAGAATCTTGTGATAACCTTCAGAAAATCCAAATATCATGTTAAGAGGTATGGATACATCAAAATAACCAATACCATTGGTTAATGATTTGTCATTATTATTTGTTTCAAGCCAACCAGTATTCTCTATGTAACGTGACTGTCCAGAATTCAAAGATATATGATTTTTCGTAAGACTAGTGAGACCAACATTTTTATCTTCATTAATTTCAATATGATTAATTTCAAATCTTGCATCTTCAAATAAATGATACTCGTATATGGCGTCGCAAACTAAATTTGTAGCAGTTAATGGAGTTCCATCAGACTTTATCAATCTCTCATGTACGTGACGTGAACTTTTGCTCGGCAAGGGACAATGATCTTGATTTTGCACAGCAATTCGAATTTCGTCACTATTATTCAAGGTTGACGAGGCATATAGCTGGTGCGCATGTACTTTACAATGAACGATAGATTCGTCAGAACTGATGAGACTTTCAATTTTTTAAATTCCCTCTTTCATGACAGACAATTAATCGTCGGTATACATAAATACAGACGCAAGCACGAAAAATCTTGAATCTCACTATTCTTTCCTTTTTGGTAGTGGTGTTACCTTGCGGTCTAGACTTGTCAGCAGCAACACGTTTTGGGGTGTTAACTCGTTGACAGCTCGTTGTCGACTGATCCGTTTGCGTCATGGTACTGAAGTATTACAGCCGAAGCCAACCTTTTTATTTAAAACAATACCTATTATCGTGAAAGCTTGATGTGTGGTCTGATTGTTATCATTTCTCCACGAAGATTAACCAAACGTCCGTCTTGATCAACTATCTGCATCTGTAAATGACCTTGACGTCGAGTGGCAAGTGAATGACGTGCGATGGAACTTCCACTATCTTACAGGTATATTCTGGTGGAGCGACAGGGAAAAATTCACGAATAGTATGTACTCTCTGACCATTGGTGTATGCTGCCATAGCTATGCTGCAATCAACTCTGGTAGCATTTATTTCAATTTGTAATACTTGTTAATTAGATTCATAAAGTTTATGAGGTTTCAGTATTCTGGGTTTGAATTACAACAAACGTTTAATAGAACCTGGAGTTCGAAATCTATATCCCGATTGCAATATATTTTCCTTCATAATATATTATTTTTAGGCTTGATGTGAAATTCAAGAACTTTTTTTACTAAAATTTTCTGTAGATGGCGCTGTATGTCACCTATTACATAACTTCCTATAGGTATTTCAATTATTTTTTTACCCACGTAGAATTGATTTTGACCAATGTCTACATAAGGAATTGAATTGAGGGTTATAAATTCAACAAGACCGATAGCGTGATTTTTATATGGAGACAACTGAACCGGAGGAAAATATTGAGTTTCTAGGATCGAAGAAGTTGCTGCGTTATAGGTTTGAAGACACAAATCCTACCTAATCAACTTATTAAAAGTCATTGATTTAACTGAGTTTAAACTAAAATGACTGAGTGCCAAGAGCACGAAATTGAAATTTTGAATCAAACTCAGCGTATGATCACCACCTAAATGAACAATAATAGCTAGCAAAAATTGGAATAAGAATTCAACGCAACGATTCCTGTCAAAATCAAACTTTTTTTTCAAAAACCATGGCTGTGAGATATAGAATTCCAATGCTGAAGGGAGTCGAAGTTTTCCTCGAACACTGAGTGCGTATGCGTACAACAAATGATGTGGTAAAATCGAATTTTGAATGGTAATCATTTTATTCTTTACTTAGTAGCGCCATCTGTGATTGATATCAATATTGAGCGACATTCGTATGTCATCCATTCATGAAATATTGACCTAACTGATGCTTAAATCAGTTGATAGGTTTACATAAATTCATATTTTATATTACATTTTGTCTCATACTTATTCAAGAAGAAGACTTGACCTTATTTATTGAAGTAAAATCTTGAGCTGATTTGACAAATTAAACTCTGGGCCTGATTTGATAAAATTGAGCATACTCAAAACAGGAATTCACGATTGTTATTATACAAATCTATTGATTCTAAAAGCCGGTGGAGAAACGAATCTTTACTGTATTTAATGACCATGAGGAAGGAGCAGCATAGAATACAACCGCTAAGGATAAATCAAAAAAGAAAATGTTCACATCTTATAGGGAATGTGGCGTGCCTTAAGGTTCGTTTTGATTTATTGGCAAATAAAGAAAGTGGGGTTCACAACAAACAACCGGAACATGATGACATTGGCAATCGAGTGAAATGGGTTGATGTCGACAAAGCATTCAAAACCCGAGTAAGAACATGCGTTGTTGCGAATCTAGTTCAGAAGGATGTTCTTGCCTTCGTGGATGACGCTCAAGTTCCATTTGCTGCACGTGTGGGCAAGGCCTTACGTGAATATAAAGGTTTTTAAGTTAGCACCCTGCTTGATGCATACTATCTGAAGATTAGAAAAGATGAGCCCGAAGTAAAGTATTTCAAATCACAAAATGAAGCGATATACGTCACTACGGATTTGAAGTTATGGTTCACTTACAACGCGAGATACCCTATCCTTCAATAAATGGAGGAGTTCCAGGAAAAAGACTTCCGACGCACTTTGCTTTCAAATGTAAATTAAGAAGTGAACATTAATGAACTGAACCCTATGAGAGGAAGTTCTTATATTAAACTTCCAAACTGAATTGGGGGAAAAAGCATGTATCAACGTGCAAAACAGAGATGATTACAAGTGCTTCAAGTAGGCTGTATTATCAGCCATACATCCAGTCAATGGAAATCAATACAATCATAATCTTGTTCCCAGCTATCAACAGTACAAGGATGAACTAAACTTTCTCGACACAAATTTTCCACTTGGATTAAAGGATATTCCAAAATTTCATGAACAAAATGGCATCTCAGTTAATGTATACGGCCTAACCAAGAAGAAGCAAAAGTTCTCTGTCGTTCTTCTTCATCTCACTTGATATTCCATTGATGATTGAGAATGGCTAGGATGGAGTGAGTCAATGCTTCAACCGATACGCTATTGCCAACAACAAGTATCTGATAGTTTTCAATGAAAATGGCGAGATCGTCTGCGTTGTGTTGCGATGCAAACAACCTATGCGGTTGGGCAATGTGGCATTCCCTTACGTACGATAGTTTTGAGTGGGTTACGAATTTGAAAAAAATCAATCTCAATGTTCCAGATGATTCATCTGTTGGTTATATTCTAGAAGTTGATTTGTACTATTCACCCGATCGTCACTATGAGCATAATGATTTACCGTTCTATTCAGAAAACTTGAAACCGACAGGGTCCAGCCAGGCGAAGCTTCTAACTACTCTCCTACTGTAACAAAAGTCTGTTCTCCATTACCGAACTCTGAAAAATTTTCTAGCAAACGGTCTTGTATGAATCAAAATTCACAGCTTACTTAAATTTGGTTAGTCAAAATAGCTCGAAAGTTTCATAGATTTCAATAATCGAAAGAGAGCAGAAGCTGAGAATGAATTTAAAAAGAACTCATATGAATTAATGAATAATGCAATTTACGGTTTGACAGTGTAGAACGTACGTACTTGTACACTGACTAAATCCTTGCGAAATTCGAATATTCAATCTAGAACGCATTATGTAATCAGGTCAAGACTATACAATGTCGGAGCAATTGCACAGCAAAAGATTGCACTTACTCCTTATGACGACAAGCGATACTTATTCCCAAATAGTACAGACACCCTTCCAAGGGGGCTTTATAGAATCAACGCGATGGTTGTCGATGACGTTTTGAATGATAGTGATGAAGAATTGTTAGATTTTCTTATTAAGGTTTAGGCTGAAGTTGTAAATAGTAATTATAAGGTTTTTTTACTGTAAAGAGCTTTTCACTAAGGGTGATTGCTAGAGAGATCAATCAACGACCCATGTCGGAGCGGTTTTGCCGAAAGAGTGTGTCGTTTGATGAAGAACACGCGATAACTAGATTGATCTAAAACCTATCCCTTCTCCTACACATCTCTCACTTACCTGTACTCACTTCCTTCTAACAGAAGCAGCCCAGGCAGTTGATTCAACATTGCACAAAGTCGTTTAATAGGGAAACTACATGCTATACAGATGGGACAGAAAACAATTGTAGTGCGTCTCTTCGAATGTACACTGACAGTTTTGTACGATGTTTCTTCATCATATTCTACTTAACTTTGAATCTAAAAAATCTTTTCTATTCTTATTTTTTTACAGACACCTGGAACCATAGTTTTTAAAATTGGAAGGAGAAAGGGGAAAATAGTTTGAGTGTTTTTGGAAAGATTTCTGAGTTAGAAAGAGGAGAATACATTGAAAATTCTCGGGAAAGTTTCTGAGTTGGAACGAGGGAAACGGTATGATTTAATGGCATAAAGTGTAGTTTTTTGAATTTCAAAAACTATGGTTCTGGGTGTCTGTAAGAAATAAGAATAGCAAAGATTCTTCAGACTCAAAGTAAGGTGAAATATGGTAAAGAAATATCGTACAAAACTGGCAGTGTACATTTAAACAGACGCTCTACAATTGTTTTCTGTTCCATCTGTATGGGGTGTGGTTTCCCAATAAACGACTTTGTGCAATGTTGGCTTAACTGCCTGGGCTGTTCCTCTTAAAAGCAAGGGTGGACCAGATGCCACTTCAGCAATGCAATCTATACTGGTATGAAGTCGTATGCCAAAAAACTTACACACTGATAAAGGATAAAAATTTTATAATCACATTTTAAAAATCTTGTGCAACAATACATCATCAATATCCACTCAACGCATAATAATATGAAGGAATTAAACTGTAAAAGATTGAATCGCATGATTAAGAACAAGATGTGACCACAATTTAGCTTGAGAGGCACTACAAGTGGATAGGCATCTTGACCAATCTTGTCTCTAAGTACAGCAAGAACAAACATCGATTAACCGATATGAAGCCAAACGGCGTCAATGCTGAGGATGGAGAGGAGCTGATGCAACGCTTGTAACAGCTACGAAATATATCCAGGAGAAAATTTAAGTTCAAAGCCTGTGACAGAGTTCGTGTCAGCAAGCACCATTAGGACAAATCCTTTTCGGGGCAAGCACAAGTCTTTCGATTCTAGTCTCGTTATACTACCGAGAATTGAGGACTTTATATTGTAAGGGTAAGTGACGGATGTGTAGGAGAAGGGATAGGTTTTAGATCAATCTAGAAGTCGCGTGTTGTTCATTCATACGACACACCCGTCCCACAACACCGTTCCGACACGGGTCGTTGATCAATCTCTCTAGCAATCACCCCAGGTGGAGAGCTTTTTAAAGCTCCTTCACTGATCCACACCATTTTTTCTTCGGTCTACCTCTGGGTACGCCACCACTCACTTTTCCCAAATACACTTGATTCGTTAAACGTTCCTCATTCATTCTCTCAACATGACCAAACCATCTCAGCAAATTTCTTTCATTCTTGTCAAACGATGTTTCTGCTACACCACATTCTTTGAGAACTCACTCACTACTGATTTTGTCCATTAGCGTTCTACGGCACACATTTCGCAAGACCTGCATGCCAACCGCGTTCACTTCACTCCACTCCTTTTCTTGTTACGTCCAGGTTTCGCTACCATACAGCACAGAGAGTGCAACAAGAGAATTATATATTGCAATTTTAGCTTTATTTGCTATATTCTTACTCCTAGTTATAACTCGTACATTGCCGATAATATTTTTACCCTCGTTTATACGTCTGGATATCTCTGCACCTATCTTTTCGTCAGCAGTAAATAAACTTCCAAATTACATGAACTCATCAACTTGTTGTATCCTCTCCTCGTTTAAGGCAATGTTGCATACTGTTTTCGCACTCCTTCTTTCAAACACGATAATTTTTGTTTTATTGACAGTAATCTTAAGACCCATACTCTTCATGCTGGTATTTAGTCTGCTCATCATTTTCTGCAAATCGTCGACTGATTTCGCCGTAACAATTTCATCATCTGCAAACGCCATTCTACGTCCTTTGATGATTTCCCCATAAGTATTTTGGTAAATATTTTACCCACGGTACTCAAAAGGCTTATCACCCTATGATTAGTACAGTCACATTTAGCAACACTTTCCTTGTAGATTGGAACGACAATTGCCATTCTCCAATCATGTGGAACTTCAACATTCACGGCACATATCTTCATAAATTCGCTCAACCACACAAACAAATGTCCGCCACCACTCTTAAGAATTTCAGCGGTGGTACCATCTACACCAGCAGCCTTGCCATTACTTATTTTCTTGATCACGGATATAATGTCATCGATTTCGATTCTTCTTCGCTACGTGCAAAAGGATTGTCTAATGTATCCTCATCAGTGACACGGTTGTTCTGCTCCATAGCTTGACCTCTATCCAACTTTTTGGAAAAATCTCTTAAAGAGTCTTTCACTTTGTCCAAATCGTATACCATTTCACCATCGGCATTCTAAATTCCACCAATCTTAATTCTAGTATTTCCTTTGCAAATCTTCTTAGCCCATTTCCAAAATAATTTCTAATTTCCTTCAAAATCATTTTTCAAACTAGCGTCTGCTCCGACTTATTGTTAATTCTTCTTGTCGTCTACCCTCGACCTAGGTTCATTTTTGAAACTAATCTCTCATAAGCCTGGCAGCCTTTACAAGCCCTCTCAGTCTCACATCCGCTACAACAAAGTCAATTATACTGTGGCTCTCACGTCGGCAGCAAGCATACATTTGGATCGTGTTATGTCCGAACCAAGTATTTGTAATAAGTAACACTTCTTCTAAGCATAAGCTAATCAATTTATCTCCATTGCCGTTCGTTTTTGGGTCTCCATAATGACCCAATACCCTGTCGATACCTTTGCGTTGCACATCAACCCAGCCATTTATATCTCCGAGTAAAATGATTCTTTCGCCTTACGATTCCCACTTTTATTCTAACCCATAATAATCTGAGAGATACACATTTATACATTTTGACATGTTATCTTGCTCTTTCATTCATAATCAGAACGACTCCTTGGCTACCACATAATTCATTATCTACTCCTGACCAAACTTTTAGTCAATGCCGAGGATGATGTTTCTTGAGGCATCAAGTATCTAACAAGGATGTAATTCTAGTACTTGTGGAGTAAAACAAGGAAATTCAATTTTGAGGTTGGGTCCTAGTTCCAACGCCCTTAAACTCACAATGACAACGATGTTCTTTGACTTGTGAAGAAACTCAACATTTAATTCAAAATCGAAAAGATGAAGTTCACTCCATCACCCAAGATAAGATTCCTCTCACCTGTCACGTCGACAAACGAGTGCTTCTGCACGGTATCACGTGGAGAAGCACCAAAATGGCGACTATTTTCAAAAAAATTTGGATTATCCTTTTTCTCGAAAACTATTGATTTTATCGCAATATGTTAACGACATAGAAGATGCGTATCACTAGAATGAACATATTTTGTAAAAAATTTTTTCATCAATATTTCCGGAAATTTTTTTCGAAAAACTAATATTTTTGAAAACAGTATAGAAAACGAATTTTTTCTGTAAACTAAAATTTTTTGGAGACTAAAAATTGTTGTTTACTTATATAAAGAGTGCTTGCTTCTTGCCTCAACTTGTACGATGACAACAAAAATTTTGAAGTGCATATGCTGATATTTTTCAAACGAATCAACAGTTGTTTTATCATAAAAACTTTCCTAGCAGTATAGCCAGGACGTTCCGGCGGCACCTCGGTCGGTGAAACAGTGACCGGCGATTTACTAACGGTAGGTGACTCAGTCGGTGAGGTTGGGAACTGATATGTAATGGTATCTCAGTCAATAAGTCTGGTCCCTGCAACACTCACCAAGTGCGTGTTGTCTAACTACATAGTTCCAGCTGCAGCCGAAATATGGCGCCACTTTCGTCGTTGGTACGTGACCTACAACTGTTTGACCGGCAGGCGGTAAATCAGTCGGTGAGGTAGGAGGACTGACATGCAATCTTCACTCAATCGATAGGGATGGTTCTTGTTTAACCGACTGAGCCACCACCCACCTCCACCCCTTCGCTAAACTCCCCTAGGAACTTGAAACTTCTGGAAATCGAACTTTTTAGAAATTTAACCTTCTGGGAATATTGACGAATGAAATCTCTAACGATTTTCCATACAAGGAAGATTCTAGAAGTTTTGCAACATGAGGAGCTATTACATTTAAAATTGTCTCTGTCATCAAACTTTCTGGAAGCATGAGACGTGATCTCTAAATCGAAGTCTTGAGAATGCGCGACACTGGAAAGGCGCTATTTCTCTCGAAATTTCCTGCTTCGAAGTTTCTGGAAGCATTGCTTCCTACATTTCTGTTAGAAAGATCCAACGATGTTCCCACATGATTCGACGCTGGAGTGTATAAATGTGAGCAAATCATAGCAAATCATTCCCACACGCATGGCAATACCATTTCAGCTATCGGCTTGTAATAACAAATGTGATAATTAAGTTATTTTTATTGTAAAAAGTGAGTCTTTTAAATCTATTAATTATTAAATTTACAAATTTGAAGTTTAAAAACAATTTAAACTTATTGGAACGAATAAGTGATTTATCTCAGTATTTCCGAGAGCGTGAAATGCAAACCAACTACGTTTTCTCGGTGTAAGACGAGTTGCTACATCACAGGCTTCAGAAAATCTACACGCCAACGTTTCAAAAACCTAACATTGCAAAGTATGGTTCATATCTGTGCTAAGTTCCCAACAATCGATAATGGTTCGTGTCCCTACTAAATTATCACTTGTCGATACCAGCAGTACATGGCGGGAAATTTAACTTATACCCAAATAGTACTCAAAGTGATCGAAATATCGAGTAAGATGAAACGAATTGATGGTTCGCTCAACGAGGTGAGTCCCTGTTTCACCAATTTGGCTGCAGAGTAATCAGCCAGTAAGTGCATATGTGATAATTAGGTTGTTTTGTTATTTAAAATTAAGTATTTTAACTTTATAAATTGAAGAAAGTTCAAAAATTCGAAGTTTGAAAATAATTTTAAGTTACAAGAATGAATGAGTGATTTATCTAAATATTTCCGAGAGCGCGAAACTCCAAAATTCAAACCAACGCTGCTTCTTTCTTTGGTCTGAGACGGGTTGCTGCACTACGGGCTTACGAGAATCCCAACATAATGATGCAAGAAAAATGGTTAAAGATTGAAACCTCTCCAAAATCCAACCTTCCAGGAACTTGAATGTCTGTCAACTTTAAATGAGGTTTATTCAAAACCTAACCTAATATCACAAAGTATTGTTTATATCTGTGCAAAGTTCCCGACAGTTGATAATGGTTCATGGCCATGCTAAATCATAACTTGTTGATACCAGCAGTAGATGCCGGTAAATGCAACTTATACTTAAATAATACCCAAAGTGTTTACAATTTCGATGAAGCTGAAGCGAATTCATGATTCGCTCAACGAGTTGGATCCCTGCAAGGTCGACCTAGTTGGAAGGTTCCAGAATGTTAGGAGCTGGTAATCGAAAAATTCTGGAAACATGTGAGAGCTAGAGGACTCTCATTTTTGGTTCATTCGAAAACCTAACTTAACATTACAAAGTAAGGTTTATATCTGTGCTAAGTTCCTGGCAGTCGATAATGGTTCGTGTCCATGCTAAAGTATAATTTGTCGATACCAGCATCAGATGATGGGAAATTAAACTTATACTTAACTAATACTCAAAATGATCGAAATTTTGATGAAGCTTGAACGAATTCATGGTTCGCTCAACGAGATGGAGCCCTGCAAGACCGACCTAGTTGAAAGGTTCCAGAATTTCAGAAGTCCCTGTTGGTAATTGGAAATTCCAGAAACATATGTGAGCTAGAGGATTCTCATTCTTGGTTTTGTTACATCCCAAAATATTACAAAATTTTGTGTAACACCTAATCAGGTGTAAAACTACCTTACCTCACGTAATTCAGACGAACATCATTAGCTATAAGCAAGCGCATTAGTTGTTTTCGCTAGATAACGATCTTACTATGGTAATTGTAATATGGCCGATAAAATAGAAACTGAAAGATAATTGGAGTGCGTTACCACGTGTGGACAAAGACTCGGTGAGTAATGATGACTTAGCGAAGTTCGGTAAATGAAAGAATCGGATATATATCGGATAAAACACTTGTCGGTCACTCAACATCGACGACAGTGGCGTCATCTGTCGGCGGCAGCTGGAACTGTGTAGTTAGACAACACACACTCAGTCGGTATTGCAGGGACCGGTCTTATTGGCTGAGATACGATTACATGTCAGTTCTCTACCTTGCCGACTGAGTTACCTACTGCCAGTAGTTTGTCGGTCACTGTCTTACCGACTGAAGTGCCGCCGAACCGACCTAGCTATACTACTTTTCCTACTGCTCGCGAACAAGGTTAGCTGACGAACTGAACTTCACATAAAAAATTATGGTAGAATTTCATAAAGGCTGTTGGAGCGGGGTACAAAAAAATGTCGAAAACTGTGGGGTTTGCTCTACATGGAGGCAAACTTCCCACCACCAAGCTCATTACTAATTGATTTTTTGGAGACAGGAGCGGCACTGCAAACCAGATTTCATGCAAGAATCGCGAACAATACCTATAATTACTATGAAATATGTGAGGGACAAAGACTACAGAGAGAAAAACCTCTGTGGGATGACAGCTGGGTGCTCAATCGTAGCGCTGCCAAAATGCATTGTCGTAAAGCCGTGTATAAGTGATTAAAGAATGCCGCTGTGAACTATATTTCTTCAATTTTTGCTGAAACTGTTCATTTTGATATATAGTTGGGATCTGCAATCAAGAATAGAACAAATTGTCTACTTCGAAAGTTGATAATAATTTTTTAGTTTTCCTACAAATTAATGATAAAATTATTTACTTCAGAAATAGTTCAGAAATGGCTCTCCGCAATGCCTTTTACGGAAGAGCAATTGTTTTTATTGTTTAATATTATAAGCTAAAGGCCCTTTCAAATGAAGGTGATTTATCAAAAGGGTCGCTTTAAATATTGGGCTTCAACTACTTCACAAGAAAAAATATTGATTAATAATGAAAAGAAATTTGGATCAATTTCGTGTCGAAATTTTGAAAAAAAACCTTGTTTCTCAAATCCATATGAAAATATGGCAATTAAATTTAAAAATCGTGGTCCATAATTCAAAGCGACCCTTTCCATAAATTACCAAACTGTAACAAACATTCATTGATAATTAATGAAAATTTGAATCAATTTTTGTTCCAAATTTTCCATAAAAACAGCATTTTTTGAAATTCCGACGAAAATATAGCGATTAGTTCGGAAAATTGTATTCCTCTATTCAAAAAGGCCTGCGTTTTATAATACCAAGCAATGAAAACAATTGTTTATTGGTAAGAGACATTAGGGTAAGCTATTTCTGAGCTATTTCTAAAGTAAATAATTCAATAAATAATTTTAAGCAGAATTAAAAAATTATTATCAGCTCTTGAAGCACACAATTTATTCTATTCTTGATTGCAGATCCCACCTATATATCGAAATAAACAGATTTAGCGAGAATTGAACAAGTGTAGTTCACAGTGGCATTCTTTCATCACTTATACACTTTTCATCTTCGATACTTATTACACTTTAGAGGCAAAAAGACAGTCGTGAAAAAATTCAAAACTTCAAGTTCAAGCAAAAAAATCATGGCTTCTGTGTCTTGTGACCGAAAAGGGTTCATTTTGATCTAATTTCTGCCCCAGGGGAAGACCAGGAACGCAGAAAGATACTGTTTAACCCTAAAAAAGCTCAAGAGAGCGATTCAAAACGAGCGGAGGAGAATGTTGACAAAGAAAGCGTGCTTGTTGCATGACAACGCTCGTCTGCAGACAGCCTTGGCCACCAAGGCACTTTTGGATTCATTCGGTTGGAATGTTTTGAACCATCCCGCTTACTCCCCTGACTT
>JAUMHM010000016.1:6939082-6952522 GCA_032362435.1 Melikaiella ostensackeni
GGCGCCTCCTTTCCTTCTTCCTCCCCCAATCCGATAGCCGGCATACTGGCTATCACCCCGAGTCGTCTAGTTCTCTAAGCGTCTCTACCCCCCCCCTGATCTCTCCCATCAAATCCCCTCTCCAAACTGTGACCCGCGTTGCCTCATACCACCATCCGGACGACACCATCGATCTCCACCCCTCCCCAATAAAAATAACACCCTCTCCTCACACACGTGGGATCAAACGTCCCCCCATCTCCCCCCTCACCAATCTAGAAAGGGTCCGGCGTCGATTGTGAACTCCCCTCCCCCCCCCCCCTAGCATGACTCCGTGCAATACGCGAAAGCGATGACTGATTAGCCGATTGTTGTACATACGTCGATGTATATATTTAGAAAATAAGGCTGCCGACTGTTCTTAATAAATGCTACGGTCAATAACTCTACTTTGTTCTTTTTTTCTGTAAGTTTACCCCTCCCCTTCCCTCCTCCACGCGGTGCGGATTAGCCGGCATACTGGCTAACTCGGTTTCGTGCACCACTCCCTTACCAGCCGCCATTTTCCCCGACTCTCTCTCTCCCTAGATTCGACCCCTCTTCCTCGCCCGTTCCCACAAAAAAAAACGGATAGACACTATAACAAATAAGACCCCACAAACCCTAGTGGGTTCTTATTATGTACACTAAATAAAATATTGTATACAGGTATACATTACCTATTTTCATCATTATATCCAGAAGTTTATGAGCTCAAAATAGATTTTATAGATTTTCCCACATCAGCAAACATTCTCGATAGTTCTAACGAAATTTAAAGCTCATAACGTCACACATTTTGGTAAAACATTTCCGGAACTCAAATAACAATTTTTTTAATATGAAAATTATCTCTAGCTTCTTGATTTTTTCTTGTTGGATCAACCGGTTGGCGATACATAATTACTCTGGTTGACAGTAGTTCATTTTCATTATTCTCTGTACTTTCTGGAATGTTCTTTAAATGCTTCGAATGTTGCGAAATTTTTTGGAATGTTCTATAATCTTCTTGAATTTGTTATCTAAATATTCTAGAATTATACAGAAATATAGATTATTCTAGTTTTTCAAGATTTTATTAAACATTCTTTATTTTTAAATTTTTCGGTAATTTTTCTTATTTTACTTACTTTTCACAAATGTTTCGGTGTATTATTCTTCTTCAGTTTCGACCTCTTCTTTGATGCATAAATAAATTTCCGGTGCCAAAGTTCAAATAAACAAAAACCTAGATTCAATTTTGAGTTGGCTACGTTCCGGGCGCTATGTGGTTCCTTTTCAAGCCTGCAGTAAAAATTTTATCATAAAAAAAATTTAATTAAAATAAATAAGTATATTCGTTATATAATAAATCGTCATAACAATAATAGTAGAAGCTTAATAGAACTTCTGTATTGAACAGTCAGTTGTCGTAAATCATACGAATAGTATTTAATTCATTACATGACATTCATTGAAATAACAAATTAAAGAGCTCTTGAGTTGCGTAAATCGGAGTTCAATGGATCATCCTTCACCCCAACAATGTGATTCAAAATCCAAAAATTATTTCGAAAAAAGAATAAAAATATAATTTGTATATTAATTTTGACAATAGTAGCCATTAATATCACTGTGGGAATAAAGCAAATTGAAATTATGTCAAAAGAAAGAAAATTTGTTAATATAAGGTTATGTTACAAAAATGAAGAAAGGAGATTACATTTACACAGTGATCAAAAACTTACCAAATTTAATATATGCACACATTGTTGCGATTTTGGATAAACCAAAATAAAGTTAAATATAATTAATAAAATTCACATTCTTGATAAATTTGGAGAAAATTGTGAAGAGCAGAAAAGCGTTTACAATTAGAGTCTTTCAACTGTCAAATTCAACAAATGTTTACAAAGTCATCCATTAAAGGTCAATTAGTACATTCTTAAAGTCAATGAATATAGACATTAATCATAAGGCGTTAAATTTAAAATCTATTATAAATGAAATCGTAAATTGAAATTAGTTTTTACATAATAAACTATAGAAATCTGGAAGTCTGGAGTTGTGGTACCTAAGATGAAGGCATTTTTTTCCTTGTAGATGTAAAAAGATTCAATAGTTAAACGTTTATTAAAATTTTTTTCACAAGCTAAAATTTTTGGATGTTGAAAATCAAAGTCATGACCAGTCTCAATTCTATGTCTTTCAAGTGCCGCAATATTATCTATATCTAAATTATGACGTTGATGTTCTTCAATTCTATAATGTAATGGTCTACCTGTGTGTCTAATGTAACAACAGTCACAGTTTAAACAGTCGAAACAGTAAACAATATTTCTTTTTTGTAAAATATCTAATTTATCCTTAGGGGATGGAAATAAATTGAAGTCAGACTTTTTCGGTCTAAAAATGATCTTGATGCCTTTTTGTCTTAATATTGTAGCTAATTTATCCGTAATACCAGATATATACGAAACTACTGTAAGAGCTTTGAAATTTGGTGATTCTTTTTTATTACCTGAATTATAAATGTTATTATTCTAATTTTAATTAATCTATTAATCAAATTAAGTGGATAACCATTACCAATCAAAATTTGTTGTAATAATTTGATGTTCTGTGTTCTAAATTGTAAGGAAGATAATTTGATGGCTCTATCTATAAGCCCAAAAATCATCCCTTTTTTTGTGACCATGGATGTTGTGATAAAAAATGTGAGTATCTACCAGACCAAGTTCCTTTGTGATACCAACTTGTTAGAAGAGTTTCATTATTTTTTCTTGTTACCGAAATATCTAAAAAATTAAGTGTGGAGTTTACTTCTCTTTCATATGTAAATTTGAGGTTTGAATCATAACTATCAAAAATATCTAAAACTTCTTGTAGTTTTTGTTTAGGAATGATCATGAAAGTATCATCAACATACCTTTCATAAAAGAGTACATCAAAACTTAGTTAAGATAAACAGTCAATTTCAAGTGCTTCCATTACAATATCAGCTATTGCTAGAGATAATGCAGAGCCCATTGCTATTCTATGTATTTTTTTGTAGTTAATGTTATTAAACTCAAAAAATTTAGATCTGAGGCAAAACTCTACTGCATTTAAAAACTCATTTCTGGGTATAAGAGTATTTGAGGCAATCAAGTCCCATTTATTTTTGATACATTGTAAAGCTAAATTAATAGGTATATTAGGAAATAAGTTAACATCCAATGACGCAAGAGTGTGATGTCTTGGAATTTTAAAGTTTTTCAGGCAATTAACGAAATCCCAGCTATCTTTAACATGGTACTCTGATTTTCCTGTTATCAATTTTAAATGATCAGAAAGAAATTCATCTAATTTAGAAGTAGGGCTATTTACGGCATACACTATTATTCTTAAAGGATTTCCCTTTTTATGTACTTTAGGTAGTCCATACGCTCTAGGGATAGTAGTAGAATTTGCTTTTAACTCTTTGGTTCTTTAGATGATATATGCCTTCCGATCCCATCTATTGATAATAATATTATTAGATTTCTCAGTCTCTCCTATCTGTATGGTACTTTATAAAGGTTTCTTAATCTATTTTATTATGATTTTTTTTCAAATTACTTGGCCAACTTTTATTTCACAAATTGATGTAGTTGTACTTGACAGATTGTTTGCAACGCAGATGTTTTTGGTGGGAATTCATGTTTTTTATAATTTAAAGAAAAATAAAATATTTACGCTCAATTAATTTGATTTTAATTAAATTACTGATTTACTGAATTTTAAAAATTACATTAATTGTTTGAATAATTTTGGTTTAAATTTAATTGAATGAATTAAATTTTTTTATTCTTTTTCAATTGATTGGTGCCATTATTCAATTTTATTTTGGATAGGATTGGATTCTTCAGTTTCAATTCAAAACGGAAAGAGTGGCTTCGTTCACCGGACTTAACCGATACTTCATTTTCTATAAGATATTATAGAAATATATTTATATATAACATATTTCAGGTGAAAAAATCCTTTTTTACATTCCCATCAGAGAAGGTATTAGATTTGTGTAAAATTTGACCCCCTCCCGTTTTTGTCAAATGTTTACGTTCTGAAACCCTCTGAACCCGAAAAACAGGATTTTACGAATGTTCTGTCTGTATGTATGCCTGTATGTATGTATTTATGTCTGCATGTATGTATGTATCTATGTCTGTCTGCCTGTGAGCGCGATTACTTTTGAAAGAATTAATCTATTGGATTGGCCTTTAGTACACTCTTTAAGTGTCGAAAACTGAAGGTCAAGTTCGATAGCCAGCCATTTTGGATAAAAATTCAAAGTTAGAGCATTTTCAAAATTTTTGAGACCATTTTTTTAAGATTCAAAAATTAGATGTACGGCTATTTGTACTACTCAGAATATCGAACATTTTATCTTATTGGCTTTTTTCGATAAAAAAAAAATTATAAGAGTTATAGCATTTACAAAATTCAAAAAAAGAAACGAAAATGAAACTTTTAAGCCAAACAATGCACGATATGAAAAAAAATCAAAAAAGAACGTTGCTTTTTAAAAGAGCTATAAAATTATCATAACAACTTTTTGACTTTTTTTGAAAAATCGAAAATTCAAATTTTGAGCTCAATAACGCGAGATACGAAAAAAGTTAAAATATCAAAATTATTGCTTTTACGAAGACCTATTAGCTTTCCTCCCAAAATTTTTTGGTGAGAGGCATAGTTTGTTTTTTAAGTATGGAAAATGATATTAGAATATTTTTATTTTAATTTTTTAGCCAATCGACGCGAGATAAGAGAAAAGTCAAAAGAGTATAATTTGTGCTTTTAAAAAGTGAAATAAAATTGCCGTTATACATTTCTTTATGAAAGCAGTCGTAAATCATCAAGATAATTTTTTAATCGTTTTTTTAACTATTTATTTGTATATATTATATGGTAAGCGCAGAAAATCGAGCGCGAAGCGCCAATATTATGATGAGAATGTATTCCTGAAGGCCGATAGAGCCTTACGTAAATAAATTTCCTTTTTCATTTGATACCAAAAACAAATTTAGTAATTTGTACATAAAGAACATATAGCACCGAGCGCAAAGCGCGACGACTGAATCGCGCGCCCTAGGTGCGCTTAAACTTGCGATTGATGCGAGCTGCGCGCGATTAGAATGTGTCCGCGAAGCGGGCAGATTTTTCAACATAAAATATGATTACCTAAGGTTTCAAATTAATAAGGATATTTTGTTTTTCTGCAGTATATATCAGAAATATGTTGCTATAGATATCTAGGTCAAATGTTAGGCAGCAAGGTCGGATAAAAAATGCATCGCTGTTGGATTATTGTGAAGAATTAAATCTTTCCCCTGTGCTTACCTCTGCAGGCTAATCTATCCAACCGATTGACACCAAATTTTAATGAGAATTTGATAGTAATATATTTTTGATACATATTGCAAGAATTTTTAATATCTTGAATAGTTTTTGAAATGTTACCATTAATGTCATCCCTGTATTTTCATTGTTTACACTGAACGCGTAAAATCTTAAAAAATATTCATGATATCGAAAATTCTTGCAATATGTATCAAGAATCTGTTACTACTCACTTCTCGTTAAAATTTCGTGCCAATCGGCTCGATAGATTAGGAGGTAGAGGTGAGCGATGGTGAAAAAATCCATTTTTTGTAACGCATGCATAGAATGTTCGAATTTCGAGGCATGTATAGCGTGCAGGAAGCGACCAATTCCAAAAGCGTGGTAAAAAGCAGTTATAAAAATACTTCATTCAGCTGCTGCGTTTGCTCTATTTAAGCAAGATTACTTCTTCTAGCTGCCGCGCTTGTGCACTTTGAGCAAGTTTACTTCTTCTAGCTATTGCGCTTGCGCATTTTGATTCAAAATTATTTTCCAGGACTGCCGGAATCATTACCTCGCTTCATTATGAGTTGACACTTGACAAACTGCTTGTGAAAAGTGAAAGTAATTGAACCAACTCGAAGTGATAATATAATATAAATTACCGAAAATTTTGGACATTTTTGCAAATTGTTGGATACCTGAAATTTCCGGTAATTTATAAATTTTCCATAAATTTTCCGAAATTTCAGAAATCCTTTGATTTCTTCTAAAAATCCTTGGATTACTTTCGGTAATCTTACCATAAACTTCCAAAAATTGCGGAAAATTTGTGTTTATCGTTTCCCAAATCACCTTCGATTTGCCTGTGACTCGTACAGCAAACTTCACACTCGTGGGGAACTGCACACTTTCCGCACTTGTAGCACAATATACTACTTTAACATAAAATATGATTAACCCAAGTTCTTAGAATTAATAAGAATATCGTATTTTTTCAAAATACATATCGAAAACATGTCGCCATGGATTTCCGGATCAAATATTAGGAAAGTAGTTCGGACGAAAAATGGATTGTTGTTGAATTATTGTAAGAAAATTAAATTTTTCACACTTGCTCACCTCTGCGGACTAATCAATACAAACTAGGCTAATCGATACAAACGATTAACGCCAAATTCAAATGTAAATTTCTTAGTAATTTATTCTCGATATGTATTGCAAGAATTTTCGATATCTTGCTTTTTTGTACTTGGTGACGATTCGATACCGCGAATCTTGATTTTTACTGAACATTAGTTTCCAGCAAAAGTTGAGATATAAAATCTTGTGGCTTTTCTAGGATAGAATTTACCAGTCCAGAACGACTAGTATCACTTCGCGAATAACTTTTCTGCATAAAATGTATCGTTGTTGTACAAGCTTACTTCTAAGAAAAGCGGTTTCAAGATAAGAGTAGTTCTTTCGCCCGAGGCTTCATGGCTGCAAAAGTGCGAGACAAAATGTGGTTAGCCAAGTCTCTTCGAAAAGAGGGTATTTTGTTCCCTCTACTGACTACTCCAGGATCTAGGAGTTATAACTTCAGTTACTTCATCAGCTTTCTCGATAGGGAAGACCTATTTTTAAGAAACAAACACGTTTTCCTTTCTTCTGTTTATAGACGAAATTTTATGAAATTCCCTGTTTGCTTCATGAATATACCAGGTGGGAATTTACTACTGGTCCAGTACCGATCGCACTAATGGTTTGGTACCGGGCCAGTACCAGTTTTTGGCCAGTAGTGAGGCAGTACTAGAGTGCTACTCGGATTTAGAATCGTAATTAGAATTAGAATTAGAATTTTTTTGGGATGATATTTATTTAGTTGTTGTAGGATCTTTGCTTGAGGAAAAATATCTTTATACATAAATATCTTATGACATCCTTTCGAGTATTTTAGTTCAAATCTAAATCACTAAGAAGAAAGTGATATTATTTGATCATGAAATAACGTTCAAATGTTAATCTTTTACCGTATTTTTTTGAAGAAGAAAGTCGACTTTCAAAATGTATTTCCATTGCTAAACAGGTTCTTGCGGTACAATAAAATTTCACATTCGACTAGGCTGTAAATTCGTTTCGTATTCCAACACTTTCGCATTCGTTCTGGTTACATGAGAAAAGATTTTTCTTCGTAAAGAAAGAGAAAATACCTAGAAGGAGGGGTGACACGTCCAATCCCTTGTGAAGTCGTAAATCCAGACCAGCGAAACGTTAGGATATTTCGCCCGGGTGATCCTTTGGGTATTTTTTGCCCTTCGCCAAGAACCCTCATCCCTCCTTCAATTCGCGTAAAATACTAGTAAAAAAGAACCGACAACAGAATGGCAGTGATCTTGAAAATTAGGCAATTTAAAGTAACAAATATGAAGAACGTTAATCCCATTTTTCTACTGAATCCTATAACTTAACTTAACGTAACTGTGTTACGAAAACGGTTTTGAATACGATTTCTTCTTCATCATCGTATTGAATGGTTACGTTATAAACAATTGTAAAATTTAATATTTAAAAAAATTATAGTATTACCTGTAGGTTATTCTTGATTTGCTTAAAAACTCTTGATTCAACACTTTTTTCTCAGCAAAAAACTCTTGCCGGTCAGATCAAGATTTTGGATTGTTACCCTTAATTCTGAGACGTGAAGTGATTTTTTTTTATGTAGAAAATTTGAGCAATCACACGACTTAAAGTGGCACTACAAAATTTTAAGAGTATAACTTGACAGGAGTGAAGATTTTCAAGTGAAAGAGAAACATTATAGTCAGCCGTAAATGTCACGCTTTAGTGTGTCCAAAAATCTCAGAAGAAATCTTTTTAGAAAAATCTCGTAGAAGTTTAGAGTAATAAGAACGCTTAAGTTGATTAAAAATTTTAATAATTTTTTCATTGTGTTTTAATAATGCATAATAATTTTACTAGCTTGCTATTACAAGAGAAATATTTAATAACATGAAGAGATTTGAGAGGCGATGAATGTTACGAGAAAGAGGTGGTGAAAGAGGATTAAAGTTATGTTCTCGTAATGACAATGCCTTCAGCGGTCTTTGTAGAATAGAAGCCCGCAAGTTAGGTATGTAATTTGAATGTCGTTTGAATCTGAATGCGGCTTTGGGTTGCGGGCACCGAACTTGAGCTGCCTAAATGAAGTATGAAGTTTCATGCATAATTTTGGTGTGCTCGTGAAGCTCAACATTTGGATAATTACACTTCGAATAGTATAATCAATAAACAATAAAATCGAACATCCAGATGTAATGAGTGATGCAGTGCTCTATGAATCTAGATCAATGAAATTCACTGAGAATGAGCGCAATGGAGTAGTTACTTTTTTTAAATATTTGTGATTCCTTGTAAAATTGAACGAGCACTAAAAACTGAATATAATTACTCAAGGAATGTTTCTTCTAATAATTTTTCTGTGGTAAACAATCAATAATTTTCGAGTACTAAATCCCTCCAATTTAAAATTATTCAATTTTTTAATGTTGAAAAGCTTGAATTTATTATGATTGAAATCTTCCAATTTCAGATTATACCATAGGTTTAATTATTTTATTGGGAATAGACAAAATTGTTTAGTTTCAAATTAAAATTAAACAAAAATTTCATCATTCAGAAATCAAGGCTTTAATAGTGAAAAAAAATTGATAGCGTTCATAACAGAATAATTAAAGGTCGCAACATGGAAAATTAGAAAAATTCAAATTAATAGCGCTTAAAGTTTAACAATTGTGAATTAAGTGCTTCTAGATTTAACAAATTTAATTCAAATTAGAAGTCTTGATAGTTGAAACTAGTATTTTAAATCTTGGAAAATTCACATATTAAAAATTGGACAGTTTGAAGCTTTTAATATTTAAAAATATTTTAAATTGAAAGTCTCATTATTTGTGCAATTTTAATTTTAAATTGTTCAATTCTTGATAACTTGAAACATAAAGCATTAAAATATCAGAACCCTAAAATAAAATTCTTTTACAGTATTATAGGAACGCAAAATCACGTGTTGGGGAAGAATATCTAATTACATTTTCAAAAATTGCAATATTATTACTAATGGTCTCGCTTAAGGGCAAAAATATAATTTTTTAGGAGAAAATCATGTTTTTGACTGAAATTTTTTTCTTATTGCTTCTTATCACATTTTAGAAATTCAAACGATTTTAATAAAAGATAGATCCTTTTTTCGGAAAAAGATTCTCAACAACTTGACCTCTTCTAATTTTAACAAAATACTTTTATTGGTTCAAATAATTAAAAAGCAATTTTTGAACGAAAAATTGTATTAAAAAACTATATTTGATAATAATTTATCATTATTAATAAAAATTTAATGACCTCAAGTTGTAGACAATCTTTTTTTGAGAAAATAAGCTATTATTCCTTCAAATCGTATCATTTTCAAAAATTTAGAAAAGAAAATTTTGTGAATAAACATTTTCTTATGCTTCAATTCTTCTTCCTGAAGATTTTTTTCCCCGAGATACGTTTTTTTGTGCAGATAATAACTTAAAACTTTGAAAATTGAACATTTTTAATTAGGAGATTTTGAAATTCAACAAGATATGTTAATAATTATAATTATTTTAAAACTAAATCCTTCATAGTTACAGATATGATCAACATTTTTTGTCCTTTATTTTTATTAATATTTTTCGTGTATCTTTGCAGCTGCCGTAACCTTTCGAATGAAAAATATTTGAGAGATCCACGTCAGGCAAGCAATAGGGTAGTGTCTATCAGGATCTGGGGTTAGAGAGGGCGGTAGGCGAAAAAGAACGATAAGAGCAGGAGCAACAAATTCAGGCGAAGATAAAGATACCTTGGGAAATAGAGAATCGATTCCAGAATTGAACGTGTCGAGTTCGCTTGAAATACTTAATTTAGGTTTTTCAATCCAAAAATGCACCGAAAAGAGAATTGTATCTACTTTAATTTTAAAATAAACAGAAAAAAAAATCAATCTACATTATAACTTTTAAAGAACAGGGTTTTTCTAGAGAGTTTTGATACCCACAATACAAAGTTAACTGTGTACAACAGTCTTAATAATAAAACAGATTTTTATAAGATATTAATATGTTAAACAATTAATCAATTCCAACTTCAGACTAGCTTCAATATTCCCAGCAAAAAATTAGAAGTATTTTGATGTGGATTTTTCGAATATTTAATTTAATAAGTGGAAGGCTAAAGGCACTAAGTTTAACTTTTTTTCAAGTTTACACACGTTTCAATTAAAATCTACAAAACTGAACAGTTCAAATGTTCGATGCTTCAAATGTTTCAATTTCGGAATACAGCATTCAAAATGCTCAATTAATTATTGATGTAGATCAGAAATACTTTTAAATATCTTCCGTTTCAAAATAATTTACGGTACTTATGTTAAAAAATTGACAAATTTTTATTCTCATCTTTCCCGACGCTTTGAGAAATTCGTAAGGAAACTGATAATAGAATTATGAATACAAGAAAAAATACTTGATTTGTATCTTAAACCTCTTCACATTATATGGAACAATGAAAACAGAGCAAAAAGAGAATCATTCAATCCACCTCGCACGGGTTGCTCACTTGATTTGAATATATCCGCGCTGCGCGACTGCACGTGCGCGGTATATCACAAGTACGCAGCGGAACTAATCTGCCAGTGCGCGTTGGTATCAATCTTTCTCACTAGTACAATCATGTGCCAAAAATATAATGGGACCAATATCGGCTCTTCTTTTTAAAGGCGAAGGGAGAAATGGGAAGAAATTAAATTCTCCCGATTTTTATAATTTATTGAAAAATAATCTTCCTGTTTCAAGTTTAAAATTGTTGGATAGGCAATTTTGGCAAATTATAAAAAAAATTGTTAGCATTGGCAACTTTTTATCCTTAATCTTGGCCCGATCGTTGGCTTAATAATGGCAGGCCAAGCGCCAGCAAGATAAAGTAATCGCAAAGGTTGACAGCCAATATGCCAAATCTTGGCAGCCAATAATTACCCATGTTTTTGTGACACTTGGAAAATATTGGCTACCAGTCTTGAGCCAACACTGAGTGCCGAGTCTTGTCATTGGCGTTATCATCCCAAGCTTTGGCCAATGATGGCCCAATACTGTCGGCCAATCTTGCCCCACCATTGGTATCATTGGGTCCCAAGTTTGGGCCAAGCCTGGGCCAATGGTAAATTTCCCACTGGGTACCTACTGTACCTACTAATATAATTATACGCCTACACTCTACACAGTAAAAAAATGAGGGAAATAAATACTTTTGATTAAACAATTTAGAGCAGTTGCATTTCAGTTCCTTATGAACTTTTAAGGTGCATGTATGTAGTCACGTCTTGCATATAGGCAGTTCTCCACAACGAGCTCACTTTTGCTTCCCCAAGTAATAACTTTGAGGAAATATTTTCTATTATTCTAAAATTTTGTATATTTATTATTTTCGGTTACATTTACTTATATTGCAAGCAAAATATAATATATTGTACTGTACAAGTTTTTTACATGAGTCTAAACACCTAAAAAATACACTTTTCTCTGTTCCCCACATACAAGTAACCAACTTTGAGAAAGTTTATCATAAATAAGATATATATAATGAATATTCTAATCATTTTTTTTCAAAAGCTTATCTCAAAAACTATGAATTTGTAATAGACGGTTTTAATTTAACATTTTTATACGTAATTAGAAACTCATTCAAACAGTTTCCCCGAAATTTTTTTTGGCGGCCGGAGCTTAGAGTTGGATGACTTTTAGAGAATTCTGTTGAGTTTTTCAATTCATAATTCCTCAAAATTTTGGAAATTTGCTGAGATGGTTTGGTCATGTTGAGAGAATGAATAAAGAACGTTTAACGAATCAAGTGTATTTAGGTAATGTGAGTGGTAGCGTATCCAGAGGTAGACCGATAAAAGAATGGTTGGAATGTGTAAATAAGAATGTGAAGTGAAGGGATATAAGGAGTGGTAGAAACACAAGAGCGTGCATGAAACGATGTATGGATGTAACGGGAGGAAAAGATGTATGGAAGGATAGGAATGTATGAGGGACAATTGTTTATAAGAAAAATAATGATGCCTGAAACGAAAGATTTTGGACACTAATGGGCCCACGTGAAGAGATTTTCTTAGTGGATTACTATAATGGCTTTGTGAAGCTCTTCACCTAGGGTGATTGCTAGAGAGATTGATCAGCGACCTATTTATCTTAAGAGTTGTGTATAAAAATAGAAAAGAAATAGGATAGAACTTTCAATCCTTTCAGAGGGTTGTTTTTGCTTTTCAAGGATATTACTCACGTTTGTATTAGTTTATATTAGGTAATATTACTTTTTAATAAATCCCAAACTCATTTTAAAATTTGTTATTAAGGGTCATTTAAAGGTCCAAAACTGAACTTTAAAATGTCTTTAAATGATTAAAGAAACTATTAAATATTTCTACAATATCTCTGAAGTCATCGTAAGACTTTTCTTATGAGAAATTATGTGAAGAACTATAGGAGAAGCAAAATATCGTTCTAAGAGGTAGTTTTCTGTCACATTTTACAAGTAACCTTTACAAAAATAACCTTTTCAAAGTTATTTTTAATCATTCAAGGCCGAAAGTATGTAGGGTGTATAGAGTGTAGACCCTGTAGAGTGTAGTGTACATCCTGTAGAGGGTGTTTTTTCACTTTTAAGGGCAGTATTCTGAATAAAATTAGGGTTAAATTATTTTCAGTGATGCCTACCATCATTTTCTTGGCATACTTATGCCTTTAATCTCAGACATTTGTCATTTTAACACAAAATAGTATATTATGCAACATGTGCGTAAAATGCGGGTTTATAGACGCGATCATCACAAGTGGGTATGTCGTACGCACATATTGCATACGATATTTTTTGACACAGTGTGCGTAAAAATGCGTTTTTTCACACCCATATTAGTGCGTAGAACTAGTGTTATTTACTTTTATTTTACGCACTAATATGGGTGTGTAAAAACGCATTTTACGCATCCAGGCGGACAAGTTATACATAATTTTTTCCAATATGCATAACTCTTTCGCCTAG
>JAUMHM010000016.1:6952622-6963747 GCA_032362435.1 Melikaiella ostensackeni
ATTTACCATCAGAGGAATACTGTATATAAATATAAATATATAGGTTGTCACATATAAATATATGCATGTAAATAAATTAACAATAATTCTTGAAGTATTAAAAGGAATTAGTTTTATGATAGCGAGACCTTAAATATTTCAACTCCTTGTCGTACTTCGGTATCTTCAAGGTTCGACTGCTATAAATTAAGTCGTAAAAAAGGACCCAAATCTCTCAAGCTATCTGTAGAGACGAAATCATTCAAATCAAGCCTCCAAATAACCTGAAACAGGCCTGACTTTTTTCCAAAGCATACTCATAGATTTTCTTTCGGTAGGGCAAAATAAAAAAATTTCGAGAATTTTCAAAATTTGAAACAAATTTTGTTAATGATTTTTAGAAATTATTGTCAAAAGTTCTGGTAGATGACAAAAAGACTTCGTGACCCTATTGTATCCGAAATAATAGAAAACAAATGAAAATCAAGTGACTTCTAAAATTTAAGATAGAAACCTATGGTTCTAGGGTCGCGACTTGCAACTTATCTTAATGACATTTTTAAATTCGATGAAAAAAAATTATATGTTATTCAAAATTTTCAAAAAATGAAAAAAACTATTTTCGGTAGGTTAAGAAATTCCGATCGATATTTTTATCAGTTTTCAAATATATTTCGAAATTATCCCCATGAAATTGGTCGATTACAACAAAATTGAGGGGTTCCAGAGCATAAGGGCGTGAGTGACAAATTTTGGAAATGCATTGATTGGCTTAAACTAATTGTTTTGACCTAACTCATGTCTCTGTAGAAGATCCAGTTCGATTTAGAAGTGGGTCATAATCCATGTTAGGTAATCTTTTTCTTAAAAAGTGATTACTTCTTTTCAACCGTTCCTTTCACGATTCAATAGAGCTAAGTAATAGCATTAAAGTACTTTTTTGTTTTTTCTTTTACTTAAAAGATGAAAAAGTTATGCACAGGGCCGTCGCAGCCCATATTTTGTATGTATGGAGTTTGAAGTTTGGATAAAAATAGATTTGTTTCAGCATTTCTTTAATTAAATGAAAATTTTGTTTTTGCAATATTTCTGAAGCAAAAGTAAATTAATGTTTTTGAAATAAAGGGTAGCACTCCAAAAGGACACACACGCCGTTTTTGCGAAAATGAGATAGTTGGTCCCAAAAGCCATATTGTGACAACATGGGCTTGTTGAATCCACATTGTGAAAACATAGGCTTTTAATAATCTTATTTTTCAATTTTTTTTGCAACTGAAGGGTGTCAGACCATAACAGCCTAACTCATTTCCGAGGTACACTAGGTCATATTTCGGTTTTGGTCAGAACTTGCCGATTTAAATCAAAATTGGCGGTACTGAATCATCACGAAGTAAAAACCACGAATGTATTTTCTCAAACTATCTATGCACTTTGTGACGTGGTAATTTTGAACTCTTAATCTTTTCCTCGACCGGTCACGGCGGTATCTCCAGCAAGAAACCTAAATGTAAATATGATCCACAAACGGACTCTGAGCGATGCTGATTAAGAACACATATGTATATCTATACTTTTACTGGCACCAAGTTTTCTTCTGTCTGTTTAGGAACAGCTGCGCCAATCAACCTAAATATCCGCTTCGCGCGACGTCTCCTAGGTGGGAGAAACCTGGCTTACCCACCTCTCAGGGTAAAGCCAAGTGCAGGCACGTCCACTGATTAGGCGGACTCACGCACACACACAGACGATCGGCAGTTCAACAACTGACCATAGAAGCTCATCCAAGCCCTTATTTATTTGAGGGAGATGTTTGCCAACGAAAATTAATCTTTATATACAGAGTCATCCTGAACTCATCATATTCCGTGTACAAAAATTATCAAAAATTTACTGTTGCAAAATGTTGTACGATCAATAGTTTTTAAACTATTTAGCGTTGTGAGGAACCAATAGGAGCTCGCTATTCTCGCGCGTACATAAGCATCTTGCACGAACTCTGTAACATGCTTCGTTCAAGGCAGTAAAGAAAGTCGTAACATTAAAACCAGAGCCAAAAAACTTCAAGGCAGCGTGAAGTTCTTAAAACATACCACCCTCACTTGTTTATTGATTCCCCCGATGTAAATAAGAAGCAAGGATATTGCCTTCTGAAAAATGACGTTAAAAATACGAAGTTTCCACGTACTTGTAACCAAATTATTTTGATGTTACAGTAAAATTTTGGTTTACAACAAAAATTTGATTCCAACCTTATCTGTTCTCTCCCCCGATCGAAAAACTATTGAAAAAAACTTCTCAAACATCGATTCCAATTATACCACCGGAAATAATTCCTTACTTCTAGTCGCAGACAAGTCTCATTCTGACGACAAACTCTTGTCCATTTCTTAAAAGAGGCCAAATGTTAGTAAAGTTGCTAATCATTAAAACTTCCCCTAGATTTATGAAAATAATGCATGACTTCCAGTGGCATAATTGGAATTGATGTTTTAAAAATTTTTGGCTAGTTTTTCGGTTAGGGAAGACGAAAGATAAAGTTCTACGAGTTAGTCAAACAATTAGGAGCTAAAATTAAACCATCGCGGATAGAAGCGATTATGTTTCCTAATGGAACACAGGAGACTGTATTAGGGCGGGTAGTCGTTCCAGCTCAACTTGTCACCGTAGAACAACAGGTAGTGTTTAGGGCAATAACCAATTGTAAATACCAATGTCTGTTAGGTATAGGCGCTATTGAGATTTTTTAATTGATAGTAGATGGTAGTACAAAGACATTACAAATGGTCTACGACGACGTCATACGACACACTGCGGTGATAGACTTGCTCTCCACACCGTCGTACTACGATGATTGCGCCACAATACAGGAGTTAACTGTGAAACAGGTTGAGATTGTTAAGAATTTCATTGCCGAAAAGGCACCTAACCCAAACAAGCTAGACAAAACTACACTAACCGAACACAAAATAGATGTGGGTGACCACCCACCTATTCGACAAGAATCGTACCGGCGTTCTCCCGCGGTTTTAGACAAGCTTCGCAAAATTTTAGATGATTTACTCGATAAAGACTTAGTTGAACCATCGGAGAGCCCTTGGGCCTCACCGCCGGTAATGGTTAGGAAACCCAACGGGTCTTATAGGCTCTGCGTAGATTATAGAGCCGTTAATAAATGCTCTAAAAAAGATGCGTACCCGTTACTACCGTCAATGGCTAATATTTTGGATAGGCTTACGTAAGCTAACTATATCTCTACTCTAGACCTTAAAATGGCTTTTCGTCAAATACCTTTAGAGAGGAAAAGTAAGTAAATGGCCGCTTTCTCGGTACCAGGTCGTGGTCATTTTCATTAAACCAGAACGCTTTTCGGCCTAACTGATTCACCCGCGATCTTTCAGCGACTAATAGATAGCATTACAGGCGCGGAATTGGAACCTCACACGTTCGCTTATCTCGACGATGTTATCAATGTCATTAAGACTTTCGAAGAGCACATCAAATGGCTTACAGTGGTCTTGGAGAGAGTGGCTGCCGCGGGCCGTACCAGTGATCCCGACAAATGTCTGTTCTTTCGGAAACGGCCTTTCAGGCTATTAAAGGTGCGCTTGTCTCCGCACCAGTGGTTTATTGCCCAAATTTCGCAAATCCTTTCACGCTGCAGACGGATTCGAGCTCAACCGGTCTGGGAGCTGTACTAACACATACGTACAAATGGCTCAGAGCGAGTAATTGCTTACGTTAGCCAAACCCTCTCTGATGCTGAGCGGAATTATTCCGTCACAGAGAGAGAGAGAGAGAGAGAGAGAGAGAGAGAGAAAGAAAGTGAGAGTGTTTAGCAGTCGTCCGAGCTATACGGAAATTTAAGGAGTACTTGAAGGCTTTTCGCTTTACAGTGATAACTGACCACAGTAGTCTTAAGTGGCTCCAATCCTAAAAGACCTAACCGAAAGACTCGCCTGCTGGTCTCTGAGTTGGCTGGAATATGATTTCGAGGTACAATACCGTAAAGGCCCCTTAAATGTAGTGCCCGATTTCCTCTTCAGAATGTCTCCGGATCAGGACGAGGTAGTGGAACTTGCGGCAATTTTTGAAACCGAGGACACGTTGTAGCGGAAGCGACTCGCTTACGTCGAGTGGTCCCCACACGCTTTTCCGACATGGAAGAGAGAGAGAGAGGGGGGGGGAGCAATAGACGAGCGTAGACAGGTCAATAGAAGTGACCACCTGCCTGGCCCAAAATTTAGAGGAGCGTGGCAGCCGCATGCAGGCACAGGTCAATCGTCTCCCACAGGGCAATTACCTCACATTAAGTACGAGCTGCTGGAGTTCAACTGGGAAGGAAACCCCATGAGATATTTGCGGCAGATAGAGTAATACTGGGAGTCAGTTCGTCCACGTGCCTGCGACACAGGCTACCTAATAGAAAGGTCGCTGTCAGGTCCACTTGAATACTGGTAGCAAGTCATTAACCATGACGTACACGATCTAGACTCTTTTCTAACCAAATTTCGACAGCGATACTGGGGTGAGCAAGTCCAGCATGAAATTAAGAAAAAACTGGAATTTGGTAGATACCAACAAGAAGAAGATCGATCACGTGCCGAGTATGCACTCAAAATATTCGCGCACGGGAAGAAACTGACGCATGGCCTGGAGGAGAGTGAAATAATTAAAAAACTTGCAGGATACTTCTCAGATGAAGTTTAGTATTCAATAATTGGACCGGACATCAAGAAAAGCGAGGATTTAATTGAATTAGTCGAAGATTTTTATCACATCGGTGCGACAAACTCAGGATATCCCGACCATGAGAAGTGGAGGGGAAGAGGAACTAACAAACCAGAAAACAAGCACAACAACAATTAAAACGCTTGGAAATCTTCCAGCCAGGGGGACTATGGTCAGCGCAACAACGGATACCAATCCAATAATTGGCAATCCCGATAGAATAACGCTGGATTAAACAAAAGTGGCGGCTATCAAGGGCCCAGACAGGGCCAAGCCGCGGGCGGACAACATGGCACTGGCAAGGAAACTTTTGGAGGCAGCCTCAAGCACCCACCCCATATGAAATGCAAAATATGGAGGTGGAATTGAGTACCGAACAAGATCGTAGAGTAGAATTTCCAGAAGAGTCGCAATTCGATACGGGAAACGCCGTAGAGCCACGTCAATAAACGCAAATAAAAAAAATTATTGACGTGGCACCACAAACCACCTACGTAACGCACATGCTGACAAGTACGCGTAACGATTTACTGGAAGAACCCCCACATAAAAGGATTCAACAGCGATCCAAATGTTATGCCGTAAACCTTCAAGTAGGCGGCACATTGACCTTTCTGTACCTGAGTGGAAAGCCCATCGTAAGAATTGTACAGGACGAAAACACGTCGAAAAAAGAGGAGGAGCACCATATAAATTTCGTAGAATTCCAATCCGAAGAAGCAGCGAAAATTTTAAATCCCCAAGACGTTGAGAATCCCCAAGAAAAAGAGATCCTTCCAATAGATATTACACGGCAGGAAGTGGAAGACAAAGTCTCAGAAAGTCCCAATCTGAACCAAGAAATGAAAGGTAAACTCGCCGAAATATTATGGAAATACCGAGAAGTATTTCGAAAAGCACCTGGACTTCTGACGTCATACCAACACACCCTGCGTGTAAAAAAAGGATAGCTTTTCATTGGACGGAGTTATCCGATTCCAATGGCCCACCGAGAAAAGGTGGAAAACGAGATTCAGCGGATGTTAGATGTGAGCCTAATACAGAGGTCAAGAAGCCCTTATATAAATCCCATTGTTCCAGTCATAAAAAAGATGGAAGGGTGCGTCTCTGTCTCGATGCTCGAAAATTGAATGAAATTTTAATCAAGGGTTGGGAATGTCCAGAACCCGCTGAAATCCTATTTCTAACGTGCAAAGGGATAAACATAATGTCAAATCTCGATATGACGAGTAGTTTTTGGCAAGTCCCTCTGCATCCCGATTCGAGAAAGTATACCGCTTTTTAAAGTAGTTCCATTCAGCCTGAAAACGAGTACAGCTGCACTAGTGAGAGGACTTGATCATGTATTGCAAGGCATGGGTGACCACATTATCACTTTCATGGACGATACACTCATCACATCAGAAAGCCATGAGCAGCATCTCGTACACCTGATTGAACTGTTAGAAAGATTATTGAACTGCAATTTGTCTTTGAATCTGACAAACTCACATTTTTTCAGAGACGAAACGAAGTTCTTAGGATTCATCCTAACCACCAATGGAATCAAGTCTGATCCTAAGAAGATTCGAAGAATCCATAAATTTCCAGTACCTAAAAATTTCAAACAACTACGAGGATTCCTTGGCCTAATAAATTTTTACTCAAAATTCAGTAATAAGCACGCAGAAGAGATAGTACCGCTTTTAAAGCTCATAAAAAAGGGGGAAAAATGGAATTTGGATCAAAATGCCCAAGACAGCTTCGAGAGAATCAAGAGAATTCTTAGTGAGTCAAGCTTCTTATATCTTCCCGATCCGAAAAAGGCGTACTATCTAGAAACTACACAAACTTGTACCCTCTTAGGAACGCAACATGTGATACGACAATGAAAAAAATCGAGCATTTCATCCAAACCGTAGGAAAGCCTGAGAAAGTGCTATTGGACCGTGGCGCCCAGTTCACTTGTAAGAGGTGGGAACACGCTTTAGACGAGAGAGAAATCAAAATGATTCTCACGTTAATTTGACACCCACAAGCGAACATGGCTGAGAGGGTCAACCGAGAACTAGCACGTCTATTTCGTACGCTCCTGCCACCAGAGAAACACGGCACATGGTTCACACAACTCGAAAACGTCGATACAATTATAAACGAATCACATCACAGCACCACTGAAACAACACCATACGAGGCCAAATGGGGTAGAAAGCCAGTGTGATGGTGGCAACGATTGCTACTTGACATTTCGCCCCACCCCCAAGCTAATCGACAAGAGCAAATAGCACTGTTACGACAGAGAATTAGGAGTAAGAGAGAGAGACTCTTGCGTAACATAAACAAGAAGAAAAAGGGAGTTACATTTGAAATAGGAGGATGGGTTTTGGCAAAAGCATGCAACGTTTCAAATGTAATGGCCGGAACAATGGCGAAATTTCTGTCTCTCTACGAAGATCCCTATACCATCCGTAAAAAAATAGCGACCAACGTTTACATTTTGTGGAATCCTGTCATTGACAAGGAGAGGGGCAGTACCATGGCGATGATCTGCGAAAGTCAACGGAAAAGGGGAAGTGTGGGTGAACTCAGTCTAAGAGAAAACCTCGAAGATGCCGGACGCCTGTTGCGGATTCGAACTGTTAGACACCCATCACCACATCGCAATTCAATGCGATGTGGACCACGAGGAAAAGGACCTCATTGAAGAAGAGGTAAATTCACACCGTAAACTGGAGACTAGACTCCGGTTCATTTCAACACTAAAACAACGTGCACCCCGACCACGTGGCACCTCGGTGTCCGAAGTAAACACATGCAGGTTTTCGAGGGACGTACGACACAGAGAGGTGGACACGAGCGTTGATGTGGTGAAGGAGAATGATCCTGTGAGTCGTGCAACGGCCAGAGAAATCAAGAATGTAGTGCCTAGAGGGAGTGACATCATACCACCTGAGAAAATGGGAGTTGAGGAGCCTCGGCCTTCTACCTCTGGAGAAGAGATGATCTGCGGAAGCTTGGAGGAGGAGATAGCCCGTTTGGAGATGATGACCTTGAGTAACTCCGGAGAGGAAGAAAGTCAAGTCATTTTCTATGCCAAAGTTGCGGAAGAGATTCTGCTGGAGCTTTAAATCCATTAAATCAGCACTGTCTTTCCAGATAAGGAAAGGGACGTGGATGCCTCGAATTCAAAAAAGGAAGCAGCAGGTAGAGGTGCATAAGGTGAAAGTAGCCGGCAGTTAAAAGGCGGTATGTACGGTATCCGTCGCACCCGGAAGGATGCCTTATTAGAAAATATTCTGAAGGACACCACAAATTGTCCCAAAAGGAAAAATAGTCAACATCCAATGCAGCAGAAGAAGGCCACGATCCACTAGGAAAAAAGGAAGAATTACCGCCAACTACCTGAGGCAAAAAGCAAGAGCAGAAACGTGAGAGATACCCGCTCGATGATGAAAATAGTCGTTACGGCACCAAGCAGCCCAAAAGACACAGACTCGCCAGGGCCTTCACAGGAGCAGGAAAACAAATCAGTACCTCCCAGCACCGAAACAGACCATAAGGAAGAGACCGTCATACCTCAACCCTCATGGGAGCGAGGAGGAAGGAGAACGCCTACACTAAACAAACACCCGACATTGACGCTGACTCCCATGGAAAGTCAAGAATTGATGGAATGCTGTGGTCAGTGGTCAACCTCACAGGACTGGCCCATCACACCCGGATGGAGGCGAAAGGAGGTCAACCCAAGGAGGAACCCACACCGAAATTGCCCTTTTTAAAAAGATGAGTAGATGTAAGAATTTGAAATTTTAACGAATGATCATTAATTTACTACTCATCCTTTTGTCACCCTCATCGTTAAAATTTCAAAGGGGGGCTCATGTAGCCCTCACGTTACATTTAAAACCTGCTTGTAGGCAACATGTTAGACTCACAAGAAAATACGCAAAGTGTTGCCAACAAGCAGGAGAATAAAGATTGCGCAAACGCCAGAGTCCCCTCTAAAAAAATCTCTGAGTAGTGGGAGGCTGAACTGGGGCAGAAGCGAGAAGGTCCCAGTCGCGGCGAAAGAGCGACAGTCTCGAACTTTCCGTTGAAGGGCAAGCTTCGTGAGGGAATACTTGAGAGCAGAGCGAGGTCTACCTCGTCCTCTGGTCTCATTACATCTCAATTTTGAGAATTCTAATAGTTCCATGAGGAGAAATCCAAATTCAATTATTAGTTCTTCATAAAGGAAATTAATCATTTTAAAGGCAAAGCAAAGTCCACTTTATATCCTGGCGTGGAAAAATTGCTTCTTTTCTTCGATCATCATATCAGCCAGGGATGTGGGGCCATATTATGTATTATAGCTAGAATGGGTTTTTATGAAGAAATGTTTTATTGTATCGAAAATCAAGCTTGATTCTCATTCTCCTGTAATCCCCTCATAAATTAATTATTCTAAAATTATTTCCTCTGGGTTGATGATGCATGATGCAACCGTGCCGGAAGCTGAATGGCACCTGGGTGAGGTGTTCTCAAACGGTGTCCCTGGGATACCAGGTGACTTCCTAGAGTATCAGCCTTACCCTTGCATGCGGGGCTCTGTAAGGGTAGACGAACAACCCTTTCCCTAGCTTCTCGTGGGAACTATGACAACACCAAACACAGTTATGAATGCGCTTCAAAATAATCGAACGCGTAGAGCACCCGACAATGGGTCGGCAAACAGTGTCGATCGCCCTAGAGTTCGGAGTGCTGCAAATAATTTGGATAGAGACACGATGACGGAATGGCAAGGCGGTCGACGTCTTGAGTGGACGGATCGACTCAGAGATGACTTGCTGGATTGCTACGATGCCAGCATTATTCCTGCTCGCAGGGGTTACATGACGTGCCTGCCCACTCCGTTGTGCCAAAAGCATCCAGAGCTTTCGCACGTTTCGCAACCGAGTTTGCGAAACCGTGCCGACAACCTCTTGCAAACGAGATATTGTCAAGATTGCTTTTTAATTTAGAACAAATTTATTAAAATAAATAATTAGATACAAACGAATGTAATCAAAATACACTTTTTAAGATTTAAATCGCAGCTCACTGCCTTCCAATTCTTTTCGATCTCCATCGCTATCCATACGCAGCACACTGCCTCCCTCGAATTCCATTCTTTTGGCTTAGATCTTTTTCGCTTTTTCTCGACCTAAATTATGAACTTTATCTCTCACTCCATCAACTTTCTCATTTTCTTTCTCTTCTTCACTCTCATGCTCGCTATCACTACCTGGGTTTCCCTTCCAAATATTTAGCTGACTCACATGAGCAGTGGTTTTAAATTCCTTATCATGACTTCTCTTTAATTTCTTTACTCTCAAAGTGTCGGTGGGCTCAATTCCAACTACTACTAATGGACCACCAAATGATTTCTGAAGTTTGGTAGAGCTTCCGGTCGCAATCAGGTTTCTCTTCATAAAAACAATGTCTCCGCACTAAAATTTTAAATTCTTTAGTCTTCTCGCATCATACCTATCTTTATACTCTAATTGTGTTTTCTCAATATCCGCTCTAGTCTCATCTTGAACTTCTACAGGTTCTCTATATTTCTCACAATGTTCAGTTACTTTTCTTGTTCTACAATCTTCAAATCTAAGTAAATAACCATACGGTGCTTCATAGGGTGTTTTTCCAGTCGCTACTCTAACTGTAGAATTCAAGTCACCTTCAATTTTTCCATGCTTCAGGTCCCATTTATCTTCCTCATCATCAGCAATTGAATATTTCATGAGGGGTTCTATCAGTCCATTCGCCTGTGAATGTCGACTCGAATTAAAAGTATGTTTAATTTTATAGTTTTCATACAAAGCTTGAAAATTTTGGGACGTGAAACTTGTACGCACCTCTATCTGTTATACAAATCGCAGTCATCACATTACCTATTGTCGTCAAAAAGGTGAATAGGTGACATTTTTCTCGAAAATAGGTGACAAATAGGTGATGGAAAAATGTGAAATAAAACAAACAAACATGTAATTCATTGCTCATTAGCTCTTTATTAGTCGAAATAATCAGAACTTTGCTTTTATACACCTATGTTTATACTTTGGTTCAAATAATATATTATCACATGAGTTGACAACTTGAACATATTTATAATATACATCTACGCTGACGTATTTCCAATGCGTCTTTTCTTTACCGCACTATCTATTAAATTAGACTTTTTAATTCAATGCTCATTAATACTTTATGAGTCGAACTAATAATGGAATACTTTGTTCTTATATACTTATTTTAATCCTTTAGTGTATCAAAATAATATATTATCACATGAGTAGGCAACTTATACAAGAATAAATCTACTTCGACGTATTTTTAGCGCGTCTTTTTTTTACCGCACTCTCTATCAAATCGGAATTTTTTTGTCTAATTTTGCCTTGTAATTTATCCACTTTCATTCTTA
>JAUMHM010000016.1:6977802-6990641 GCA_032362435.1 Melikaiella ostensackeni
TCATGGTTTTCACCATGAAAATCGACTAGTCGCCAATTTTCACTATCATTTTCGTAATCAGCGCGTCAAAATACGTAAGTATACGTAGTTTGATGGGTTTTGGAGGTACACCCTAATCGGAAGTTTATCCAAATTCCAATATAGGTCCGACTTTGGTTCTTGCCTAAAATGGCCTCGGACATTTAACCGACCAACTCCAATGTCAACAATCAGGGCCGTATGAACCATTTCTATGTGATTTTCGTTCGCAATAAAAAATATTTATTAAATTTCTTATAATGTTTGTTTGTTTTGAAGTATAAATGCTGCCCCTTGTATTCCTGCGACATTTTTGTAACACATAACGTAAACACTGAAAACGAATGAAACGAAGTGCGGACCGTGCGAACTGACGAAATTCGCTTGCGTGGCACAGACGGCTTTGTTAGTACGGTACTGGACGAGTTTACTGGCTTTAGAGTGCCGTTCTCTGTACCCCTTCCTCCCCTGGTCATGGAACAAAATTCTCGGAATGACATACTGCAGACTGATGTATTAGAGACTTCCAGTGCACCCCCAAAAGGAGGAAATTATAAGGAAAAGAGTTTGCTCCACTTTTTAAACACTAAATCGGTTCCCTCTTTTAAAATTGTTACTGGAGTTTAATATGACATTGAGTACACCTTTTCCTAGATCTGTGCAAAGATCAGGAATTATATTAATTACTCTTACAAAAAAAATACCCCCAAAAAGAGGAAATTATAAGGGAAAGTGTTTGCTCCACTTTTCAAACCGGAAATCGATTTCCTCCTTTACGACGGTTACTGAAATTTAATGTGACATTGAGTACACCTTTTACTAGATCTGTGCAAAAATTAGGATGTAAATCAATTACCATTATGAAAAAACACTCCCAAAAAGAGGAAATTTTAAGGAAAAGAGTTTGCTCCACTTTTAAAACGCTAAATCGATCCTCTCCTGCACGATTGTTACTGAAATTTAATATTACATTGAATACACCTTCTCCTAGTTCTGTGTAAAAATCCGGATGTATATAAGTTACCCTTATCAACGAAAATACCTCCAAAAGGAGGAAGTTGTAAGGAAAAGAGTTTGCTTCACTTTTTAATCGCTAAATCGATCCTCTCCTGTACGATTGTTACTGCAATTCAATATGACATTGCATAACCTCTTCCTAGATGTGTGCAAAAATCATGATTTATATCAATTACCCTTGTGTATAAAAGTTCCCCTAAAAGGAGGAAACTGTAAGGAAAAGAATTTGCTTAACTTCTTAAAAGCTAAATCGATTCCCTCCTTTACGATTGTTACTGAAATATTTTTTGACATTTAATACACCTTTTTCCAGGTCTCTGCAAAAATCAGGATGTATATCAATTACCCTCATCAATAAAAATACCCTCTAGAAATAGGAAATTGTACGGAAAAATGTTTGCTTCACTTCTAAAACACTAAATCGATTCACTCCTTTACGATTGTTATTGAAATTTAATATGAGATTGAATACACCTTTTGCTAGATCTCTGCAAACATCAGGATTCATACAAATTACCCTTATTAATAAAAATATCTCTAAAATAGAAGATTATAAGAAATGGAACTTATTAAATGAACATGTGATTTAAAAATAAATGTTATGGAAAAACATTTTTTATTCTGGCATGGGTAAAAATTTCGAATCGCGTCACATAATACTCGAACCTGAATCTAAATTAATTAAATTTAAACCTGAAGATGGATGAAAAAAATTGACTTACTAAGTTTTTAATAAATTTTTCGCAAATCATTTTATATGATGTGGTAGGCAACTTGGGGAAGTGCTTTAAGGGACAATTTAGGTTGACTGCTATCAAGAGAAGTATTCCTAACGATTCATAAATGAGGAAAGAATATTTGTGTAGAAAGTCGTTGTTCTCTTTTTCTAGATAAACGTTTAACTATTCAAAAAATTTAAAAAAAACCTTATTCGTGAAGAATAAGATGTCAAAAATTTTTCTTTTTAACTATTTTTCACTAAAAGTAACCGTTTTCACGAAAAACAAGAAAAACTTCATAAATATGATTTCTGCCGCTATTTTGCATTATTATGAAAAAAACTCTAGGTTTACTGTTACTGAAATTTTTTTGGTGGTTTAGCATACCATCTAGTAGACATCTAAAAAAATTCAGCTTGATTAGATTTAATTCTATGTTGAGGTCATATTTGTTCCTCGTTGACTGGCCTACTGTGGATATTGACGAAATCATTGAATCATTAATTGGCAACGGTTGGCAACAATAATGTAGTAGGGGCGTTCCATATAAAAGGAGAAACTTAAGTCATCGATTTTGCTCACTTTTGGTTATTTTGGAGTGCTTAGGGTACTAAACAGTGGTGCCAAACTATGTTGCAAAATTTTCAATTTCTCGAAAATTATTAAAAATTGAAAATTCAGAGGGTATATCTTTCAAGATTTTCTATCTCTGTATCTATTGGTCTTACAAAAAAGTGTTCTGATACAGGCTCACGCAGAAAAGATTGAATTTTAGGTAAATTAAAATGAAATCACAAATTGTCCATTTTCAACTGTTTATTTGGAAAACAATTTTTAATTATTGTTTTTAAACATGAAAGAAATCATTGATTTTTGTTAAGAATAATAATATTTAAAGCCTTGTTACATTAAAATGAAAGTTGTGTTTTTTGTTATTTTCGAGAAAAAAATTGTCAAAGTTTTTAACTCAGGGCGTTCCATGTCAAAGGCAAAACTCAAGTCATCGATTTTGCTTATTTTCACTTTTTTCGTAGTATTTAGGGTACTAAATAGTGCTGCAAACGATTTTGAAAATTTTTCAATTTTTCAGAAGTTATTAACAATTGAAAATTTAGGACCTTTTATTTTCAAGATTCTTTATCTTTGTATCTTTAATTATTGTGTTTCAACCTGAGAGTGATCATAGATTTCTTTTTAATAATAATAATATTTAAAGCCTTTCTAAGTTGACATTAAAATATAAATTTTGTTTTTTGTTATTTTCGGGGGGAAAAGACACCTGTAGTGTTAAGTTAAACACTCCAGGCAATAAGCCCCTTCAAATTATTGAGTATTCTCGGAATGAGCGAAATTTACGACCGGAAGACTCTCTTTTCTACTTTTCATGTATGGCACTTATTTAACAGAAGTTTTCAATTCTATGTCTTAATATGAATTATATTTGTAAAGTGTCGCAGAATGTATTGTCAGCACTCATCACTAACCGTGCCCGAGTGCTCTACTCAGAGAGTTAAAACCTTTGACCATTTTTTTCTGGAAGATCACAATTTTATTTTTAATTTATTCATTATTTTTTTATCATTTGTTATTATATATTATTTATTGATTAATAATTTTTTTATTTGATTCAATAATAATTTTATATTTTAATGTTAACTTAAGAAGGCTTTAAATGTTAATTTTAAGAAAAAATCGATAATCTCCTTAGGTTGAAAAACAATAATTAAAATTGGTTTCTAAATAAACAATTTGAAATTTACAATTTGTGATTTTTTTTAATTTTCTCAAAATTCATCTTTTCTGCAGGCACATTCTCATCGCGCGCTTCGCGTGCAGCTCGTTTCGCGCGCAGCTCGCTTCGCTTGCAAGTTTGAGCGCACCTAGGGCACGCGATTCGGTCGTCGCGCTTCGCACTTCGGAAGTATTCTATCGTCGCGCTCCGAAACATATGAATCTCGCGCTTCGCGCTCGGTGTTATATGTTCTTCATGTACAAATTACTAAATTTGTTTTTGATTGCAAACGAAAAAGGAAATTTATTTACCCAAGGCTGTATCGGCCTTAAGGAATACATTCTCATCATAATATTGGCACTCGATTTTCTGCATACATTTCTGTACCTTCCAATAAATTATATAGTTAAAAAATTTTTACTTTTTCCAAATATTTAAAAATCGAAAAATACGTTTAAAAAATCAAAAATTAAATTTTACCGCCAAAAAACGTGAATTATAAAAAAATATTTCAAAGAAAAATTATAAGCCTTAAAAAGATCTACAAATTATCCATTGACCACTTTTAAGCTACTCATCCTATGAAAAAACTAATAATGGAGAATTTGTAGATCTTTTTAATACCAAAAATTCTGTTCATCAACATTCTTTTCGTGTCTAGTATAGTTTGTCCAGAAAATTGAATTATTCAATTTTCAAAAGGCGTTTTTTAATTGATAGAAGCAGAACCGTTGATCAAAAATGGCTAGTTAACAAACTCGTCCTTTCTTCTTATGCCTTAAACAAGTCAACCAACAGCGCAATCCAGTCCGATAATTCTTTCGAAAGTTTTTGGCAGGAAAAAATCAGTTTTTAATTTGTTTACAGTATTTTTCCCGATTAAAACGAAAACCATTTACCCTATCGAAACGTGGTCAATGGAAAATTTGTAAATCTTTTTGAGGCCAATAATTTTTCACTGTAATATTTTTTTATGTCTCACGATTTTTGGCAGGAAAATTGAATTTATGAGTTTTGAACAGTAATTTTCATGTTTGAAACAAAAATTGCTTATCAAATCAAAAAATTGTCAATGGAGAATTTGTAGATATTTTCAGGCCAACAATTCTATTCATTAACATTATTTTCGCATCTCGCATAGTTTGGCCGGAAAATTGAATTTTTTAATTTTCGAAAGGCGTTTTTTAATGGATAAAAGCAGAACCGTTTATCAAAAATGGCTGGTTAACATACTTGTCCTTTCTTTTTATGCCTTAGGTAAGTGTGCCAAAGCGCAGTTCAATCCGGTAATTTTTTCGAAATTTTTTGGTGGGAAAAAATTAGTTTTTGATTTTTTTACAGTATTTTTCACAATTAAAACGAAAACTACTTACCCTATCAAAAAGTGGTCAATGGAAAATTTGTAAATCTTTTCAAGGCCAATAATTTTTCATTGTAATATTCTTTATATCTCATGATTTTTGGAGTGAAAATTGAATTTATGATTTTTGAACAATATTTCTCCCGATTGAAACGAAAATTGCTTATCAAATCAAAAAATTGTCAAGGGAGAATTTGTAGATATTTTCAGGCCAACAATTCTATTCATTAACATTTTTTTCGTATCTCGCATAGTTTGGCCGGAAAATTGAATTTTTCAATTTTCAAAAAGCGTTTTTGTTTGATAAAACCAGAACCGTTTGTCAAAAATGGCTGGTTAGCGAAATTGTTCTTTCTTTTTATACCTTGAACAAGTGTGCCAGAGCGCGATCCTATCCGATAATTTTTTGGAAAGTTTTTAACGGAAAAAATTAGTTTTTGATTTTTTACAGTATTTTTCACGATTAAAATGAAAACTGCTTATCATATAAAAAAATTGTCAATGAAGAATTTGTAGTTCTTTTCAAGTCCAACAATTCAATTTATTAACATTTTTTTCGTATAATAAAAGGAGGTGTTTCGGGTTTCAATCGTGTGCATAATTACGAAGTGAACTGCAATGTTCACGAAACGTCGGCAAGATTCGTAGTTTTGCACACGATCGAAACCTAAAACACCTCCTTTTATTATAATGAATCATCGTGAAAGCATTAAATCTATTATTTTTTTCATATCTCGCATAGTTTGGCCGGAAAATTGAATTTTTTTATTTTCAAAAAGCGTTTTTGATGATCAAAACCAGAACCGCTGGTCAAAAATGGCCGGTTAACGAACTTGTCCTTTCTTTTTATGCCTTCAACAAGTGTGCCGAAGCGCAGTCCAATCCGATAATTTTTTCGAAAGTTATCTTGCCCACAGACGACGGACGATAGACAGACAGCGGCGTTAAAACTGTTTTTTCTCACACAGGGGGTCCCAAAATGTGGAGATTTGATGGAAATTGGGAAAGTGATTTTTCACACAAAACCAATACTTTCTCATATGATGAGAATGTAAAAATTATCTTGATGATTCACAATTGGTCCTATAAAAAAATGCTTAACTGCAATTTTATTTGACCTCCTAAAAGAACAAATTCTACTCTTTCAAATTTTGCACAAATCTAATACCTTCTCTGATGAGAATGTAAAAAATCTTGAATATAAAAGGAGTCCTAAATGTTCAATTGTTAATAACTTTTTAAAAATTGAAAATTTTGCAAAATCGTTTGGTATCACTGTTTAGTACTCTAAATACTACAAAATAACGAAAAATGAGCAGAAGCGATGACTTGAGTTTTCCCTTTTACATGGACCGCCCTAGTAGCATGGAGCCCTGGATCAGCTTCGGTCCGTCCTTGCTCCAGCCCTGGCCCAGTCTTGGTACCATTTTACTCTTAACAATGGTTTTTTAAGTCTCATGTTAACGGTAACTAGGGTGTTCTTATTCTAAGCACAAACAGGATTCATAATTTTCAAGCTACCCTAAAAGTTTCAAACTATACTCAATAGTTTCAAGTAGCTCCAAATCGCTCGACCCAACTGGATTCGATCGACCTTCGAGTTTCGGGTATCGAATATTATTTTATTCTGGCTTTCAATATTACAATATAATTTGTACGTGCATTTAAAATTTAAATGCGTGTTGAAAAAAGCAACGTATTTCATAGCCAAATAGTGAAATATTTGTATTATTCTGTCCATTAAAATGACAGTAGGAACATATTTTTGGTATACTAAACGTTTTGCTCTGTCATGTTAATTATATATTTCAAAATAGTTTTTATAATTCATGTGTGAAGAAGATATCTATTACAAATACGCAGTTCAACTATTCATACATATTATGTACATTTGGAGTAGGTTTCTGATATAGTGACTTTCACTTATATAGCATTGCAGAGGTCATTGTTAGAAACAAGAGTATCAAGAGACTGAGCAGTGATCATTTGGGTTACGCGACTTAGATATATCGCATGTGTGTATTGTATTCTCATGAGAAAATGTTTGATTCAAGCAACTACATGTATAAAAGTCTATTTCGCCAACAAAAATCTCGTGTGCCTTTTTCGAACAAAGTAAGCTAGATTAATCGGCCTTAGGAATAACTTAGATGAGTAGCGGCACCAAATAGTCTTCAGGTGAATTTCAAGGTAAAACACCACCAATAGAAGCCAAAAAGCACTTGCAATATTCACGTAACATCAAACTAACTAACTTGATTAATGATTTATTCATTTATTTTTATATTCTCATCATAATGAAAAGGTATTAGTTTGTGTGAAAGCTGACTATCGCGTATTTCATTAAATCTACACGTTTCGAGACCACTTGAATCAGAAAAAAACAGGTTTTACGATGGTGTCTGTTTGTCGTTGTCGTGTGTATACTTGATGACTTTTGAAAGACTAATTGGATTGGATTGCGCTTTGGCACACGTTTTGAGAAACCAAAAAAAAGTTTGAGTTCGTTAATCAGCCATTTTTGACCAACAATTCTAAAAAAATACTAAAAAATAAAAAATCTCATTTTGCGGCCAAACTATGCAATATACGAAAAAAAAATAAATAGACGAAAATTCTTCACCCAGGAAAGATCTACAAATGTTTTAACCATTTTTTGATAGGATGCGTAGTTTTTGTTTTAATCATGAAAAATAACATTTAAAAAATCAAAATTTAAATTAATGGAAAAATGACAGGATACAATAAAATGTTGAATAACCAAATTATTCATCTAAAAGCGGTCTACAAATTTCTTGCTGACCATTTTTTGATAAGACGCGTACTTTTGTTTTAATCGTGAAAAATGACACCATTCGGAAAAATGATACAAGATACAGTAAAAATGCTTCGTGGCAAAACTGTTTACCGAGAAAATATCTTCAAATTTGTTATTGACCATTTTTTGATAGGACGCATACATTTCGTTTTAATCGTGAAAAATAACACTAAAAATAAAAAAAATTTAATTTTTGACGACACGAGATACAATAAAATGTTCAATGACAAAATTTTTCAACTGAAAGAGGTCTACAAATTTTCTGGGGATCATTTTTTTATAAGACGCGCAGTTTTTGATTTAATCATGAAAAATGACAGCAAAAATAAAGAAATTTAATTTTTGAAAAAATAACACAAAGTACAATAAAAATGCTTCATGACAAAACTGTTCACCCAGAAAAGATCTATAAATTTGTTTTCGGCCATTTTTTGATAGGACACGTACTTTTTGTTTTGATCGTGAAAAATATCATTAGAAATTTAAAAATTTAATTTTTTGAGGAACGACACAAGATTCAATGAAATGAGAATGAAAAACTCAAATGACACGATACAATAAAATGTTTTATGACAGAATTGTTTGCCTGAATTAGATCTACAAATTTGATTTGAACCATTTTATGATAAGATACGTATTGAGAATGTATTCGTTAAAGCTGAAGGAGCTTTAAAAAGAGAATTCATATTCACCAAATTACAGTTGTCAATGATTTGATCTCTAATGTCAAAAGGAATATGCACAAATTTGGAGGGAGTACAAAAATCGAACGCGTAGCGTGAGGTAAATATATTATCGAGCGCGAAGCACTAGATCCATGCATTTGAAATATATGCGGTCTTCTTTTTGGGAGGTATTAAGTTTGCAGGGTGGCCAGTGGCCACTGGTAAATCAAGAATCCGGGAATTATTTGAAAGAGAGTAAAACGGTTTTTTTTCTTTATTGAGAATGTTTGTACTCTTATAAAAAAAACCTATTGAATCATATCAGTGTTACTACTAGATATCACATGAAATTATGGTACACTTTGAACGAGTTAATTTCGTAATTCTTTAAAATTTCTACGATTCCAATTCAAAATTATATATTTTTAAGCATTTCAGGTTTAAAATTTAAATGGTTATATTATATTTGTATTATATTATATTTTTTTACGTCAAATTTTCTATCTTGGAGAGGGTGTAGTGCGCCATATAATATACACGACTAACATGGCAATTTGCAAGCCGAGATAGTCTATGTGCATAACACACACAGCTACATTCTGAGTCAGTGACACTAGTGAACACACATTCTATCAGCGTCACCAAGTGTAGTGTTTTGGAATTTTTGGTTATATAATAGTAATATACGTATACGGAACACATTCTTAGTTTTTTTTTAGTTGTGTGAGTGACTCACAGAGTCAATAAAATCTTGTCATTCGGACTTCCGAGATAGGTGGAACCTTTCAACATGTACCAAAATAGAACCTTGTCATTTGGACATGTCGAAATGTGTTAAGGGAGATATATGTTTAGCAAAAATAAAAAATGTATTTCATCTTTAAAATTTATATGGATTTTTGAAAGTTTTTTGCTACCATAATTCTTATAGTCCAATGTTTTAGATGAAAAACCACCAAATGAATACAGCTCGAATAACCTTTTATTCAAAAAGATGCATTCCTTTTATTTACTTTGCCTCTTTGCGTGCGTTTCCTTTTTCTTATGCATATCAAGTTTGAATCGATACGAGCATTTTTGCATTCTCGTGCATTCGTAGTTAATATAACCACACACTCGTGTTGGTCGACCAGTGGTCCCCGTTAGGCTTATCCTTAATCCGAACCTCGTAGGGCTCTTGTAAGTCATCGGAGAGCAGTAGGCATGATTTCATGTCACGAACGGAAAATGTTAAATACTGCTTATCCCAGATTGTCTTCTCTTGTTGTCGATTCGACGCTTTTGACTCCGCATAGTTCATGAATCACAGAACACCGCGAGTGGGGTAGTGGTTTAGCCAAGTGCCGGTACCAGACCAAGAAGTGGAGCATTATTGCATTTGCTAAAGTTACAGCAGCGTTCGAAAGTGTTCAAAACTGTATTATTTTATCTGTCCGTGAACCTGTGCGATGAACTTTGATGAGAGAAAATGGCGAAGTTTGGCAAGATTCGAGTTTGCCAATTGGAGGGTCGGAAATCCAAAATGGAAGTGGTTGAGGGTTCGTTTGTTTAATTTTTTTCTAATATTTTTCCATTAATTTTTCCATTCATTAATAATTCAGTCCTTACCAATTAGAAAAGTGTCGACAACTTTCAGAATAAATATTTTCGAGCTGAAATTATTATCATAAAAATTGCCGAGATACATTTTTCAAATAATTATAAAAATAAACATTGTTCTTTTAAAGAATATTTATTTATGTTCGTTCAATAATATTATTCATAAATGTTTTATTTTTTTAAGTTGAACAGTAAGGATGTACATAAATGTAAAAAGTTAGTGTAGATTAATACTATGATACAAGTATTTTCTTGCACTTGATTGTATCCTTTTTCCTTGAAAAAAATTGTCCATAGTTTTCGTAAGTGACGTGTGAAGAGAGATTCTATGTTGTTAAAGATACATGATGATAACCTCTTTTGCGATTCAAAAATATCGATTGATATTCAGTTTTTCTAAACGGCAACAAAGTTTTTTTATTATCAATTATTATCAAGAAATTGATTATGATTCATTATGATTCATAATGACTAAAGTTGTAATAACATTTTTATCCATAACCCTATCTATTTCTGTTTCATAAATCGATTAAGGCTTAAAGTTAGCGATTAAGGGATCAAAATAGACGCACATTGATCTGAATTGCAAATAAAATTTCCATCTCATTAATTCTTTTCCAAGATTATAAAAGTGATGTTTAATATTCTTGTTACATCATTTAAAAATTATCCGCTTCAATTAAATTATCTGCAACGTGTTGAAAAAAATGCACAGAAAAGAAATGATTATAGGGTCAGACTATAAAAGAAAGTGCAGAACACATGATTAGATTAGTTTATTCTAAATTTAACATTAATCGGAATAATACCACCTGTCAGCCTGTCAAGTTAATTTATTTTGATAATTATTATTCTGTCTGCTGTGTTGTGCTGATTTCTCTGTTCGAAAGAAGTAACTAGTTCAAATATTAATAGGTATCTGCTTCTTTACATCTAATTGTAGTTGATCAGTGCAGTGAAACATTGTGTGAAAAAATAGATGGCGCTACATGTTCACGTAATAATCTAATGGAAATGGCGATGGACTTAGCACCGTTTAGCTTTTCCTGGTATTATAAATGAAAATAATAGATAAATAGTTAAGAAAATCATATGAAATACATATTTCTATTCGTTTCATAAACAAATAATACTATTTAACAGAAAAAAGGAACCTTCATAGTGCTAGTATAACATTTTTTAATTTTGATAATAATATCTTCAATTGTTGAATACTTGTTAAAATCCTATAATAATGGTCGAATTGTTAAAGAAATTGAGTATTTTAGTATACTTCACTCATTTACTTTGAATTCCTTGAAATTTTTAAATATTTAAATACATTAAAATACTAAATTTTAGGATAAAAAATTGCAAAACTTCAATTTTTTTCTGAAATATGTATAAAAAGCGAGAAAGTGTAATTTTGGAAGAAAACTCAATCTCGTCAAAAAGTGGACTTAGTACAGTGTAGCTTTTCCTGCTTTATTTTATATTTATACTTGAAAAAAATTGTCCAAAAAATTATCTTCACTTGTATCAATAATACTTTTAATATATCTTTTAAAAGTAACATTAGAAATTGTGTGTTTTTGTTATTTGAAAGTTTAAATCAAAAAGTTTCGTTTTCATCTACGAAACTTTGAAATCTTCTTCAAGGAAGTGCTTGCAAACATTAATTCTTCCTAATTTTTTTGTCTGTTACAGTCATCGCAGAACAATGCACCAACTGCCGGAGTGGGGGAGAAACGAGAGCACTTGTACAAAATCCTAGTCATTGGAGAGCTTGGTGCTGGGAAGACGTCCATCATCAAAAGATACGTTCACCAATTTTTCTCTCAACACTACAGAGCGACGATTGGCGTCGACTTTGCACTGAAAGTTTTGAATTGGGATCCACACACAATCATCAGGCTACAGTTATGGGATATTGCAGGTTCGTATATATATATATATATGACAAAGCCTATGACCTATGACAAAGCCACCCGACGCGTCCTCAGGTTGCGGATAGAGGGTCCCTGTACCGAGGGTTTCTGCTGAATACGGTTACAAAAGTTAATAAGCAGTCGCGGACAATTGTCTGGGATGGTCCCGTAGTAAAAACCCCCAAGCTGAGGCGTGTACAACCGTGCCGAAAACTGAATGGCACGGGTGATGTGTCTCAAACGGTGTCTTTGGGGTACCGGGCAACCCCTTAGAGTATCAGCCTTACCCTTGCATGCGGGGCTCTGCAAGGATGGACCAACCCTTTCCCTAGCTTCTCGTGGGAAAGACTATGATAGAACCAAACCCAGTTGTGAATGCGGTTCAAATTGATCGAACGCGCAGAGCACCCGAAAATGGGTTGGCAAACAGTGCCGACAACCCGAGAGTTCGGGATACTGCAAATAATTTGGATAGAGATACAATGACGGATCGGCGAGACGGTCGACGTCTTGAGTGGACGGATCGACTCAGAGATTACTTGCTGGATTGCTACGATGCCAGCATCATACCTGCTCGCAGGCGTTACATGGCGCGCCTGCGCACTTTGTGGTGCCAGAAACACCCAGAGCTTTCGCACGTTTGGTAACAGAGGTTGCGAAACCGCGCGGATAACCTCTTGCAAACAGGATATATACGCGGAATGCTTCCTCAATCGCTGCAAGAATAAGCCGCAGACGAAGAAGTGGAAGCACCATTAAGACCAACCGCGGAAATCAGGCATCCCTCAAGAGATGATGGCGATTTCAGGATGAGGAGAAAAATCAACATCCAGGTTCTTTCTAAGCCCTAAGACCTGGCTGAAATGGATGATGCCCTTCGTGAGGATCTCTCGGAGGAGTCCGACCTCTGGACCATCACTTGTTCAATTTATGATGCGGCGAGAGCTTTGGCCGATTCAAATCGAAGGGTAAAGCCGACGATAGATCAAAAGACCAACAGGCGC
>JAUMHM010000016.1:7010962-7027781 GCA_032362435.1 Melikaiella ostensackeni
GGCGGTGGGTGGTAAGGAGGTGGGAGGCCGCTTGCTGTTTTTTACCAGCAGGGGGTGGGTGGTAAGGAGGTGGGAGGCCGCTAGCTGTAATTACCAGCAGGCGGTGGGTGGAGATGAGGTGGAAATTCGCTTCCTGTAATTTACCAGCAGGCGGTGGGTGGTAAGGAGATGGAAATCCGCTTGCTGTATTTTACCAGCAGGTGGTGGGTGGTAAGGAGGTAGGAGGCCGCTTGCTGTATTTACCAGTAGGCGGTGGGTGGGAAGAAGGTGGGAGCCCATTCGCTGTAATTACCAGCAGGCAGTGGGTGGAGATGAAATGGAAATCCGCTTTCTGTATTTTACCAGTAGGCGGTGGGTGGTAAGGAGGTAGGAGGCGGCTTGCTGTATTTTATCAGCAGGCGGTGGGTGGTACGGAGGTGGGAGGCAGCTTGCTGAATTTCACCAGCAGGCGGAGGGTAGTAAGGAGGTGGGAGGCCCCTGCTGTAATTACCAGCAGGCGGTGGGTGGTAGGGAGGTGGGAGGCAGCTTGCTGTATTTTACCAGCAGGCGGAGGGTGTTCTCACCGTGTGTACATGCAAGCGAGCGCTTTGGTGGGGATACGGGATACCAAAGGCAGCAACAGCGGTCACTTACGCACAGTTGGACTCCCGCTCACGCACGCACGACTGATTATACCGCGCTCCTGATTAGTCCAGCTAAATTGTTTTATAACCGAAAAAATAAAATTTCAAACAATGTTTGAAGAAAAAATTTCGTTTTATTTTTATTTTTTATACATCCATACAGGTCCCGAAAAGATGACCTAGGACACCCTGTATAATATTTAAAAAAGTAACAGAATCTAGATGAAATATACATTTGAGAATAAATACTCGTAGGAGTTAACAATTATCACTAAATTGATTTTGGTGGTAATTTTACTATAAGAAAAGTGGGACACGACTGTTACCGAACGCTTACTGAGATCAAACCGTATTTGAAGTGTGGCAGTACAGAACTAGATAACCCACAAGATCGGAATTTTTCAGGAGTGCGAAACAACATTCCGTAAAATCGAAAACACTATTTAAAGATAAAACAAATGTCTCCTCTTGAGCTGAAGTACTACTGAATTGAGGCCAAAAAGTTTGATTGGAAAAAAGATATCCAGTTTCAAGGAAATAGTTGTGGAAGTTGACAATCTCAAAGTGACACTGACCTAAAATTGGAACAGGCTCGGCTGCGGATTCCGATAAAAAACGCAATTTTCAGTTCAAATTAAAAATAATACATCTACCGAAATATTGAGTTTCTGAATGCGGCTAAAAAAGGTTTTATTTTAAGAAGTTAGCCAATTCCTAGTAAATCGTCCAAGAGTTAATTGACCTTCACAGGTTTTGAAAATCGGCTTTCGCTAGCGATTAAAAATCGAATGGTCTATTTTTTACAAAAATAGAAACTAGCAATCGAGATATGGGGATGCTGAATGAGAATAAAAAATGATCGATCCAAAAATATATTCCGTTCCGAAAAAATCAAGAATGAAGATTTCGATATCACAGTATGACAGACGTTTTTTCCGCTGAAATACCGATAAAAATAAAATTATTATTTTTTGTAATAAAAGATAATCATCCCAAGAAATATTTGTGGTAAAAAGTAGAAGAAAAAAGATGTTTATGCAATGAAATCATTTTCGGAAAAATGTTCATTATTTAGTTCTGTACTGCCACCCTTCATTTAATCTAATATTACTCATCATTTACATATCTTAAATCAACTTATGGGAAAAATTTATGCCAATGAAGGTTAGAAAAACGAAAAAATATTTACCATTCAAAAAATTCAGTTTCTAAAGATTTAAGGTAATGGGACACTACTGTTTATTTTGAATTACAAATACATTCTCTTATCTTTCAATGCGTTCCAGCAAGCGAATCAAGAAATTAATGAACCTTTTTCTATTTTAAAAAATGTTGGATATCTCAAGACTTGTGTGAGGTGTAAAAAAATGTCAATTCGAATTCAATTAAAAAATATCTCTTGAAAACTTTATGGGTCACGACTGTTACAGATTTTATAGACACACATACATGATGCTTTAACTTCGGATTTAAGAAACTTACTTGAGTATAATCAATTTTTCATTAATCTTGGACATTTTCTTAACTATGTCCATTCATTGAAGTTTTTGATATTCTTTCAAATTGTGTACTTGAGACATATTATTTTTCAAGAAATGGTACTATTAAAGAAAATAATCTCAAGAAAAAATGCTTTTATGCTAAAGTTTGAATTAGGAATTAGTAGTGTGCATCCGAATAAGTGTTTAAAAAATGCAGTATATATTTAAAAACTACAGTCTGCAATGAACATTAAAGATGCAAAAGCTTAAATTATATGAAAATGACCCATATATATATATATATATAATTTTCTGAAAATTATCTGTCAGTGCTTGTAGATTTTCAAACATATAATCGAAACGGTCTCAAAACGTAGAAAGTTCATGAAATCCACGAAAGTCGATATTCACATAAAACCAATACTTTCTCATTATGAGGAGAATGTAAAAATACATCTTTAAAATGAAATTTGCTCGTGATAGTTGTGTACTGAATTAATTGAATTTTTAAACGAGAAAAAATTGGTAATTTTGAAAGAACAAAAGGTGGACGTGTGTGACGAGTCTGAACATTTGATAATTGAAACTTATACGAAAACGCCCGCGAGTGCGCTCGCAATCACTAATTGCGAATTGCTAATTGCCACTTAGCATCTCCCAGGCCATAACGACGAGTTTCTAGCTATAATCAGTTTTACGCTCGCCGCAGGTCACAGCACTTTACACAACATCTCTTTTCATCACGATATTTATCTCGTTTACTATTCTTTCCTTTCCTTTGCCTTTTTAAATTCCTCTTTTGTTTTTAATTTCGGCATAAATGAAGCGCTTTGCAATCGAAACATTATTTGCACGATTTCCATTTCAGTATTTCGCATTCACCTCCGTTCCTTCGAATGAAAGCCCTTCCCTATAATAGAATTCAATAGTTATTTTAATCATTCGTGTATTTGGTGCAGAAACCATTTCAACCCTTGAGCAAACTTATGCGAGAAATATTTCAACACTTGACCGAAATTCTGGCAAAGAATTATCTTGCGTCACGTTGGAATAAATTGTTAAAATAATTATGATGGTAAGGTGAAGTGGGGATGAATAAAGTCGATTAAGATATAATTTGAAAAATAAATGGAGTTCAACGATTTTCACATTTTTGTCAAAACGCTGACTTCGAGATTGTTGCTTCAGTTCCCATAAACTAAAGTTATAGCTTTAATAGAATCTATTAAAAGTTCTTCATGCCGAATTTCGCTAGTAAAAATGTCCTGATCTGTTCTATCGAAATAAGATTGCAGTCAAGGATCCTGGAGCTTCTGGATCCAAAAATTCTCGATCAAAACAGTTTCCTAAATTAAAATTCTTTGACTTTAAATGCTCACAATTTGAAATTGTACAACTTTGACAGTTTTTCATCTTGAAATTGTGTGATTTTGAAAATTTGTAATAAGATTTTTTTGAATATAGTATGCTAGAAACACTTTCTACTTAAAAGGTGTATTTTCTATGACAAACACGTCTATTACCACTGCAGTTTGAAAAATGCTTCTTTGGTCTTTATATAAAGAAGTTTTTATTCGATTCTTGCTTAGTTATTGATATTATATCCACAAAAGTCCTTGCGCAAAATGTAATTTAAGCGATCACAAGAAAGCGTATCGCCAGCATAGCTGTTTGATGGCGACATACTAGCGAAATAGAGAATTTGAAATTGGGTCAGTCGCTGAACGTGGACGTTTATAATAACTTGATTTAACTTCTAGAACATAAGTGCACCAAAACAAAAAAAAAAATTCAAGACGCTTTGAAAGAGATTCTTTTTGATGATACCAATTTCAGATATCTCCTAAACGATTTATTTGCTAATTTTGTTTGAAGCAGAGCCTTAAATGTTTCAACTTTCGAAATACACACATTTTGTAAGCCGACCCCCCCCCCCCACTCACAAGAAGAAGCCAAAAAAATCATTTTTTCAACTGTATCAATAACAGGTTGCACATGCCAAAATGCTCTTTATACAGGGGAAATAAGGATATTTCACAAAGATAGGAGAATAAATTCTTTTGAATAAAAAAAAAGTTAAATTTTCAACCAAAGAGATAAATTTAAAAAAAAAAAATGAATTTTTAACAAAGTAGTTCAACTTCCAACTAAGTAGTTGAATTTTGAACAAAATAGTTGAATCCTCAACCAAAACAGATTTTTTTTGACCAAACAGTTGCATTTTCAATCCACAACGCCGAATTTTCTACAAAACAGTTGAATTTTAAAAAAAGGAATTTCCAACAAAAAATTGAATTTTTAACGAAATAGTCGAATTTTCTACCAAAGTAGTTGCATTATTAACCAATGAAAATGAATTTTGAAACCTGAAAGCTCGAAATTTCAACAAAAGAGTTGAATTTTTAACCGGGAAAGACTTTTTAGTCAAGAAAGAAAAAAAATTCAACCAAATTGTAAAATTTCCAACCCAAAAAGGCGAATTCTGAATGAAAAATGTAGTAGTTGATATAACAACCAAAAAAATTTTGATTTTCAACATAACAGTCGAATTTTAAACCAAATAGATGAACTTTCAATCAAATAGTTGAGTTTTCAACGAAAAAGCTAAATTTTCAACTAAGTAAGTGAATTTTCAATAAAAAAGACGCATTCTTAATGAGTAATGTAATGTTTGATATTTCAACCAAGAGAGATCTCCATTTTAAATAAAAAATAGTTGATTTCAACCAAAAAAGACGAATTTTCAACAAAACAGTTGAATCCTCCACCAAAACAGAACAATTTTCAACCAAACAGTTGCGTTTTTAACCAAATGAAATTTCTACCAAAAGAGATGAATTTTTAACCAAGAAAATATTTTTATTCAAAAAACAAAAAAAGTGTCAACCAAATTGTTGAATTTTCAAGCCAAAAAGACGAATTTTCTACAAAACAGTTAAACTTTCAACATGAAAATATGAATTTTCCACAAAAAGATTAATTTTCCACCAAATAATAAAATTTTTCATGTAAAAAGATGAATTCTCAATCAAAAATATAATAGTAGACTTTTCAGCATATAAGTCCAAGAAAACAAAAAAAGAAAACGTAGGCCGGATGTGTGTGTGTGTGTGGATGTCACAATTTCTTGTGAACACGATAACTTGAAGACAATTGCAGATAAATTAATGAAGTTTAGAGGGCTTATTTTCACAACTAATATCTGAAAACTGACTGAAGGATTTCTAAAAATATTTATTAAAATTTTTTTTAGCACTTTATAATATTTTAAAAATGGGTTTAACATAGTAAAAGTTTTTTCATTCACATAACACGAAGTTGATACAAGAATATAAAAGATTTCTTGTCTTGAGACGAAGCGATTGATCTATAATATTATCAAACTTTATCGTAGAGTGAGGAAGCTATGGTCATTTATAATATTTAAAAAATCTCGTTTACAGTAAAACCCTTTTTATTCACATGATTTGAAGTTCATGCAAGAGTATAAAAGATTCCTTGTCTTAAGACGAATCGATTGAACTATAATATTTATATATTTCATTAAAAATTAAGGAATCTATAATCATTTATAATACTTTAAGAATCAATTTTATAGTAAAACTTTTTTCATTAACATAATTCAAAGCTGATGCAAGAATAGAAAAGACTCCTTGATTCGAGACCAATCGATTGACTCATAATGTTAATGCATTCTACTGAAGAATAAGAAAGTTGTGGTCATTTTGGTCATTTTTAATATTTGAAAAATCTGTTTTTTACAGTATAACTTTTTTCATCAACATAGTTTAAAGTTGATGCAAAAACAGAAAAGACTCCTTGATTCGAGACGAATTGAATGACCTACTTGTATTTTTGTATTTTTACTTCCTCTATGAGGAAGCAAAGTGCTCATTGAAAATGAGCTCCATACAATTATAAATACAAAAAAAAAGTGGAAACACCCGAGATCGAATTCACAACTAATTTCTTTTTTGCTGTACATTCATTGCACATTCGTCTCTAATGAGCCGGAAAAGCGGGTACTCTCGAAGTCTATTTTTGATTTGTGAACTTTTTAAGTGTTTTTTTTTAGCGCAAAAAAAATTTTTCATAAGAAAATAAATATCATTTCGATATTTAAGAAATTTAAAAAAAATGTCCCATTATAATATTATATTATAATTATTTTAAATTATGTCAGATTAATAAGATTCTATGTGGTGATAAATCATCCAAAAATTTCAGGAAGCACACAAAGGAGATGTAAACTGGGTGATCAGCCGTTCAAACAGCAATCGCTCTTAAAGGTTAATAAAAAATATTTGTAAGTCTTAACGCTTGAAAGGAGAGATCGCTTTAAGCCTTTTGTGTTTATTTTATTCCAAATATATTGTTGTTCACGTTTCAAAATATCGCGTATATTTTCTTTTCTTCAACACATGCGTGAAAACCGCGGGTTTTTGAGCGTGTGAAGCGGGCTGCAAGTTGCTGTTTGTTGACCAGGGAAAAAAACTGGGGAAAAAACTCGACAACAGGGGAAAAAACAAAAATGCAGCAAGCACTTAGGACAGTGGATACCTGGTGCAAGAAGACCGGATCTGAGAAGACCGCTCAATCTGAGCAAGACGGACTTGGTTGTATTCACCAGATGGTACAAGTGGGAGACCATGAGTGCACTGAAACTGAGAGGACAACAACTAAGAATCACTGAAGAGCTAAATACCTAGGAGTCTTCCTGGATAGGTAACTGTTATGGAACGAGCATCTGAGAAACAACTGCCAAAAGCTCACAGCGACCCTTTGGCTTTTCAGGAGAGCCATAGGAAGAAACTGAGGCCTGAAATCGGAGACACTGATGTGGATGTATACAGCGATCCTGCGATCCAGACTAACCTATGCGGCAGTGATCTGGTTGAGCAGGGTCGAACTGTCAACTGTGAAATCTCGACTGAAAAGAATCAAAGGACTGATTCTAAGAGGCGTTACGGATGCCTCGAAGTCGACACCCACGGTGACATTGGGGCACTAACATATTTAGAGCCCCTCCATATTACCATCAAAGCCATGGCTGCGGAGGCAGCCTGGAGAATGAACACGAAAGACGTCGGGATGATCTCGACAGAATTGCGGATCCCAACCGATATCACGAGTAGGCCGACCTTGAGCATGCTCAGGGACAAAACGCCAACTCGCTATCTCTTCGGCAAAAAGGTTCGAGTGAGCCTATCCACGAGAGAGGAATGGGTTAACGGCGAGGCATATTTGCCTGCTGATGGGGAGAACTGGTTCACAGATGGCTCCAAGAACAAGGAGAAAGCAGGAGCCGGTGTCTCGCAGGAGGAGTGTAATGGGCTTCACAATCCCAATGAGGTCTTACGCCACAGTCCTACGAACTGAGATCATGGCCATGCTCCAGTGTCCTTATGAGGCACAGGAGTATGGCAATAGAAGAAATATTCGCATTTGCTCAGACAGCAGGGCTGTTATAGTGGCCCTGAATGGAACAACGACTACGTACTAGTATGAGAGTGCTTTGAGGCGCTGAACAATCTAGTGATGGAAAACCGAGTGACTCTACTTTGGATCCCTGGACACAGTGGCATTGAAGGTCATGAGATCTCGGACAGGCTAGTAAAACTAGCAGTAAGAGAAAACTTTACTGGTCCTAAACCAGTCGTAGGCATTTCCAGTAGGTTGGTCACTGAAGAAATTAACAGTTGGCTGACCGTGGAACATTAAAAGAAATGGAATAAGGCCACTGGCTGTAGACAGGGCAAGACACTTATGGGTTTAAATTTAAGCTTTAAACGAGCTGCGGAAATACGCAAGCTCGGTAGAAATGAAGTCAAAGTCCTAACAGAAATGTTTATAGGACATGAAAACCTCGGCCATCACAGACATAAGATGGGGCTCGCGGATAGCCTCCTCTGTCGCCTGTGTCCAAAGGATGATGAGACGGCGATTCATATCCTTTGTTACTGCCCCGCAGTTGCGGCGAAGAGTCTGACACTCAAGGGCAGTAAGTGCATCAGCAAGTGAGACATTTCGGCCGAGGGCATTGCTGCGGTCCTTTCCTTATGGAGAGGGCTATGAGGTCACGCAAAGGCCTACAAAGGGACGCAACGGCACTACCCAAGCGTCAAGGGCTCTTTTGGTCTCAACCCTAATAATAATAATAATAATAAATGGGCATCTGGAATCACTTTAGGATCTCCTCAGTGTACACCTCCATTAAAGAATAGACTTTAAATTTGTTTTGGGAGTTGTTTTTTCAATCCTTAGAGAGACAAAACATAGAAATACCAATTTCTGAGCAGCAAATATCTCTAGCAGATTTTCTGGTCAAGCTGTTGGAACCTGAAATCTATCCAGGATGCCCTCAGAAAACATCCCTGTATAGGAGCAGTCTTCTAATTCAGTGCAAGGGGTTGTATTTTCACCTCTTACATATGTAGGTACGGATATTGTGATTTCTTGACACCGAATATTGTATTAATGGTTTTTATTTAACTATTGGCGCCTGAAATAACCTTGAGAAATCTTCAGGCGACACCTACGTTCGGAAAACGTCTTCAAATTTTTTAGAGGTTGTTTTTCTATCCTTACACATATAAACCACGTAACCGACGATTTTTTTAATATCGAATACTGTACCAGACTTTTTTATTGAACTAGCGAGACCTGAAACCGTATTCAGATATCCATTGAAGCTGACTCTTCCCCCCACATCCATGCCTTCAGGCTAATAATTATTATTATACTATAATAATGATTAATCATAATTTATTGCAATAATAATACTTATAAATAATAATTATTATTATACTTCTGTGATGAGAAATCACGACTCCCATGCATCATATGGTATACATCCGGGCCTTATGTGTAAAGGTTAAAAATAAAACTCCTTGTTCTGAATTAGAAGACTGCTCTTGAACGGGGACGTTTCCTGAGGGCATCCTGAAGAGATTTCAGGTTCCAATAACTTGATCAGAAAATATGCTTGAGATATTTGCTGCTCAGAAATTGGGATTAGTGTCTCAACTCTCTATGGGTTGAGAAACCAACTCTCAAAACAAATTCAAGGTTTTGTCTTGAATATAGATGTTCACTGAAGGGATCTTAAAGTGATTTCATATGCTTATAGTTGAATTAAACAAATTTTTCACCACTAAAAATCGCATTTTCTGCACTTTATCTTAATAGGAGTTCCAACAAATACCCCCCTTGAATTTTTTTAATAAATACGCGTTTTCGGTGAATTTTTTCATGCTGAATGCGAATCTGTTAGCCAAATTAGCCTATCTCTTCTATTTTCGAAGTTATTTAGATTTTTCAGTGTAAAAATGACCAATTTGGCATTTTTGGGTCAAGATATCTCAAAACGCTGGCGTGATGGGGCATTCTAAGCCTCGAATTCGTTTTCAAAGCGCCAAAAACCTTCGGAATCACCTAGTGGGGTCTCTGGGATCAAAATGATGCAGGCATGTGTCATTCTAGTACTCTACCGCGAATTTAAAATTTGCGAATTGATACGAATTTATTTGTTTACTAATAAAAATAATATGATTATAAATCAAGAATTTTTTAAAAATTTTATAATAATATTGATGAGAATTGTACAGAATTCAATCATTATTGAAAAGTCCTTTACATTTACATTGATTAATTATTGTACAAGAAGTTGTTGGTAAATTAGTCTGCGACCTGTAGAATGTGTTGAAATTAAATTAAATTGACTGGATTTTTTTAAAAAATAGACCTGGTATTTTTTCAAATGTAGACCTAAAAAATCTGGAAAAGGCATGGAATTTTGAAACTGGACTTCTGTAACAACCCTGCAACCACATTGACTACTACGTTTTTACAGTTACAACCACATTCACGACTTTTGATATGGTGTCAACTATCTGCAGCATTTTTATCCAATTATGTTATAAAAAATATCCTTGGGATTAACAGTGTGTTCATTTCAATTAACTATGGTTTTTAATATAAAATATGTAATTCTGTGATACAGGACAAGAAAGATTCGGAAATATGACAAGGGTATATTACAAAGAAGCAGTGGGTGCGTTCATTGTCTTCGACGTAACGAGAAGCGCTACCCTGGAAGCCGTAGTGAAGTGGAAACAGGATCTTGATTCGAAAGTTCAACTTCCGGATGGTTCGCCAATACCGTGCGTACTGTTAGCAAATAAATGTGATCAGCAGAAGGAAGGTTTGGTGAATGCACCTGCCAAGATGGATGAATACTGCAAGGAGAAAAATTTCTCCGGGTGGTTCGAGACGTCAGCCAAAGAAAATATCAACATCGAAGAGGCTGCTCGATTCCTCGTCAATAAAGTAAGTTGTTATTGGTCCTTACTAGATCTGTAATATTGAATCTCTCGAGCTGTCTTGAGAAATTTGATTCGTAATTGAGTGATTATCTGAAAGAACGACTAATAAGAAAAAAAATAGCCCAAATAGGCGGTATGCGCTTACAAGAAAGGGTTTCGTAACCTATTCAAATTAAATTCAATATAACGGTCAATAACAACCTCTTCCCCTCATCTAGCCTTTCCCTTCCCAACCCCCTTCTCATCGGTTCCCAACACTCCTTTCACCCGTTCACCACACACTTATTCACACCCCTTCCCCTCTCATCAACCCTCATTGGTACATGCATTTGAGGGATTTTTACTGAACAGTACGGTGGGCTGAAAAAAGTTTTTATTTTCAAAACAAAACTGGGTCTAAAAGTTTGACTCCATACTACCATTTATCCTAAAAATTTGAATTCGATAATAAAGTAACCGAGTCATTGGAATCGTACCTGTATAATATATATTGAAGTTTTAAATCAGAAAGAACGTAATTTTTTTCAAATCTGATAAGAGCACATGTTTTCGGCAAAGTATAACCTTTAAAATGAGACCAAAGAAATCAAAAAATCTTTTTTTTTTCACTAAGTTATGACTGAAAAATATGTGCTAGGGTGGAACCAACAGCAGTAAATATGCGGTGATTCTCGACTCGCCGAGTCTCGGACGCTTAGCATAAAATGACGCGGTTAGCGCTCGGATGATTGACCGTTCATGATTCTCACTTGGTCATGTTTTCGCTGCCGTGAACTACTATCGAGCTCGAGATTTGATGCCGAGAGTGGAGGTGGATACTCGATGCTGTCGAATTTCTATATCCAAACTCGTCTGTCGGTAATCGGCTGCGCTCGGGAGTTTTGGTTTTCTGCAGTTTTCCACTCTTCATTTCAAGCGAATGCGAGCGCTTCTAATAGAAATCTGGCTGCAGACAGCAAAGGAATTCAGAGATTGAAAACTTGTACAATTTTAAGCACTTCGAGTTTGCAAGTTCTCAATCTGAAACTGTTACTTGTAAAATTAAAAAACGTTTAATTTTGATAGTGTACATTTTTAAGTTTGAAAGCTTCAAAACGATTTTTAAAAAATATCTTTTAGTTTAAAAGATAAGAAAATGTTAAGTTATTCTTATTTGATAGATTATCTGAGTTCTGAAGCTACAAATTCTAATTTATTTAATTTTGAAGGCTTTAAAATGGTACTATATTGAATGTTTTATTTTGAAATAATGTCTAGCTCTGAAATCCTTTCAGAGCTCAAATTAAAAGGCTTTCAATTTGTAATTGTACTTGCACATTTTTCCACTTTTAAACTTGAAGTTGCTGAATTAAACAATATTCAATTTGTTTACTTTGAATGCTTCGAAAGTAGAAAAGTTCCGATTTGAATGCTTCAATCTCCAGTTTCGTTTTAAATACTGCAAATAATGCAAATCTTTTTCAGCTTTGTCACTTTAAATTTTCGAATTTATATGACCGATAAAATATTATTCTAAACCTTGAAGTAAACAAGAATTCGAGTAAGAATTTTTTCCATAGATTTTAGTGGCTACTCTGTGAACAGAAAAATTATTTCTCACGCACATGACACCAAAATTACATTTATCTTCTCTCAAAGTGTCATACAGTTTTTCTCCTTGTATGCTTAAGATAATGAAAAAATGTGCTACATTTGAGATCAATATTTATAATTGCGTTTTGCCATCTACGCTTTATTGAGGCTGTCTCTTTTCAGATAACAACATCCTGAGGTATTGAAATTGTGTTTTCTAACATTCAGCAAATATGAGTATATTGGAATAAGAATGGAAAGTTAGGAACAAAAAAGTTACAGAAATTGACAGAAAAAGGTTTTTTCAAACAGGACAGCAAATCAAAACTAATAAAGACGAAATTTGGAGTCTGGTTATGGCTGATGGAGCGGGGTGCAAAAAAGTGTCGAAAACTGTAGTGTCGCTCAAATCTCCATTCAACTCTTATTTCTAAAGATCAGAGTCTTAAAAAATGACTTTGCAAATCTTCTTGCAGCGCGGAAGAGGTTTCGCTGTGGCAAGAGTTGGGTCTTGTATATGGTTATTCGAAAAAGATAAAATATCTGCCAAAAAGCGAGATTGAAAAAGAGTGGAAATGAGGGAAAGGGGGTGAGAGACGGACAATGCTCTCATATGGAAGGAAACTTCTCATAACCCATCTTATTTATAATTATGATTTTTTGGAGACAGGAGTGGCACTACAAATGCACTCGCGGGAAGGAGTACTCTTTTCTTCTCATCGCCTGTTTTGCACGTGAAAACCGGATTCCATACAAAAATCGCGAACAATATCTATAAATTCGATCAAACACGTGTGGGTGCAAACACTCCAGAGAGAATAACCTCTGTGGGATAAAAGCTGAGCCACCTTTCGCGCTTCGGCGGGAATTTGAAATTTGAATAAAAAATGAAAACTGCGACTTGGAAGCTTTTTTGGTTTATTTACGAGTCCGAGTGATTGGCGAATACAATAATTGCATTGTATAATCGTCATTGAAATGAATAATTAATTTCTTCTTTTGAATGAACGTAGTCTCGATCTGGAAAAGTGTATAAATGGTAAAAGAATGACGCTGGGAACTACACTTACTCAATATTTACTAAAACTCTTTATTTTGATATATAGGTGGGCTCTGCAATCAAGAATAGAATAAATTGTGTACTTCAAAAGTTGATAATAATTTAGAAATTTTCCTCAAAATTAATTATTGAATTATTTACTTCAGAAATATCTCAGAAATAGCTCACTGTAATGCCTCTTACTAACAAACAACTGTTTTTATTGTTTGGTATTATAAACCAAAGGCCAGCTTCAATAATGAAATACAATTTTAATATTTAATTGCCGTATTTTCGTAGGAATTTGAAAAAAAAGTTTTCTTCATAGAAAATTTTGGCCAAAAATTTATTATTTATTTATTTTATTTATTAAATTTATTATTATATTAAATTAAGGTATGGCACTCAGGGGGGCAGAGGGAGAGGCCGTCTGAATATTTTATTGCCAGACCTCGTACTAGGCCCAATTCTTTTCACAGCGAAGTCCCTCCTAGGGTGCAGAAAAGTTTGCAGAGTCTCTATTTAAGACCCTGGTCTTTAGAGGTAAAAACTTAGTGGCGATTTGAGGGACCCCACAGTTTTCAACATTTTTTTCTACCCCGCTCCATCTGAATTAACTCCTAGAAAGCTACCTAAAGTTGCCACAAATGACCGATAAGTTACAATGAATTATCAAAAATTTACGAAAAATGGATAATTTATAATGACGTTCGATAACATTCGTGAGCCTCCTAACAGAATTTATCACGATAATAATAGATATCGTGGTAAATTCTACTGCGACAAAAACACGGTGTATACTCATCGTCGTAAGTTCAACAACACAGTATAACCTACTTCCGTAGAAAAACCGTCTGCGATGTAAACTGCCTCATTATTTGAATTTTGAATTCTATAATAATGAAGGGTAAGTCCACTGACTTTCGGTTGAAACGTGTTACGGGCTTATTTTTTGAAAATATGAGATTTTGGCATAAGTAATTTTGATATATTCAGAGTTGATTTGGCATCTAAGGGCTTTATATATTATGTATATTTTAGTTGTAAACTGTATTAGGAGGTGCAAGAGTTTAGTAAAAATGGCGTTGTTTACGTACATATTGTAATCAACATATTGTAATCACAAATTAATATCTGTCATATCTTATACAAAAGCTACGGATTTAAAATAGCTATAAGCATTGTGAATCACGAAAAAATGAATTTTGTTTATTCGTTTGTTTATAACATTGAAAACAATTTTTGTTCTCACTTTAACTCGCTGGAAATTTTTTCAAATTAGTTATTACATTGATTTATGACCTGTTTTAATTAATTTAAAAGTCTTTAAAGAAATGGCATCACTAAAAAAATAAACAAAAACCAGTTTAGAGTTTGTTATTAAATAACAAATTTTTCTTTAGTCGAAGTGAAATATTCGACGTTATTTGTTATATCTGAAAGACCTTCAGTCATTTCTAAACAAAAAACATCAAAATCCGTCAAGAATTGTACTGTCAGGCGATTTTTGTCCAAAAAAGGTATTCCCTTCCCCCCGTGTGTCCGGGGTTCTTTAATGAACTTTGATTTACATGCGCAACAAAATTTTTTAGAATTCATGGAATAATTTAACAGTACAAAATTCTGAAAATTATATTAATTTAAATTTTTTAAATAAAATTAAGATATCATTCTTCCATTACCTTGTTCCTGCAAACTTTTGTCACATTTCTCTTGAGACACTGAGGCCTTTTCATAGCGGAAATTTCAAAACAAAGGCACTAGATGGTTTGTTTACGTTTTTTATTACTGTGAAGAAGAAAACAAAGTGAAGGGTGAAAAAAATTGCGAAGGAAAAATTTTCCGCTTTTTAATTGAATTCTGACTCACTCAAAACAAAGGATAATCAAAAGCATAAAAAGCAATCGATTTTCTATCAATTGGGGGCAAGAGGCTTTTTTACATCATGGATATTTCCGTCAATTTTCAATGAATCGATCTAAAAATTTCCAGAAATCTTACTTTAATAGTGAGAAACAAATGTCTCACGGGAAGTTCTTTCAACTCTGAAGTTTCCTCAATGCTTTTCTTCGCCGAAACTAAAAGAACGTGCTTATCGATCGGTCTCAATTTGCAATTAATTATTATTGAATAATAGGTAGTTTTCATTTATTTCTTCATCTTGTAGGCATTGCTAGGGTATACAGCGTGCGTGTACCAAATTTGGAACAGTTTCAATAATATTTGGCTGAGTTTTGATGATTTATGATTTGAAAAATAATTGAATTTGGGGAAATTTTTTTTCACTCTTTCATTTTTTTTTATTAAAAATATTCATCGCACAAAAAAACTTGGAATAGAAAAAAGTTGCGTCTTATCTTTCTCTACAAGTTCATAATTTTAAAAATTTAATTTTTTGAATTTGAAAATTTGGATATCACGAGACGTTTGGACAATACTTTTTCGCGTTTTCGACCGCTCGTCCCGTTATTGCATCCGAGCCCTCAATTGGGATCGCTGGTTCGAGTCTCGAGGCATACACTATATAATATTTTTAGTCGGAATGACCTTCACCACGAATTTAGGCGAATTGACACCCATTCAGTTCGCGCTGACTCATTTCGTTTCAACGAATCGGAAAGCTAGATTCGAGCAAATTTAGAAATGTTAATTCGCCCTCATTAGTTTTTTTACTGGGTGGCTATACCTTACGAACTCGGCTGAATAGGCCAGTCTTTAACTGTATTCGCGCGGACGAATTTAGGCGAATTTGGGTTTGACTTATGACTGGGCGAATCAAACTGAATTGGCTCACACCGAAATTAATTTGTGCTGATGCTTACACACGAATCGGCTCCTCTAAAAAATTTTCGCTGAATTTGGGCTAATATGATATTTGAAGATTATATTACTTTTCACGAATATACACGAATTCCCAACCTGCTCCAATTCATGATTGTCGCAAAGTGTGATTCACGGGAGCTCTTAGCGTATTGTTCTCAATTCGTCCCGATTAGTTTCTTTTTGCTGGGTCGAAAATAATTGGTCTACTGACTTCAGTGAACATCAGTTAATATCTTATAACCTAGTGAAAAATAACCCTCATGAGTCTAAATTTTAAGGGTGATTATTTTTAAGATCAAGCAAAATTCTTTCGTAAAATGTTAGCAGTGTGTAAATCATATTAAATCATAGGATATCTTCATTTCGCAGAGTAGCAGTTGATGTTTCAAAGAATTTTATAATTAACATTTCATTCATTGTTTGTTTTGTATATCTAATAATTGGACACAAAATCAGTTTTCACCAAAAAGTATATTGCTCGTGGAGGAAGCTGTGTCATGCTAACCTTTTCGAAAAATTTTAAATGATTCTAAATTATTTTAATGAAACGTTGTGAAGATAACTTGAAGATAGTTACAGATAAATTGATTGAAGAGGACTTATTTTTACCACTTATATCTCGAAACTGACACAAGGCTTTCTAAAAATATTCATTACAATTTTTTCAGCACTCTTCTAATATTTTAAAATTGTTCTTTGTGATAGAAGTGCGAAAAGGCATACTTTTGACGACGGTTGTGAAGTTGACAGCATGAGCCGGAAGTGAGTATCGCATGATGTACGAAACGCGTAGCCGAGTGTCGCATGAGGTACGAGTTAAGGAGGAACGGTGAAGGCATTTCTAATCAATTGAGGGTCTGAAATTTTGTTAATCACAGACATTCAAAAAGGTTGCTATAAATATTTACGTTCAATTTAAGTTCTTATGCGGCAACAATTATTAACTTTGAAACATTT
>JAUMHM010000016.1:7028190-7043111 GCA_032362435.1 Melikaiella ostensackeni
AACTTTTCATACAAACGTAGTACCGATCACAACATAATATTCTATTAAATTTCAGTTTATTGCCCCCCCCCCCTTACTTTTCCCACCCACACCCCTTGGATAGGGCCAAATATTGTATTTTAATTTTGAAGCACTTAAACATATCCAATCGACCTAAAACATTTCATACATACGCAATTCCGATGGCAACATGATATTCTATCAAATTTTAGTTTATTGCCCCCCATTTTGCCCGCTCACACCCCCTGGATAAGGCTAAATCTTTTATTCCAATTTTGAGATACTCATGCATATACAATCGACTTCAAACTTTTCATACAAGCGTAGTTCCGATGACAACATAATATTCTATTGAATTCTAGTTTATTTCCCTTCCCCTCTACTTTTCTTACCCACACCTTTTGGATAGGGCCAAATATTGTATTTTAATTTTCAAACACTTAAACATATCTAATCTACTCGAAACATTTAATACATACGTAGTTCCGATAGCAACATAATATTCTATTAAATTTCAGTTTATTGCCCCCCCCCCCACTTTTGACACCCACACCCCTTGGATAGGGCCAAATATTGTATTCCAATTTTGAGACACTTACACATATTCAATCGACCTGAAATTTTTCATACATACGTAGTTGCAATGGCAACATCATATTCTATCGAATATTAATTATTACCTCCCACTTCCCCCGAACACACCCCTTAGGTAAGGCCGAACCTTGTATTCCAATTTCGAGGCACTTACACATATGCAATCGACCTGAAATTTTTCATACATACGTAGTTGCGATGGCAACATAATATTCTATAGAATATTAGTTTATACCCCCCCCCACCACTTCCCCGCCCACACTCCTTGGATAGAGCTAAATCTTGTATTCCAATTTTGAGACACTTACACATATTCAATCGACGTGAAACTTTTCATACACACGTAGTTCCGATGACAACATGAAATCCTTTCGAATATTAGTTTATTACTCACACTTCCCCCGTACACGCCCCTTGGATTTTCGGACTTTTAAAAAATCCCAACAATGTGGGTATCTATGACACTCATATATATCCATCGGGGAGGGTGTGTTATCTTGTGGTTTGACACACTTATACATATCTAATTGATTTGCAAATTTTCATGCACACTTAGTTTTGAGTTGACATCCCTCTCTTTCCCATCACACCTGGATTCCCCCCCCCCCCATCATAGGATTTTCATACTGTTAGAAAACCTCAACAATATGGGTATCTATGAAAAGGTCTTGGAGAGTAGAGTTCAAATTTGAGTTGCCTCCCCCCTTCCCTTTAGTCGGAGTTAGAATCAGGAGATTAGACTGCTTAAAATTAAGTGGCAATATAGCGTGCGATAACGATGATTGAACAGACATTAACAGGATGAAAAGTCATCGACTAAATCAGGAAAATCGAGGAAGAAAAAAAGAAACAATTTTGAGTTTACCAAGCAGTCAAATGCAATTTCCTTAATTATTTCGGGAATTCATTCGTTTCTTTTTATAGTACATTTTAATAAAATCTTGTTTCAATTTTTTTTTATGGACCAGATCCATTTCAAATCAGATAGGCAGGTACAATTCAAGTTATAGAATCTTTTGAAGACAAAATATGTCTTTTTCTAGAGGAAATTGGGCAACATGTATATTTCCAATGAAAAGAAATTCTGCGAAGTTATTTTTTTTTTTGGATATTGAAGTTTGTTTTTCAAAAATACGCAAACTTGTTCGTTAAACTTCTATAACTTTTGGCCTAATTGAGAAATTTGAATTTCCTTTCCAGATTCTGGTTAGGTGTAACTTTCTTCTTTACAATCCGTTCGGAAATTTAGGAAAGGTTCAAAACTTAAGAAATTACGTTAATTCATTCAAAAATATGAAAAGCCTATTTTTACAAAAAGCCCACCTTCTTATTTTTCAACATTTTTTTTAAATTTGTACTTTTATAAGAAAAACGTCCTCTGAGTTTTATGCGGGCCAAGCCATTTTTTGCCCACGAGAGTTTTTTTTCAAGAAATTAAATTTTCACGTGTCCCTGACAAAAAACGACAGATAGAAAAAAATTTAACAAAAATGTTCATTCATTTGAAAATTTTCGACAGAAAGGACCTCTTACCCTTTTAGGATATTTTGCATCGCTTGCGATAAAAATTCGAAAAATCTTTTTTTTTTTGAAAAAAAATTCTCGTAGCCACAAGCACGAATGGAAAAAACTTGAAACATACAAAAATAGGTGTTTCCAGAAACTAACATCTTCATGATTTCAAAAAAGAGAATGTAACAGCTAATTTTATTCTTTATTATAATTCTACATGCCAAGAGCTTTAATTATAGCCATCGTCAAGAAAAATCGGACTAAAAGAAAAACTTCCAGCATCAGGATCTCAAAAACAAAATGTCCTCATTTTTCTTGCTTTTCTTCTTTTTTCACCACTGATATAAAAAAAAAGAATATAACATAGCAAATTTTATTATGCATAACAATTCTCCATGCCAAGAGCTTCAATTTTAGCCATTGTCTTTGGTACTGCCACAATTTTTTTCCTATAATACACTCACACCCTCAGTAACAACATGTATTTTTGCGAGAATGCCAATTTTTCTTCACAGTGAAAAACAATTATTCTTTTCGCCTCTACAAAGTATGCCGTTCCATTAAAACGAGAAGTCTTCTTAATTTTAACTCATGGCTCTTTCAAATGAGCATCATTCGAAACCATAGATACGCTCTTGCATAGATTTTAATTTACATCTTGCACTTTTCAATCTTTTTTGTGTGCTATTACATACGCCATACGTGTATTTTAAAAAAGCTATAACCTCTGTAAAAAATTACACTCTTAGACTTTCACAGATTTTGGCCTCGCATTTGTAATTCTGAAGACATTCTCAATTATTATTATCACTTCACGCGAATCGCAAATTCATTAGTCTAAAGCGATTGACCCTCGTTTCCCTTCCTGAATGTTGGTGGTCTTGACACTCTTACAGTTGTGGCAACCGATCAATTCGTTATTCTCACTGTTTTGGTTCATTCAAAAAATCAATCAGTAATTCAGGTAACATTGCAGCACTTATATTCGTAGTAACGGTTACCGATGATTACAGTCGAATGTGTACTAAAAAAAACGTAATTCTGTACTCGTGTACTTCTTAAATTTATTTAATTTCCATCCAGCAGATAGATTCTTCCGCCTATGGGATTTATCTATTAGCCAATGGGAGAATCCCAAAGCCACAGAAAAGAGCACTCCTTCAATAGTATGCATCTACGGTATTAGAACAGAGATATAAACTTTTTTTCTGAAATCTAATGATTGAGATCAGAAATCATTGACACAAGACTAGTAGTGTACTCCATTTAGTCGTGAACAATAGTAAAGAGAATTTTATTGATAATATGTGTCTGTATGCTATAGTAGAGTAGCCATTGAACAATTTTTCCGACACGTAACCACTGACATCACTAATCGTTGGATTGAAATTAAATGACTTCAAGAAGTACTGTCAACTGATAATAGTATTATTATAGTCAACTGATATTACTTCTTTATCGATTTTAAGCACTAAAAAAGGTTATCTGAATTACTGATAGATTTTTTGAATGACCCCAAACGGTAAGAATAACGAATTTATCGGTTGCCACAACTGCAAGAGTGTTAAGACCATCAAGATTCGCGAAGGAAAACAAAGGCCAATCGCTTTACACTGATGAATTCGCGATTCGCGTGAACTGATAATAATAATTGAGAATGTCTTTAGAATTAAAAATGCGTGGCCAAAATCTGTGAAGGTCTAAGAGTGTAATTTTTTACAGAGGTTGTAGCTTGTTCAAAATACACTGAAGAATTCTGTGGGACGGAGTGTAAATGAATAATGCTCGCAAAACTATATGTGCAAGTGGAAATATAAGTATCTAATTCTATTAATAAGTTCAACAATCTTGAGTGAAGTGATGAGTTTAACCAACTAGATAGTAGGGACAACTACCCTCAAAGCCAATCTAAAGAAAATAGTTTCACCCAGTGAATGGCCTTGAGTGATATTATTCGTAAACTGACATGATTGACACAATGTGCATATTGCGTTTATCGTACACATTTGATGTATGCATTAATCAATTTTCGGTGCCAAAGGTCAAATAAACGAAAACCTAGATTTAAGTTTGAGTTGGCTACGTTTCGGACGCTATGTGGTCCCTTTTCAAGCCTGCAGTAAAAATTTTATTATAAAAAATTAATAAAAATAAATAAATACATTATTTATATAGCAAATAGTCATAACAATAATAGTAGAAGTTTCACATTTTTTTTTATATTGAACAGGCATAACAAAAAAAAATTTTTTTAATGAATAAGTAAATAGTAGTTTGGAAACTAAATAAATAAATTATCATCTAATAGTCGTAAATCATACTCTTTAATCCAAATAAAATTCAAAATCAAACCAAATCAAGAGCTCTTTCATTTGTCATTTCGAATAATGTCAGGTAATGACTTAAATACTATGCGTATGATTTATGACTATTATATAATAATTTATTTCTTTATTTTTCAAACTTCTATTTATTTACTTATTCATTTTGATGTTATGACTATTCAATACAAAAATTTTTTTAAGCTTCTACTATTATTGTTATGTCTATTTATTATATAAAGAATGTATTTATTTATTTTAATTAATTTTTTAAAAATAAAATTTCTACTGCAGGCTTGAAAAGGGACCACATAGCGTCCGAAACGTAGCCAAGTCAAACTTAAATCTAGGTTTTTGTTTATTTGACCTTTGGCACCGAAAATTTATTTATGCATTAAAGAAGAGGTCGAGTCTGAAGAAGAATGATAAACATGTAGCATGTACATGTAACATGTACGCGAATTGCATATGTAATAACACACAAAAAAGATCGAAAAGAGCAAGATGTAAAGTAAAATCTATGCAAAAGCGTATCTTTGATTTCGAATAATGCTCATTTGAGAGTCATGAGTTAAAATTGAGAAGACTCCTTGTTTCAATGGAATGGCATACTTTGCAGAGGGCAACAAAATTTTTTTGTTCTAACTGTGAATTGAAATTGGGATCGTTCTCGCAAAAATATATGTTGTTACGGAGGGCGTAAGTGTATGACAGGAACAGAATTATGGCGGTACTAAAGAGCTTTAATTGAAAATTTTTTTCCGAATTAAAAAAAAAAATTATTCCTTTCTAATTGCCAGAATTGACTCTCCATTCTTATTTAGAACCACTGCGATATCTTGTACGTTATATACATATATGAACCATCGAAATTGATTTAGCCATTTTCGAGAAAATTTAATTTTTTGATTTTTCAAAATTTTTTTATAACTTTTGTAAACACTTTTTTTTAAGTTGGCACTTGAGATAAATTGGTCTTATAATGGTAGAAACTTACCATCCAAATGTGAGCCAAATATCTGCGAAGGCAGACCAATCATGCTTAGCCAGCAATGGCCTTTAGTTCGTTTTTTGACTACTGATTGTTTAAAATTCCATTTAAATGTATAAAATAAAATAAACATCAATATATTTATTATTATTTTTCGAATTTCAAATTCAACAAAAGTAAAGTCTGCATTTGCAAAATGAAACTTACAGTACCGGCAGCTACTCGCTTCGAAAATCTTTCGGTTAAACAAATTAAGCAAACTCGGAAGTCAATAAAGATTTTTTTCATATTTGGTCCCGTTTTGGACCTGATACTTCAGCCTCTAATTTCGTACATTTTAATTAATGTATTTTTAGTTTCAATTATGTTATATTCGGTATGAGGATTGTTTAAACAATATTTTTCTACAACGAAACTATTGCAAAAAAAATTGTTGAAAAAATAATCGACATCCTTGTTGGTCCTCGGTTATTCTATATTTTTTCAGATTTTTTAGACAAGTGTAAGTATGGAAAAAAATTATTGTTTATAACAATTTGTTGCTAAAAACTGATTTTTTTTCAATGCGACAAACACTTCTTCTTGAAGAAGCGTTGTCTCTCAGCAGATTCACCAAATGAGAACTCACTGAAAGTTAACTTGCGAAAATATTATTGTTTAAAAAAATATATCCACTCACCCCATACCCTGACAATTTTGGATTTTCAATACAAAAAAAAAATCCTTTCATACTCAGCAGACCTTCTACTCTATGGATCTAGAAGGAGAAAGTGAATATATTTTTTTATAACTATGAAAATTCATTACATATGTCGCTTGCTCAGCGAAGGCGCAACCTTAATTAACAAACTCATATTTCATACACTATTAGTCGTAGAAGGTTCGATGTGGACTCACTTGAAAGCTTTATTCATCCTCCAAAAATCAACTGGTATTTATATTTACGTTGTTTTTTACCCGAAATGAACAATTCACGCGAACGTGTAAAAAAATGTTTACGATTTTCAGTTATTTATTAATAAGAAGAGTGGCTCTGCTTTAATTTGTTCGAGGGTTTCCGAGCTTCAATTTTATATCTATCTGAACGTTTTAAGCAGAAAAAAAGTTGCTGGTATCTTCGAGTTCCAACCCAAGTACTAATTTGACTGGACTACATATATTGAAATATTATATTCATATATCTCACGCAAAGAAAAGGTTTTTATAAAATATCAGTTTTCTACATTTGTTGTCAAGGAGTTTTGGTTGGTTCGATCCCTTCAGATTAAATCGGTTTTCATAATTGAAACAATAAATTCAATATTACTGAAAGTATTTGGTCTACGCTCACTGAATTTCGGTGAATCTAGACGCCCTTTCCGGGTTCACTGGGCTCACCGAAAATATTTTTTCTATGCTCACCGAATTTTGGTGGACTTAGACACGGCCAAAACTGAAAAATTTATAGGTATAAATATAGATTTATATTATCTGCAAGAATAAGAAGAAAAAGTCATCAGGTAGTATTCAGTTAGGTAAATTACAATATTGCATTAGTAGTTGCCAATACAATAATTAACAATCATGGTATTTAAAGTTAGAGCGATAGCAAACGGTTTTATTTGTCGCTTAATCCATTCCATCAAAACAGCTTAAATTGATTCAATTTGTAAAAGGTCCTCCGAAGAAGATAATCAGAGACATTAAGCCATAGACTTTGCTTCCGTTCCGTTGAAGTTCGGGTCTTGGTCCACTCTACAAGATGCCATTCATTCTGAAAAAGAATTATTCTTCTACAATATAGCTTTTACAATCTTTTATACAACCAGGATATTTTTCTAATGGGTATTGTCTTTTTAGCAGAGCATACATTTGAACATGTACCAATTTCAAATTCATTAACTTATACATTTATTTTATCAAACTTACAATTGTTCATTTGTCTTTAATATTATTTAAAATGTTGGAAGAATAAATAAGTAAACAATTGTTTCCTTTTAATTTTTGTATTTATTTAACTGTACACAAAAACCATTAGAATAAAAGGTCTATAATCTAGTGAGTAAAAATGAGTAGAAATCAATAATAAGAAATTGTAGAAAAAAAGAGGATATGCAACAAGATAAGAATTTTGATTATTGCTCGGCGTATTGCGGATGTCGTCGCGACAGCTGACACCAGACTGACTACTAAAAAAAAATAGTTCTTCCGTTTAGGCGAGAACTCAAAAGTTCAGGTCAAAAATGTGAAGCTCGAGTCTCATAGCCGTACATCCCTGAGACTGCATTTGTCTGTTCCTGGGTGGGTGTATAATACCGATGAATTCCAACATAAAAACTAAGGACTTCAATTTGAAAGTCCCTTTCGCCATCCCACCCTTTAACTTTTTCCCTTTTCTTCCTCGATCCTTGTGTAAACGTGCGTGTGAGAGACTTGAAGGAAAAAAGATTTTTTCAATTCATATAATATTCATTGCGTCCAGAAACTAACGATCTTTATACAATAAACGTCAAATGATTCCAAATTGTACACTGTTTGTGTAGACTTGCATAATTAATTAATAATTATATCTACTTGAGGAATGATTTCTTTATGATTTTTTAATTTTCTTCTGAGAGCACTCTCGCTTCTTTGAACAGAAACTGAAGAAAATTAGCCACGATATGTGTATCTCTTATTTTAGATACCTATAATGTAAAAAAAAAACAGTCCGAGAAGATGTCGGCAAGCGACCTCAAGTAAGGGTTTCTTAGGGGTTGGCTTAAATTTAAAAAAGGCCATTTTTCTTATTTCTTCAATTTTTTTATCTTTAATTTGTTTTAAAAATTTATTATAAAAGAAAAGCTTCCAGTATTGGGGTCTAAATAACCAAATTTCAATCATTTCTTTTATTTTTCATATTTTATACCCACTGATATAAAGAAAAAAGAAATTTGAGACATAGCAAATTTTATTTTTGATTTTAATCCTACATGCTAAGAGCTTAAATTTGAAAAATCACCGAAGAAAATCAAACTAAAACAAAAGCTTCCAGCATAGTGGTCTTCTCACCCGTCAATTCCCCTATCCCTTCCCCTTTACCCCCAAATGATTGTTCGCTTGAAATTTCGAATTTTTTCCGAGATTCCCAGTATTTTTCATCGCTAATGAGGTCGCTTTATGGGGCGAATACTAAACCTCAAGGTCATAGCTTGAATATTTATTTTGTTGGCGCGTTCAGGGACGAGCAGAGGCGTACGCGAGATTATAAGAGTTTTATACGAAACCCTAAAAATAAAAAGGTTACTGAAACTTTTTAAAGATGAACAGAACTCCGACGTAGCAATTTTAAAAAATATCAAAATCACGACTTCAGTAAATATTGGAAATTTTTTTAAATTTCAGTTCACAAATTTGTTTATATTTTTGAAACCTCGTATAATAAAGCCTTGAATATATAATGTAAAGATAATAAAAAGATTGTTGCAACTGCAAGACTTGGAACTGATATTTTTGGACACATATTTTCATGGCCATATTCTTAAAAAAGGTGGGGGTACGAACACACCACTACCCGCTTTGCAGTAGTCCCCTTTTCCATTTAACGATGTTAAAGGATTTATGTATTTAGGATTGTTTTGGACATTAACAATCTTCGGTGCCAATCACTACGTGGTCGGAAAGTCATTTTTAATCAGAATTTAAAAAGATTTTATTCCTTAAACGTTGCATGATAAGTCTAGACATTTCATAAAAGCCCTTATATGAAAAAGAAGTATTAGTAAGTGTGGGATCTAATAGACATCTAGACATAATCTGCCTAGATCTTTAGACATTTCAGGTAATAGATCCGAGTTTTACTATCTGTTTATTCTAGCCATTTCATGAAAAGATAACTTGCCACCGAGTGCACAGTGCATAAAATTCTGTGAATATATTTTTAAATAATCATCAATTTCGAGAATTTCTCTCTAGATTCTGAGAAAAATAAATTTCCTTGCGGCAATAAAAAAATTCAACTTATTAAAAAGTTTCCTTCTCATCATTATTTCCTCCATTTTTTCTTAGTCATGTAAAAACTTGTGACAAAATTCTACAGAACAAAAATTTACTACTTGTTTCAAAATACTTAATTTTATTTGAATAATTATAGCTTTTTCATTCTGAAACAATAATTTGAAAGAAGCAAATATGTTATGATGGTGGAGCTAGGTGCAGGAAGAGAATTGGAGAGCCTCGTCGGTATGAAGATAACGTTGGATCAACAAAAATCTGCTTTGCTGGAATCTTTGTTCAAACTGTGTGCATATGTTGATATACTTCGTTATATGATGTAGTTTGTTTAATATTATATAAATGACATGACATTGAATAGAAAATCTCTGGACAGAAATTTGTTGTCATATACTATGAACATTGAAAACTCAGAAAAAAAATTTTTCTTTAAGTAAAGAAACCGTTTCTTTAATATATTTTCTTTTATTTAAACAAAAATATCTTCAAAAATAAGAAAATCATTTTAAATTTCTTTGACTGAGAGAAAATGAATATTTTTCTGAGTATAGCTTTGAATAATAGTATATTACGCACCAAAGGAAGAAGTGGGACTGTTTCGAAGAGTTTATGTTTTCAATGCGAGTCGTAGGCGAACAAGCATGAGCCGAAGACGAGGGCGCTAGCCGGAGACGAGTACTGAAAAAATACACGAGTCGTAAAAAGTCTCCTTGCCCTTGGCACATACGATATTTTTTATAATAAATTCATGATTTCAGGCACGATTGTAACATAGGCATGATTTCTGTACATTTGGAGGAATTTTGGAAACCTTATTTTTATTTTAATATGAATGTAGGGAATTTTCGGTAAAGGAAAGGACCCCGGGCCAAATGTACAGAAATTGGCTTTTTGTCCAAATGTCTAATTATATTTCTTTTTAAATGTTGAACCTGCAGATTCATAACACAAAATAAAATTATTTAAAAAAATTGATAGTTTTTGCTGAAATAATTACCATACTTCCAATGTTTACATGTATGTATTCTAATAGAAAAATTCGTTTAGTATTGAAATGTTATCCTTCTCAAAAACTTTTTTTGGCATATTTGGCTAGATGTCTCAGATTTTGTAGGTACAAAACTTTTGTTTCAGTGGGTACACTGGAACAAAAGTTTTGCACCCACGAATTTGACAGATTCACGATTTGCTATACACAAGATGTTTCGTGGTTGTTCAGACTTCCCCTAAACATACAAATAAGGAAATCGACAATTCCTAACAACCAAAATCACGAGAGATTTTTTTATTATACTATTGGAGTTGGAAATCACTTTACACTAAACATGACAAACATCTATAAGCAGGAAAAGTCGTTGAATTTATTTTAAGGGTTGTTTTAACATCCCTTACAGATTGAAGCGAAAAAATCGAAATTTTCTAAAAGGCAAAATCACGGGAGAATTTTTTGATTATATTAGTAGGATCGGAAATTAATTCACAATAAACAAGAGAAAAAAATCCTAGCACAAAAAGTTGTAGAATTTTTTTTAAAAGTTGTTTTAACATCCCTTAAAGATTCAAGCAAGGAAATCTACATTTCTTAAAAAGCAAAATCACGGTTAATTTTTTGATTATAATATTGGGTCCGGAGATTAATTAATAATAAACGAGAGAAACATATTCTAGCAGTAAAAGTCGTTGAATTTATTTCAAGGGATAAAAGAACCCTCAGACTAAATTCAATGACTTTTCGTGCAAGGTGAAATTTGAAGTGAATATTAAGTTATTCAGTTTAACAATTATTATGATTAATTATTAGTTTAATTTATGAAGTGATTACATTATTAGTGATTTTTTAGTGATTTTTAGTGATAATTAGTGACTCAGAAGAGTCAGTAATAGGACTAGACATTAAAACTTTTAAAACGTTATTTGGTCTGACGTAGGACGTTTTTGGAACGTTATAATTACTATTTTACAATTATGTACAAAAATATTTTTAGAGCCTTCTAATCACATCTTTTCATTTTTTCCCACTAGGATTTTCTGTAACGTTTCTATTTCAAAATATGAATCAAATTTGTGAGTTTCGGAGATCCGTACACTTTCGACTTAAAGTTTGGGTGCACTGATATTTTTTAAAATTAGATAGTTCTATATAGAGTACATTATAATTTACTGCATTGATCATGTTTAGGGAGGAGAGGAGATTTTGCAAGCAACAAAGCCTACAGGTCCAGCACAACCCGTCCTGATTTGTGCAACTACACTGTAAAAACTAGACATCTTTTTTTCACGGTATCATTTTTTGCGTGTCCTGTTTTGGAATAGGATAACTTTATTCTGCTATTTTTAATGTAAAACAAATAACGCTGGGATCCCACCAGTGGTCTCATTTTAGTAGCGCTCGAGACTTCTTTGTTCTGAGTCTCATTTTAATGCCTGAAATTAGCCCCGAAATGATTCCTTCTTTTTACAGTGTGGTATAAATTCCGAAACAGAGAGACCATTTCTCATAAGGGTGGATTCAGAACTTATTTCTGTCCCAAGAAATGCGATGCAAGCATTTGATATCTTGTTCAAGCTACATTATTGTTTCAACGTAGAATATGCACCAAAATTGATCAATTTTTATAATTTTATCGCTGGATGTATCCTCAATTTGGAGCAGCCGCGTGGCTGCTGCACATCGCTCTTCAATATATTGTCTAATATGACGTTGAATGAATGGTACCTGTAAGCCTATATTATCTACAACAATTATTATCACTAATCCTGAATTGTTAAAAAAATATATAAAAACAAATTTTGAAAATTTTTGCGATTCTGAGTTTTATTTTCTTTCAAATTATTACTGCATTTAATATAGATATTTCACACGAATCGAGTGACATCTCGCTTTTCTTCGAGTTGGATTTACCGCTCGAATGACTCGAGTGGAAAAGTTCACTTGAACATCAATTGAATCGTTTGACTCGCTTCGAATGACATCTCGCTCTTCATCCAACTTTATCTATGCCGAGGCTTCAAGTTTTCAAGAAAATAAAAAGGGCATATCAGGATGAAGCGGTACATGGAATTTTGAAACAAAAGAATTGACTCTTGGATCACAAATTAAACAACAAATTGCTCCCAGAAACTGGAACATATTTTCGAATTGCGTCATTTCTCAACAATCTATTCGGAAATAGATTACAATCCGATTCAGAATTTCTGGATGAGATCTTAGAAAGAATAAAGATGAGAAAAGGCACTGAAAATTCTTTAGCTGTTGAAGCAGAAGTAGGTGGCTGGTGGCGCAAAAAACAAGGGTTACAAAGCATTTCAGCTGATGATTTATTGGATTTCCCAGAAATGACAGAAAAAGATCTGAAGATTCTGTTTATCGGATCGTACCAACTTTCACAGGCGGTTTCATACCTTGCCGAAATGATGGATAAGGATGGAGAAATTAACCTGCAGTATGTAAAAGATCGAACTAGTGTGTTGAAATTGCTGGTTCCGTCTCGTCAAACTTTCCGCAAAACATATAAATGCTTCGTAAAATATAAACCTAATAGTGTTGGAATTTCTGGGGTACTAGAGTATGTATGTGATTGTGCTAATGGGAACAGAACTGTTGGCTGCTGCTTATACATCGCTGCAATCATCTTCTATTTGTCTCACGCAAGATATTTAGCTAAAATTGTCAGACCTGCTGAAATCCTCAGTCGAATGTTTCCACAACGTAACATTGTCCCTGTTATTGAAAGTGACAGTGACGAAGATTGAGAATATTGATGAATAGAAGATACCGAGGATTGTGAGAGGCAAGAGGACTCACAATAAGAAAGCACCCCGAATTGTGAAAGGCAAGGGGACTCACAATAAAAAAGCATCTCGAATTTTGAGAGGCGGGGGGACTTATAATAAAAAAGCACCCCGAATTGTGAGAGGCGACGGAACTCACAATAAAAAAGCACCCCGAATTGTGAGAGGCAAGGGGACTCACAATTAAAAATCACCCCGAATTATGAAAGGCGAGGGAACTCACAATAAAAAAGCACCCCGAATTGTGAGAGGCAAGGGGACTTACCATAAAAAATCACCCCGAATTGTGAGAGGCGAGGTGGCAACGTACTTGTTAACGAACGCACGAGTGGATAACGACTATAAAAGTGAGGTGTAGAAGTGTACACCTGCTTTTGAAGTATCATTGGAATATTTTGAAGTACTATTAAATTATTTCGGAATAGTACGCTGGAGATTTTCAATTATTTTTACCATGGGCAGCCTCTCCGATTGATCTCAAACTTTCACATATTTTTCCACATAATTCTAGGTACTTTTTGGCAAAAAACGGTGATTGTGCCTCAAGAATTTCCCATTTTAAAAAAATCGAAAAAATTTTGAAATTTTCTTTCGACCTTTTCTTTTTTTCTAAAATGGCCCATAATTTTTTCGAAACATCCCTCTATTGGGACCCATAACATATTTTTTCCCCGTCGAAATCGGTCCAGCCGTTTCCGAGAAAAAGATGTTTTTCGATTTTTCTACTCACCCCAATAACTCCCATAAAAATGATTTCTCAGATGTAATCTGCTGGGGAATTGAACCTCATATTAGTACCAACTCAAGGTGAAGATGTCGAACAGATTCGGCCGGGGACGGGGGCAGTTTATACATGCTTATCCTGCTATACCCTTTCCGGTACTAACAGCTTAAGCTAATAGCTTCAAATTTTTGTGAATATACGAGTATTTCTCATAACATTGTATTTTTGTCAATTGAAAGTTGGGAAGTAATTAAAAGATTTTTTTAAGCTAGCTACAAAAAAAATTACGTAACGCATGCACGGAATGTTTGCTTTTAGAGGCATGTACAGCGTGCGGGAAGTGACCAATTCTGAAACCGTGGTAAAATGCAGTTACAGAAATACTATTAATTAATTAATACTGATTTTCTAGCTTCTGCGCTCGTTCTTTGAGCAAGATTACTTTCTCTAGCTACTACGCCTGCGCACATTCACCAAGATTACTTTTTCTATCTGTTACGCTTGCGCATTTCGATTCAATAGTACAGTCGCCTCTATTTACCTGTACCTTGCCGCAATTGGGACCGCAGGGGAGTAATTTTCGTGAAAACCATGTTCCCCCACTCTCGAGCCTGACTGGTGCTCGATGCGATTTGTTCCGCTCTCTGTTTACGTTGACACGTGCATCAGCGCGCACAACGCAGTGAAACAAAACAGCTATCAATATCTTCGCGTTCAATTTTCGGCAGTTTTCAATTACATACGTTCAGTGATCCTGTTGTAAACCTCATTAACAAAGCATATAATCGTTTTTTGAAACTTTTTATATCGGCAATAGGGTCTTATAATTATGTGATATTACATGCAGTGAATTGAATGAGTATTAGTTTGGCAAACGTTTCAGCCTCGGATAGGGGCCCTCTTCAGTGCCAGATTATAAAAATTAAATATCCATGCAAAACTTATGCCTATGTCTTCAGCGTGCGGTTTCCCTCTTTCCACCACTTCCTCTCTCCTTATGTGTTTTATCCTTTCG
>JAUMHM010000016.1:7043211-7070700 GCA_032362435.1 Melikaiella ostensackeni
TTTTTTGACTTCTGCTTTATGTAAGATTTCAATTTCAGTTAACGTTTACCGAAGATGTTTACACATAAATCTGTTTTGGTTCGTAGTTTAGGACGCACGTGATGTTTTTTGAATAACTTAGCGTAACAAAACGAAAGTTTCGGACTCTTCCATGCTTTATTTATAATTTTACATGTGTAGGGAAAATACACGGATTCCTGTACGGAATCTTCAGTAAAGTAGCGGAGTAGAAGAAATAAAATGTATCATATACATTTAATTTACACATTTTTTATCTGATGTTAAAAACACATTTTATACCCGTCTTTATGCATATATATATATATATATATATATATATATATCCATAACCATTCATTTTTAAAGTTACATTCGTAAGTTATGTTGCTTAATCTCTATGAAATAACAGTGAATTATGACCTCTATAGATGACGGCTGGCTAATCGTAAAATCGATACAAGAAGCATTTGCGGAGACACGCTAAAGTATCTGACGTAAAACATCAGATATAGTTGGTTGCATAAGATTACGGCTAATTTCCGAACACGTGCCACGTACGCAGGTACGCAGAATCTTTTGCGTACATCTAATTGTGTCGATCGAACGTGTCGATATGCAAGGATATACCAAGTCGTTGAAGACATGACCTTCAGTGTTTGAAGAGCACACGCTTTGCTTTGTATAGAAAAGCTTTGAGTGGACTAACTAGATAAACTTATTTTACTTAGATGATATTCTGCATCAATTCATCACAGTCGATCGATATGTCTTTATTTCATCCGTCCATCTAAATCAATATGTTAAATGAATATGGTGGTCCTGTAATGAAGCAGATTCTGTAAATACCTCGTTCTTCTACAAAATTGTTGCTAATATAATACATATGTAACAAAACATAAACTCTTATCCATCAGCAACCAAACTAAAATGTTTAATTGTAAGGATCTTTTTCAAGGGTAGGTGAAGCGCAAATCCAAAAGAAAAAGTGTTTTCCATTTCAGCAAGTGTCTCAACATAAAAGAGGACTGAATAAAGAATAAAGAAGATTTATCATAAGTACCTTCGATATCTGACCATAAATACGGCGAAGGCAACAATAACAGCTGCAATAATGAGACCAAGAATTATTGTTGCAACCATGTATGAATTATTACCGCCATCATTTGATTGTGATGGAATAATCTCATCTAAGGAACTGATTTTTGAAATATGCCATGCACTCGATACTCCAGAAGATTCTAAAACACTAAAAAGTATATTTTTCAGACATTAAAACATAGGGTATTATTTTAAGACTTAATGAGAGCAAAATCTGAAAATAAATTGACATTTATGGTGGAATTCAAGCATTGCACCTTAAAATGAATCCTCTTTGAATTCTGAAAGAGGTCGGTAAGCGATCTCAAGCAAGGTTTTCGTAGGTTAAAAATGTATATTAGAATTTGTAGAGGTGAGCAAAAATCTCGAAACTTTGAGTCGAGTCGAGCCGGCTTTTTTTGAGTCGAATCGAATCGAGTTCGAACTGACTCGAACAATCAAGTACTCGAAAGTTTCAAGAGCCTGAACGGTTTCGAGTACTCGAATAGTTTCGAATACTCAAGTAGTTTCGAGCAACACGAAAGTTGAAAACATTCAAGTTTTCTTCATGTTCTGTAACTGACTGAATTTTGATGAAAACGTACCACTCAGGAAAAAAGAAATGATTGAACGACTGCTTTAGTGAATCGGTTTCTTTTGTAAAGCGGATTGGACGATCGTCCTCTGAATCGAAATGACGCGCGTAAAGCGGATCTCAATACTAAAATGATTTCAATCTGCTAACTCCGATTCAGACGTCGTAAATGAGAAAACTCCGATTGATCAGGCATTTTTTCATTCTTTTTCGATTTTTTTCAATCGCATCGAAATTGTTAAGGTTATGCTTCCATATTTCACACAGATCTTCAATAAATAAATAAAACGTTAAATTTGAAATCGTAGATAATTGGTCTCTATCGGAAATGGCCGATTATGATTGCGAATTCACCAAGGCTTCAGAACGATTCAAATTTTTCAATAGATTCCTTGTTTCTGGGCAAGAGGGTTTTCGGATTGCTGAACACAAATTTGGGGTGCAATTCTCAAAATTTCGACATTTTTTATCCAGAATCCTTTGAAACCTCGAAACTTTCGAGTAGCTCGAAACTGATGGAATACCCGAAAGTTTCGTGTGCTCGAAGGCATTCGAGCACTCAAAAACTCGAATTTTTCGGAAAGCTCGAGCTCGAACTCGACTCTACTCGACTAGGAACCTAACAAACTCGACGCGACTCGTTTGAACTACGAGCTTTGAGTGTTTTGCACTCCCCTGAGAATTTGATTTTAATGTTGACATAATTCTTTTGTATCGCAGTAATTTCTTCAGTGATTTACACACACACTCAAGTTAATATGGTATCATTTTTGCATTTCGCGAGTCTAAGAAGTTTTGATATTATGAAATGGAATTGTAATAATAATTTATTAGCAAACCGGGAGACTAATACAGAAGATTGGTACTGTATTATAAATTCTATTTTCTACAACCGTGGCACTATAATTTAGATACTCCCGCCAGTTCTACCATTAGGCGGCGACGCCAACCTAACGCCACAACAGAAATTTGAATACTAAAATCAAATATACTAGTGCCGTTTTACATAATTCGACTCTGCTTTAGTTGTGCTTGTATCGAGGTGTCTTATAGTATATTGTGCATCAAGGATGAGTTCGCAAGAACGAGGCGCAGTCGAGTTACTGCAAACACACTCGGCCGTAAAATGACATGGCCTCCTCGGTACACAGGATACTTTATGTAATAAGAGCATGGTTTTCGAGTTTTGTGATTAAATCATGTCGCACGTTTGAGGTGGAACCGCGCAGAAAAGTGGGCATGGGGCGAAGTAATGAATATGCAAGTGCATACGTCGTATTTCTAGGATTTCCGATCTTCAAAACCGCCGACTTTCTTAGGGCCAACTGGAACAAGAATTATTTCTGGTCCGAGAGAGACTCTTCGTCAGAGATTTTTCAGTCCACTTGTTGCTCCTCACTTCTCCTGAGCATTAAGTCAAATCGAGAACCTCATTCCTGACTTTGTTCTGGTATGTGGGAGTATTATTACCGTTGAGGATCTCTAGTTTAGTACACACTAATTATTCAAGTAAATCTCATCCTTTATCGTTGATTTTTGTGCTTCCCTACACTATATAGTGGGAGCTTGCGTCACAACCCAGCAGCAAAGGGTTCTAATTCTCTTGGCAGTGCTGAATGAGAGCCTCAACCTCTCTAGAAGACGAGACTCCGCAGCGTCGCCTAGGAAGTAAGCGGAAGCGATGTACACCCTTAATCTTTCTCCGCTTTCGCCCTGAGTCTCACCTTAGTAGCGGTGAAATCCCTGGAGCAGAGCCTAGGAACCGAAATCTCATCAATGTCCTTGACGGCTGTGCATGACCTTGGTGCGTTTTCGCGTGGCTTCTTATATATGGAGTCACACTCTTCCAAACCACTAATAATTTACCTGTACAACCAGGGTTCTTGGATTAGGACTATGCCTGGTTGGAACCGCCGAGGCGCCTGTGCTGTGGTGCAAATTTATCTGCATTTTTTAGATTTCCGCCGCAGCTACTGATCTACTGATTTCAGACATCTCTGGACGCTTCTGGACCCTTTGGTGAGACCTGTTGAGTCACCCGAAAGCAGACCCTGCCAGTCCCTAAACAGGGCCTGTATCCTAGAGCCGTGAGGGCACTAATTGCGTTTTCGGGGACACCTACTCCCAGAATCCAGCACGTCCTTGTCGGTTTGGTTCCCTGTCTATTGGAATATACTCTCTTAGAGTGCGGTATTGAAAACTCAGACGCTCCAGAACGGCCGCCGGATCCTAAGTGGTACCGGGTATCAGTACGGTCGCCCTGCAAAACCTTTGGAGACACTAAGTCCCCTGAATCACCACATTCAGTCCCTCCTTGATGTTGGCTCCTCTCTACTAGCCAATCTGTCGACCAGATGTCGGCAGCCTTTAATGCGGTAATGCACCGATTTCTTCTGAGATTGTCGCCCTAAGCTTGCTCAACTCTATAAGGGTTAGGCAGGCCTCAGAATAACCCGATGCGACGACAACTCTCACCAGTTCGGATTGATTCGAAATGAATCATTCGATTGCAAGTGTATTCTCTTGATGAACGAAGGGTAGAGTTTTGTACTACGTCCGCGCTGAAACAAGTCACTAATAAACTCTTTAATTTAGTTAAGAATGTCATTTAGCCAAGGGGTGAACAATTATACAATTAGTTGTACAAGTGGTCAGAATTACTATGAAATTTAATATGGAATTATTGGAATTCTTGGAATTCTTAGAATTCCTAGAACTAATAGGGAATTATGGGAATCAAGGAATTCCTGGAATCATAAAGAATTAATTAGGGATTACTGGAATTCCGATTTTGTTCGTGGGCTCGTTGCAGTTCGTGAAGAATATCCGCTGAAGTGGCGAATAGTAGGGCGAATGGTTACATATTTTTCAGAAAAGGATCTGCAGTTTGAATTTGTAGCTGTTAAAATCTCTAATTCCCGAAACAAAATGAAAATTAAAAAATCAACCTTGACATGGCTGCTGCGGAAAGAAAATTTTCGCGTGAGCACTGACTGTCTTCTTAGATTTCATTTTTTTAATTACCTAAAAATTAGTTTGTAACGAGGTATGTAATTCCTCGTGTAATACATTATGCACCTCTAATGTACTGAAAGAATCTGAATGTAGTTTTAAAAAAGATAGGGTGCTTATCGGCAAAGGCATATTTATACTGTATTTCTATACTTATATATTGAAATATACTGCTTATATAATACATATTATATTAAAATTTGTACTTTCTGACATTTTTTCCTGAAAATATTATTTTGCACATTTTTTAGTTCAAATTCGAGTTCTAAAAAAATAGAATATAATATTTGTGCACTGTATTACATGTATGCTCCTTCCCTCCAGGATCCTAAATCAGTAGTGTAGCCACTGGAACGAACACTATTAGAATTGTTCAAGAATTATTAGTTTATTTTATTATTTTAGAAATCTGGGAAACTGAAGGACTCGGGTTCGCGGGACCTGCACTAAGGAGCGATCCCTCCAGCAGGTAGTATCAAAGCTCTCTAGAATATCGAGGGCGTGAGTTTCCATGCTCCCAAGTCATGATGTGATAACCGTGTCAATTTGACGCCCATAAACATTAGTCCTTCGAGTATGGATACACTGATATTTGTAATTGTCTTGTGATTTTCAAAAAATTAGTGAGTTTTGATGTGTTCAACAGACATTTTTTTTTCTCGTGGCTTCTTAGTCTTGAAGATTCTTCTGTTTGAAACATTTTCTGCTCCAAAGTTTTGATACGGCTTGTTAATAGTGGACAGTTGTGTTGTGAGTGATGTTATTCTTTAAAGAGTTTTTCTTATAACCTCTTGAAGAGATTCATGATTGAGATTTCAGATTTGGAGACCATAAATGTATGTGCCTCTCACATGCCCTCATCAATTCTTTGAGCTCGAAAGTACGTATTCCGCTTTCTCACATTGATTATCACGGGCTTAAACGTGAATAATTGTTTTTAACTCGGACCCATTGACTGTTTTTTCTTGCGACAATTGACCTGACTGGAGTTGTATATGCGTTCTTATTTCACGAATACATTAGTGACTCGCTTCCGTTACACATTAGCTCTTAACACGGTACATCGATATCCAGTGACTCGGTGCTCGCTAAGTGGAATCAATAAGCGATTTTTGAATTTAATTAAAACAACGAAAAGGCAATATCATTCAAAACTCTGGAAAATATCCAACGCGACGCATTCGGACTCATTGACCTGCATAGAAGATAAGTATAACAAAAATTCTGATCAATATGAAAAAGCCATGGATTTTCTCAGACACTGGAAAACGAAATTCGCTCCAGTGTTTCCAGCAGATAATTCAACGCCCTTGTATAATTCGCTTAGTATAAAACAAGAATAATAAAAAAACTACAAGATAACTCTGTAAATATATAATTACCTCAAATTCATTTACCCAAGTTCCTGGGAAATTATGTAGGGTTGACAAGCTTTAATAATTTATTTAAATTACTTGTGCGTGATTCAAATCGATTGTCATATGTTCAAAAGCTTCATTATCTGATTTTAAATCTAGATGCTAAAGCGACACAGATGTTAAGTTTACTTACGATAACCAATGCTAATTAAATAAGAAGGCATGGAATGCGCTAAAATCTAGGTACGAAAATGAACATTATTATTAATAAGGTGTTAGAAAATTTGTTTTAATATTTCTGTTGCTAGTCAAGAATCAAGTTTCGAACTGAAACGTATTTATAGTATGATAAATATAAAACAGCGATCTATATCGATGTCGTACTGTCATGTTTGGTACTGCTAGAGTCTTATTAAAACTTCCAAACGGATGCTCTCAAGTAGTGAGAGCAATGATGGATCCTTGTTCTAATCAATCACAGGTGCAGATCCAAGGGGAGGGGGTCATGGAGTCATCACCCTCCTCCCCCCAAACTCTTGTCTGGATCCGCCCCTGATCAATCCTTTATTACAGAATCAATGGTTCAAAAATTGGGATCACCATCTTGAATCGATCAAAGTCTTAAATTGACATTGGATACATTCGTTTGTCACGATGTGACTCTCTATGCGCCTCCTAATAGGCAAGATATAAATATCGATTGATGGCCTGACTCGCAAGGTCTAACTTACGCGGATCCTGAACCTTTTTCCAAGGATTTAACTGGTATTATGTTTGCTGCTGATGTTTATTCTATAATCATGGAACAAAGTTCAGTGAAAGATCCCATTGATGCACCAATTACTCAGGCCACAATCTTCGGCTGGATCATTTTTGGAGCATTAGAGGGTACCTCTGCTGGTATGTTAAGGAATGTTACAGTTCTTCATTGCTGTTAAATCAGTGAAATTTCTTTCTTCCTTGATAAGTCCTCCAATTAACATTGGAATCTCGTTTCTCATTGCGCGGAAACAATTGTTTAATATCGAACGTAAGTTCACAGTTCAGCATGAGGATAAAATACTCTATTCAAATTTCATGACTGAGTATGAAACTCTTGGTCATACGGAACGTGCCACGTCAGGTGATCTCTACGCTGATATGCAGTTGGTGTATATACCTCACCACCATTTAATTAAAGAAAAACGCCTCAAGTTTTACAACTAATGGCACGAGTTTAAATTCTCACATGCTTGTAAGGCCGAAATTACAATCGGATCATGTATGAAGCCGCATTATACGCCAATATATCTAAGATGTATCGTCAAATTCTGATAGATCGACGTAATGTTGATTATCAAAGGATTATCCAACGTGATAATCCCGGTGATTCGCCGCAGTCATTCCGGTTATTTACTGTAACATACGGAACAGCAGCTGCTCCATATTTTGCTTTGAAAGTAATGAAACAACTCGCTCATGATGAAGCCTCTTGTTATCTCGTAGATTCAAATATTCTATTAGAGAATTTCTACGTTGATGATGTCCTCTTCAGAGCAGATGACCTTAAGTCTGCTTAAACTTCGAAAAATCAATTAATTTATATTTTGGCTTGTGGTGGATTCCAGTTAGATAAGTGGTCAAATAACATTCCATCAATACGTGCAGACCAATCTAGCAATCAAAAGGAATTAAAACCCTCTGATGATTCAGAGAAAAGTAGCATTCGCGTTTTTGGACTCTTTTGGGATTCTGTGCTCGATCAAATACGAATCCGCACAGATATCAAGCTCAAAAATGTTTGCACTAAACGCACCGTTTTATCTAACATTGCTCGAATGTTTGATCCAGTTGGTTATCTAATTTCTATAAGTGTCAGAGCCAAAATCTTTATGCAAGGATTATTGTCGCTAAATTCACATTAGGATGATTTGCTGCCAGATGATTTGCATGCGGAATGGCAATCTTATTGCACAGAGCTAAAGATTTTAGAAATTGTGTCAATTCCCCGTTGGGTGGGTAGTATCTCAAATTCAAAAGACGTGGTAATACACGGTTTTGCTGAAGCATCAACGCAAGCTTGCGGTGCCTCTGTGTATCTATGCATCGCATCAGATAAAGGATTTGTTGGGTCCCTTACCTATACCCAATCTTAAGTTGCTCCTTTGAAACAACTCAGCGTTCCCCGCTTGGAATTATTTATAGCATTGTTGGTTATACAAGCGATGCAGTACGTTCAAACTGCGTTACATTCAGAGTCTGCTTCAACTCATCTTTGGTCAGACTCAACAATTGATCATGCTTGGCTCGAAAGATCAGAGACTAAATGGACAACTTTTATTACCAATCGAGTGTCTGACATAGTCACTTAACTTCCAAAATCATCATGGCATCATGTGCCTATTGTTAACAATCTTGCGGATTGTGCATCTCGTGGGATTTCTCCGACTGGAATAACGTCACATACATTTTGGTGGGATAATCTAAACTCGTTGGTCCACTCTCCTGGAAATTAACCTGGTGATTTTGAATTATCTGAGAAAGACAAGGCCCATCCAGAATTACATAAGGCGAAGCATGCTCACACGGTCACGGTAAATTTCAATATGTCAGATAAATTGGACGCTGATATAAAACGGACTTCATCTGTGAATTTTTCTAGTGGGCCAAAATTATTGAGGGTAACAGCTTGCTGTTTGAAATTCATAAAACATCAAATTAAGCTAACCCTCGATAAATATAATGCTGAATTGTCTCCGTCTTTACGAGAGAAACTACAAGTGATGGTTGAGCATGATTCAGATTTTATTCATGAGTCCCGCATTTTGTTTTACAAAGTCATTCAGAACTCGAGTAGGAGGTCGTCTTGAGTACTCACCCTTATCCTACGCTGAAAAGCATCCCATCATCTTGATGGATCATACGCCCAGTGAGCTAATTGTATGGCATGCTCATTGACGCACACTTCACGGTGGCGTACAATTGGTTGCACGTGTCTAACGACAAACAATTTTGGTGGTACGTGCACGATCTTTAATAAATCAATGTATTACAAGCTGCATCGAATGCAGTCGACATCCCGCTCAAACAGCATCTTAAATTATGAGCTCGTTACAGCCAGCACGCGTAACTCCTTTCGTTCCTCTCACACATACAGGGATTGATTACACCGGACGATTTAACTACAAATTGTCTGAGATTCGCAACACGAAAATCGATAAGGCATACATATGCATTTGCGTTTGCCTGAGTACTAGAGCAGCACTTCACAGCACTTCGACGATTTGGCAGAAGTCGCGGTTATCCAAAAATTATTTACAGCGATAACGCCAACAATTTTGTAGGGGCTGGTAGAAAACTACAAAGAATCTTTAGACAAGCTTTATTTGATTCTCAATTGCACGCTGAATTTGCAGTAAAAGGTTTAGGATAGATTTTTATTCCTCCTACCTCACCACAATTTGGTGGTTTGTGGGAAGCTGGAGTAAAAAGTGTAAAACACCATCTCAAACGTGTTATTAAGTATCACAACTTGAGATCGGAAGAATTTACCACTCTCACAAGTCAAATTAAAGCATGTGTGAATACCCGCTCTATAGCATCTATCAATCACGATACAGATCAATTTGCATCTCTGACACAGGAACATTTTTCAAATGGTGGAGCGCCGCTTAATTCATTCGAGCCGTTAATTTTGGACCTGAATGAAAAACACCTCAAACGTTGGAACTTAATTCAGCTGAGGCTTGAGCAATTCTGGCGTCTTTGGCGCAATAATTATTTGAACATGTAGCTGCATCGTACCAAATGGAGATATGAAGCTCCCAAATTGTTACCCTGTACGCTCGTCTTCTTAAGGAATGAGGACCTGCCACCTGGCAAGTGGGACCTTGGTTTGATTGAAAAATGCCATCCCGATAAAGATGGTGAAGTTCGCAACGTTACTGTAAAAACAGTAAAAACAAAGTGTGAATGCGGAATCACTAAAATTCAGGGTATTTATAGTACTCAAAGCCTAGAAAAAAATTCCCTGACGATTCCAGGTTTTTTCCAGGTATTTCTAGATTTTTCAAGGTATAATTTTTTTTAATAAGTAGCCATTCAAGTATTCCGTACCACATTCTTTAAAGCAATCGACCCTACACCCTTTCAAATTGAAAGCATTACATAATTTCACTGTTTCGTATCAAATTCGTATTTGTTGATTGAAATTTCAACAGTTTGGCAGGAAATTCAACTATTTGGTTGAAAATTAACTTTTTTGATGTAAATTTATATTTTCGGATTTCTACAAAATTCATATTTTTATAGAGTCGACTAAGAACTGAACCTTAACGGAACGGAAACAAAGTCTATGGCTTAATGTCTCTGTTCGTTAATTGAAAAATTAACAAATTGCTCGAAATATTTTTTTTCTTGACTGAAAAATTTTTCTTGGTTGAAATTTGTTTTTTGTTTTTTTGTTCAAAAATTCATCCTTTTGGTACAAATTTCATCTTTTTTGTTTGAATATTTAACTATTCAATTGAAAATTCGTCTTTTTTTGGTAGAAAATTAATCCTCTTGTCTGAAAATTTATGTATTTTGTTGAAAATTCGTCTTTTTGGTAGAAAATTGAACTTTTTGGGTAAAATTGCAACTGTATAGTTAAAAATTAATCTGTTTCAGTTAATGATTCAACTATTTTGTTGAAAATTCGACTAGTTTTGTTAAACTTAAAGAAAATTCGTCTCTTTGGCTTGAAAATCAACAATTTGGTTGAAAATTAAATGTTTTGTTGAAAATTCGTCCTTTTTGTTAAAATAAATTGAACTGTTTTCTATTTGAATCTTTTTTTGGTTGAATTATCAACTATTACATTTTTCGTTGAGAATTCATTGTTTTTGGTTGAAAATTAAACTACTTGGTTGAAAGTCGAACTATTTTGTTGAAAAATCATCTTTTTGGTTAAAAATTTATGTATTTTGTTTAAAATTCGTCTTTTTCGGTAGGAAATTGATCTTTTTGATCAAAATTGAACTGCTTGGTTTAAAGTGGAACTACTTTGTTAAAAATTATTTTTTTTTGGTTAGAATATTCATCGTTTAAGTTGAAAATTCGTTTGTTTGATTTGAAAATTTATTTATTTTAGTAGAAATTTCGACCTTTCTCATTAAAAATATAGCTGTTTGGTTGAAAATGATACATTTTAGCCCGCTCGAAAAAATTCCCTGACTTAAAAAAAATTCCCTGACATTTCCAAGTTTTTCAGGTTTTCCAGGAGAGTAGACAGCCTGAAATCTGTCCACTGTCAGTTAAGTCGAAGGATTCTCAGATTAATATAAATAACAAATGTAAATCAATTCTACGACTCCATGTAATTAAAATTGATCTTCGATAATTCTGATCTCTGTTTTGACTTCAAGTCAACTAAAAGTGAGAGGGGGGAAGATGTTTACGCGTGTAGCGTAAATTCCTACATTTCAAATATCGTCCTGAATGTAAGACATGCATATCGAAATATTATTTGCTCATTTGGCTTAAATTATATAAAAGTTACATCACCTCCCATCTCGTGAAACGTCTCTTCTGTTCTCTTAAAAATGGCTACCAACTTGGTCTCAATTGAACTCGTGCGGAATCATTTCACATCTAATTGGATAAGCGTGATCGCTCACTACACTCAAACCCTGATTCAGAAACCCCCGGTTTAAGGACTTTTTTTTAAGGTTTAAGGTTTAAGAACGACTGGCCGACTGCTGGTCCACCCAGTTCCTCCGGTGCGCGGGGCAAGAGACGGTGTTCAACCAAGCGTGAAATGCCAGCAGCGTATAGATAAAGGCGCAGTGCGTGTGTACTCAGGTTCAAACTCACGTTCGGAGATTGAGTAATATAAGGAAATGGTTCGCACGTCCCTGATTGTTCACGGTTTGGAGAATCCTGATTTAGAAACCGAGGCCATTGAGGGTACCCTCCTTACGATCTCTAAGACGGGGTTTGAGTGTAGAAATTGTTAGTAATTGCTTCAAAGTCAATGTTAAAGTTATTTGACATTTATTATTATAATAAATGCACCTAGTTTTTGACAATGTTGGTGTTTCTCTGAAATAGAACCTTCTCGGCTATCAGACCCTCCTAAACCTCACATTTATTAATTTGCCTAACCGTTCGGTTGTGTGTGATAAGTTTCATGCTTATAAACAAGAATTTTCGCAAAGATGGCTAACAACGCCCTGATGAGAGTTGTTGTCGCATTGGGTAATCCTGAGGCCTGCCCAGCCTCAAGGTAGTTGTGCAAGCTGAGGGCGGAAATCTCAAAAAAGATCGGCGCATTACTGCATACCCGGTTCCCCTTAGGATCTAGCGGTCGTTCTGGGGTGCCTAAGTTTTCAATACCGCACCCTAAGAGAGTATACTTCAATAGACAGGGAACCAAACCGACGAGGACGTGCTGTATTCTGGCTGTAGGCCTTCCTGAAAATGCAATAAGGGTCCTCACGGCTCTAGAATACAAGCCCTATCTGAGAGGGCTGGTAAGGTCTCCTTCTGAAACAGGCATCTCGGCGGTTCTAACCAAGCGTATGGCAGTGATGCAGACAGGCATAGCCCTAATCCAAGAACCCTGATTGTACAGGTAAGGGATTAGTGGATTAGTAGGGTGCGGTTCCATATATAAGGATCCACGCGAAAAAGTACCCAAGGCATGCACGCCGTTAATAAGGTATGACTCAGGGGCGAAAGCGGAGAAATATTAGAGGTGTACATCGCTTCCGCCTACCTCCCGGGCGACGCTGCGGGGGCCTGCCCCCTAGAAAGGTCGAGGGTTTCATTCAGCACTGCCAAGAGAATAAGAACCCTCTACTGTTGGGTTGTGACGCAAACTCCTACATATAGTGTGGGGGAGCACATACATCAACGACAGAGGAAGAGATTCACTTGAATACTTAGTGTGTACTAAACTAGAGACCTTCAACGGTAATAATACTCCACATTCCAGAACGAGTTTAGGAGTGAGGTTCTCGATTTTACTCTATACTCAGAAGAACTAAGGAGTAAAAAGTGAGCTGGAAAGTCTCCGGTGAAGAGTCTCTCGGACCAGAAATATTTCTTGTTCCAGTTGGCTCTAAGAAAACCGGCGGTTATGAAGATGAGAAATCCTAAAAATACACTTTGGGACTCATCCAAGGCGGAGCACAAAGGTAGGCTCCTGGAATTCCCCACGAGCCACAGTACCATACAGAGCCCAGCCCGGCCCGTCAAAAAAGATAGGTGCGATCCGTTGTCAAACAAATGAAGGCAGACTGCGACTCCGGCTTGCCCCTCGCACATGAAATAACCCGTATTAGTTCAGCCCGTTGCCTTTAATGAGGAAAATTTGAAGTAGATGCTCTGCAGGATTCTTGGTGACATTGATTGAATTATTTGTTAATCTGATTTCTTGAAATATATAATTTCTTTATTTATATGGAAAAATAATTTCGTGCGAAGAAATCAGAGGCAAGTGCAGTCAAATAATTACTTCTTTAATTTTCTTTAGACCACATTCTTTTTTATTTCCTTCTTTTCTAACAATTTACATTGAGTGTTAATAAAAAAGTTTAAGACGGTAAAGAATATCATAAAATGAAGAAGTTCTTTTAATTATTTCAAAACTGAACAATTATTACTCACGAGAAAAAACTCATTTAATTGATAAATAAATATCTCCAATAAATATTAATTGAAAATAATGAAAATGATTCCTATTATTTCCTACTATTATTTTGTACAGGTAATTATTTATCACGTTGGATTTAGACGCTGGTACTGAGGAGTAATAAATAGAAAACTAAGACTGTGAGCATGGAACACACTCTTCCCATTTCCATCCCCTTTTTCTATTTATCTTCATCTCTTTTTTGAATAATGATTCTTTATTTAATTTGTTTTCAAACATTATTTTATGATATTTCTAATTTTCTCTCAAACTTACAATCAAGTTATTAAGAAAGGAAATGAAAAAAAATGGAAAAACCATAAATAGTTATTTAGCTCTGCTTGCCTCTTATTTTCTCATATTAAATTATTTTGCCATCTCCTTTCGTCTTTCATAAGTTCTCCTACCCAAAATAAAAAACCGCTGCAAAGAAGTTTGTGCGCGTTCATTATATGGTGTATCTTTAATTGTGATCATTTCATGAACACTGTGCTTCCTCATAGAGGACTGTTTTGTTATAAAGATATAATTCTTTGATAACAATCGAGCTGATCTATTTTCTATAATCATAATAAAAGACTGTTATGATCAATTTCTTTACTGAATGAGAACGCAACACCTGTAAATGAGAATCCATTCAATAATCATTCACTTTTAAAGTTAATATTGGTAATAAAAGTAACATTTTCTTAAGTTGTTTTTTTGTTAGCGAATATGACAAACTTTTTATTTTTTATTTTAGTATCGTTGTTCACTTCCAAGATTTCACTATGGTTTTCATATTATAGATACTTTCTGGATAAATAATTCTTTAAAAGATTCATTAAGTCAGGGGGGTTGAAAAGGATTTTTGAATTGTAACAGGAGTCTGAGGGGATGTAAAGGGGAATTTTGGAATTTCAAAGGAGTGCAAGGGGATAGAAGAGAGGATTTTTTGTTGCAAAAGGAGTCTGAGGGGGTGTAAAAGGGAATTTTGGATTGCAAAAAGAGTCTGGGAGGATGGAAAAGAAGATTTTGATTGTAAAAGAAGTTGACTGTAAAGAAGTTGATTGTGAAAGAAGAAGAAAAGAAGATTGTAAAAGAAGAAGAAGAGTAAAAAGAAGTCATTTTTTATTGCTCATTTTTTATAGGCCATTGAAAGTTTTTATGTAGTTCAATAGATTGAATTCATCAAAACGAATAAATTTTATACTTAAAATATTGATGTATTTAAAAAATTGAGAATGTTTAACCTTTAAACGTTAAACAAATTGACAAATCTGTATATATCATACCGGTATTTTGTTTTACAGGCCTGTCAAATAAATCAATCGATTTGTCTCATAATCACGAATAAATTAAGTAATTACAATATTGGTATATTCCCGAAATTAAGGAAGTTCTTCTCTTACAAACGTTAGAGAAATTCAGAAATCTGTACATACCATAAGTTAATTTAGTCATAGAGTGCTTCTAAATACATAATTGATTCATGTTATTCAAATGAATAAATTTTGGACCTATTATTTTGCTATATTCCTAATATAAAAAAAATATATTTCTAAACGAAAAATTAAAAACTTCGAGAATTCTTAGAGATTGAAATTTTTGTATGGAGATAGCTATAAACCTTCTATTGGATCATATCAACTAAATACCACCCCGAGTTTTAAAAAAATCGGGTTACAGGGCCTAGTATCACTGCCAATACTGTGATAAAAAATCTTAAAATTTCGACTTTTTCAAATTCATTTTTTGTCATTCTCACGATATTTGATGGATGAACCTCAATCTTTTTTGTTGAAAAAGGATGTATTTCATCAAAATGTACGTATGAATTTTTTTCCTGATATAATATAAATTTCAAAAAAAATTTACATTTAAAACGATTTTTGAGAAAAATATAAATTCGACAAAAAATGATTCTTATCTAATTCGGCTCTAAACCTAATAAATAATGGGCATCATTTAGGACTACATAAAAAGAGTATTTTTGACCGTGTAGGACTCTGGTGCCATAGATGAGTCGCAGCACGCCGCAGAGTTTCTGCGGAGAGCTCTGATCACATAACAGGAGAACAATTATCCTAGAAGGACAGTCACATCTAGAAAAGGCGCGGAATGGTGGAACACCCATCTAGAAAAGCTCCGTGAAAAGTCTAGAGCGATATACGATAGGACGAACAGAACTAAACGAGGATGCTTCATACATTCTGGAGACAACGAGGCTCCATAAGATCCTGACAAAAGATCCGGAGGCTTACCTCGGGCTCATGAGGCTCAAAAGAAATGGACTGCGTCGTCCACCTTCTCATAAAACTATTGAGGGCGAGTATAGCCCTTAAGCACGTGCCATCGGCATGGCAGGACGGCAGAGTGGCCTTTATTCCCAAACCTGGGAAGGTGGGCTACACTGCTGCTAAAGATTTCAGGACGATCAGTTTAACGTCCTTTACTCTTTAGACACTAGAGAAGCTGGTCGAGAAATATATATAAGGGACTAGGTGTTCTTAGCCCCCCCTCTCCCCGCTGCTCAGAGGGCAGCACCCCTTTCAGGCGGGCTGCTTTGAAGAAACTGTGCTCCATGCTTCTGTAACAAAATTGGAGTAGCAACTTGAACAAGGGGGTTACACTGTGGGCATCTTCTTGGATATAGAAGGTGCCTTCAGCAATACCCCTCCAGCAGTCATCTGCCTGGAGGTTCCAAGGTACGGTGTGCGAGGCCAGCTGGTAAGCTGGAAAGAAAAGTACACTGCGCCGGCGGCGTCTCGAAATCAGATGGGGGTGAAAGCCTAGTTAGGGGAATAGCGCCACGGGGATGCCCACAGTAATGGGAATTTATATTTATGGTGAAAATTAGCATAAAACGAGAGTTCGTAAGAACAGCGTTCGTTTTAATATAGATACACATATATTCAAGTTACAGAAGTTCAGGCAACCAAAAAACTAAAAGAATAAAACTAGATGTGTTCAATGTCACCAGCATAAAAGAAACAAACCGCGTAAATACAACTTATGTTCATCATACCAACACTCTCACTTATTTATATATTTCTCACTTACATAATTAAGCCCATTTCCTTTGAATAATACAAATGTTTTGATGCGAATACAGCTTCTGTCAGAGAATCCGCTACCATGTTGTCTGTACTAACGTGAACAATATTCATATCTCCCTGCTCTATATGTTCCCTTAATAAGTGATGCCTAACATTTATGTGTTTCATTCTCAGTAGCCAGCAGTTCGCGCTGAATCAATCGTGCCTTTATTATTGCAATATAAATTGGTAGCTTTCGATACTGCCTCCAGATCTAAATCTGTAACTAATTCGCGCAGCCATAAGGCTTATCTTGATCATCAAATTGTAATTTTACATTAACTGAACCCTTAACTATCTGAAAGTTCTTTTGACAGCAGTCCAATGAGTCTTACTTAGATTTTTATTGAATCTACTTACAACTCCTACCGCATGTGAAATGTTTGGCCTCCCCAGTGGGCAAAAAATTGAAGGACGTCTTTACGACATCGTTATGACATCTTCAAGACGTCGCGAAGACGTCGTATGTCCGTGTCGTAAACATGACGTAAAGACATCTTTGCGACATTAAAATGTCTTAAAAGTGCCTTAAAGATATCTTTACGACACAGACATAGGACTCCTTTGCGACGTCGTAAAAATGTCGTAAGGATGTCGTGAAGACGTACTCCGTTTTTTCGCCCACTGGGTCGTTCTTTGACAAAGATAAAGTAAATTGCCGACAGCTTCTTGGTATGCAACTTTGCTCATTTCTGCTGCTTCTTCTTTTGTCTTTATTTCCATGTCGTGAGACAACTTTTGATTCGGATCCAGAGGTGTCTTGACTGGATTACAATCAGCCAGGTTGAATTTCTCCAGCAATTCGTATATGGCTTGAAAGAATCAATAGATCGTTTACATAAAGAGTTACGATGACAATTCTGTTTTTACATTTTTAGTAATAAATGCATTTGTCTGCTTTTGACTGTTTTAGACCCATTTCTTTGAAAACCTCATTCAGTTTTTTGTTCCAAGAACGGCTCCTTTGCTTAAATCCATACATTGCTTTCTTGAGTAAGCAAACATTAGATTCTTGTCCTTTCTCTACAAGTCTCTCAGGTTGATGAATGTAAATCTCTTCTTCAACGTCACCATTGAAACGGTCACTTCAATCAACGCCTGAGATTAGGCCAACCAAATAACTTGAGAAAGGTCCGACATGGAAGTAACCATCCGGAAGGCATGGGTAGTTCCAAGAATTCACCACCAGAAAGCGTGCTACCCTCTCTCCCGCTCTTAATCATAATTATGTGATTATGTGATACTGTGATCGTCAATTATTGTGAAGAATTATTTCGCTTCATCCATAGATGTAACTTCCATAGGTCCACATAAGTCTGAGTGCAATAATTCCAATATTTCCGCTGCTCTTTTCTTGCTAGGTTTAAATGAAAGTCGACTTTGTTTCCCTTTTACACAGGAAACGCACGGTTCGTCACTGCATTTGTCAATACTACATCCAGAGACCATGTCCTTCTTCAGAAGCATCATACCACACCTACCTAAATGACCTAGACGACGATGCTACAAACCTCCGCCCGAAGATTGTGTTGTGCAGAATGCATTCTCTGTGGGAAAATCCAATTGGAAGATTGCATTACTTTCTGATCCCGTTGCAGAAAAGAATAACGTTGCCCTTATATGGGTTACTGGTTATGCAGTGATCACGGGCAACGAAAAAGCGGACCAGCTGGCGAAGAGCCGCTCATCAATTGGATACAGAGGCCCGGACCCGGTACTGAACGTGGCGTCTTGCTGCATCGGGATGGTCATCAAAAACTGGATACGGACAAAGCACCGGGAGTACTAGGAACAAACTTAGGGTTGCCAACAGGCGAAAGCCATCCTGGGCTATACGTATAGAATGGACAGAGCCAGGGAAATCCTAAAGTTACCCAAGAAAGATTTACCATTTGAACAATTGCAAGCACAATATTTTATTAAATCCCACGACAGAGTGCAGGAAATTTGACAGGGATGATGAGCTATAGCTGCATGTCTTATACCAATTCTCAGCACTCGCCAGGCTCAGGCAGCAAACCTTTAGGGCCCATTTCATGAAACTATAAGAAATCACAACGCAAATCTTGGGTAACATCCTCGACTACATCAAGACGTCTGGAGTTGACCACTAGGAGCGGACTGTTGAAGGCGTGGCACAATGAGTTTTATATATAGTTTGTGCTTTAAAAAATGCCCCTATCGAGGCTCCCGACCGCTTATAAACAAACAAAGAAATAAACGAAACCTATCGCACTTAGCAGACCTTATGTTAATTTTTCTCCATTTTCTTACTTTTAAATGACATTAAAACTAGTACGATTGCATAGATTTGGAACTTTTTAATTTGGTTTAAAGAGAAAGTTTTGGAGAATTCATTTTCATTGCTCTAGATTTAGTCGCCATTGAATGCAACTAAAATTGGCATTATTCAATTCAGCGGCTCAAACAGTTAAAGATAGCATAGACTTTCAACTCTTTTTTAGGTGTGAGGGATATTTGCGATTTCACTCTTGGAAATTTAAAAAAAATTATCGTTTGCAAAGTCGTGCATTTACACCTTTATCTTCAATTTTGAAGACATTCGAGATGCACGTATTATGGTAGGCGGAAATCGGATCTTTCTCAACACCCTCCTTTGAATCGCTGAGAGATGTGTCACTCAATTGAAGCAATAATAGTTTTGATTAACAAATCAGTGCATTTGACTCATGGGTAGAAATTCACGTGTTGTTTTTGATCACTAAATTCCAAAGTATCATTTTTTGTTCTGATATAAGATGAAATCTCTGCACAATGGAAAAACAAAATTGGGAATCTATGTAGAAAGGAGTTTCATGTAATCGTAATTTTCAATGTAGCATTCATGTAGATAACGTTTCTCCATTGTACAATGTATTTATCCAGTATCGGATAAGAAAATTATCAAGAAATGAATAAGGATTATGAGTCTGATTTCGTGGGGGAATTTCCACGCAGAAAGTAAGTTACAAAACGACACATGAATTCACAGATATGAAAATAATTCGTGCGAAATCCAGGCGGATCCCACGTGTACTTCGTGTGGCATTTTGGAACCTTTTGGTGTCCCGATTTCGGGCGGATTCCGCACATATTTCCAAGCTTATTTCGCGAGAATTTCAAAACGCCACACGAAATCCACATGAGATCCGTCAGAATTTAAGCGAACTCTGCGCGGATTTCACGCGAATTATTTTCGTCTGAGTACCGCGATTCAGCGTGGATTTCGCGTGGATTTCGCATTAATTGCCATCCGAAATTCGCCTACATTTTTTACATCTGAGATGTCACAGCATATACATCTATATTTAAGTAATGAATTATACCTTCTAAGTTGAGCATTAGCAAGAGGAGAGTTCGTGTTGACGTCAAGCCCATACATCAGAATTCTCAATAACGTTTTCATCTCAACTGAATCCTTATCAGCAATTTTAGAAGCCGGAGAACTCATAGTCGCCTTACTGTCTCTCATAACTGCAGCCCCAATGGACCGTAGCCAGTAATGGGGAACGTTGGCCTGCATTTCTGAGAGGATACTTTCTACATCCTCAATAACGGCATTTGTCACATATAAAGCCACTATGTTCTGAACGTCTAACAATTGAATAAAGAGTTCTAGAGTACTTTGGTGGATACCGTCAGAAGCCACAGCTGTAACATTCTTCGCTATTGGTACATCTTGACGAATGTAAAGAGTTCCTTCTTTCGGATGAATATAAAATGCTGAATCATCTTTTGTGCTGTAGGTGATCATTGCATTTCCTCCTATATCTGCATCTGTTGCCTATGAAAAGCGAAAGCGTATGATTATAATGTTTATCCAGCGAAAATAATTTTCGTATAGTTTGTGAAATGTCGAATCAACTGTTCTCATTATAAGTCAGCAATATAATTACATATTCAATACAGTTGAGTTTTGTATGTACTTACTGACAATCTGTAAACACTGGGGAGTACGATAAATTTAGAAAGTTTTTCAGTTGGATACCCAACCACTTTCGGAGTTTTGGTATCCCATATAGGAGGGTTATCATTAATATCAGTTATTATTACGACGATGTGCATTTTGGAAAGTGTGAACGGTATATCTTCCAGGATGACATTATATTCGGCCTCACGCTTGGCTCTTTTCTGGTACACAAGAGCTGTTCCAGTACAGGTTGCTTCAACCACCAACCGAACTTGAGCGATTGACATGTTAGAAAAGAACGGTGACTCTCGGTCAATTTTTTGCGAACTTAAGAAATTGTCTGTCATATAGAACCAATCTACAAAAAATAAAGCAAATTAATGGATAGAGTCAAGATCACGGTCATAATTAGAGATCCGGAGGCTGTAGAGGCGAGGTCGATCCATAATTTGATGAATTGTGCAGCATGTAGCCAGCGTGATTAGGATTTGAATCTTGCTTCAAATCATGAGCTGTTTCTACTACACCACCTCCACCAGATTCTTCGCACCTGTATAGACGACCGTGGTCAAGCCATATGGAGTTTTTTGTAGGCAGACAAGTAGAGGTAGTTAGAGTGAATGACTTAACCCATTCGGTTTTAGCAAACACATTCGTGTAAATTCGTAAAAAAGTAATTTAATATTCAAATATCCTGTTCGCCCGAATGCGGTAAACATTTTTTAGGGGAGCCGCTTCGTGTGTATGCGTCAGTACGAAATTTTTTCACTATCAGCCAATACAGTTTAATTCGCCCGGTTTAAAGTCAACCTATAGAATTCGTTAGCGCAAATACTGTTAATGACTGGCCTATTCAATTTTATTCGTGAGTTATTACCAATACGCGGGGCATGAGAAATCTGTTGTATCTGTCTACCAAATAGTCCCGTAGCTCAGTGGTCGCTCTCTGGACTGATGCATGTGGGATAGCTTTTTCGAGTCTCGACGCATGCATTTTTTATCAATCTTTCCGAAATGACCTTGAATACGGATTCACACGAATTGGCGTGCATTTAATTCGTGCTGGCTTAATTCGTATTAACGAATCAGAAAGCAAGATCACCACGAATTCAAAAATCTTAATTCACTCCAATCAGTTCTTTTTTACTGATCATTCTGGCATTTCTGTCAGGATTCCATTTCATACATTAATTTTCTGTTGTTATTTTTCTGTCATAATTTTTCGTGTGCGCAATCCTGCAAAGCAGATTCAAACGCCAGGGTCCCTGTCAGCGGACGCGCGAAGCTCCTAAGATTTAGGAATAGATTGAACGTTAATGTAGAATCCTGTAAAAAAATTGCGGAATATCTGTAGACATTCTGCAGAATTTCTACAGAAAAATGGACACCAGAATTTCTGCGGAATTTGTGCACGATGCAGAATTTCTACAGAATGATAAAAAAACACAGAATTTTTTCAAAATAGTCAAAAAAATATTGCAGAACATTGCTAGAGGTGTACAAACAATTTGGAACTTAAGGTTCGAACGAGTCGAGTTGAGCCTGTTAGGTTTCAAGTGGAGTTAAGATGAGCTCAATCAGTTCGAGCTAGCGCCAGGCTTGTAAATTTCTATACGGGATAATGTCGGGGAAGAGGCGAACCGAGAGCTTCCACTTTTGACGAGAGGGCACGTTACCAATTACACCACTGAGGCTTCAATAGACCATAAGATTTTTTCTCGATTTTCTAAAAACTTGACCAATAGACAAATAAAATCTAACATGAATTATTTCATTATTCTTCAGCAGATCATTTTGAGTTAATGAATCGACTGAGGTATAATTTTCTTAATTGCTCCAAGGATAATCCTTTTCCGGAGCGTGGAGGATATAGAGCGTAAATTGCATGATATCTGTCGTATGAAAAACATCCAAAGCAATTAAACTTTCACAAGAACTTATGCGGAATTAACTGCTGGATTCCCAATCACTAGAGCGACGGTAGAAGTATACATATCGCGTCTATTTTTATAATATCTTTGGTTTTGATCTAAAATGTTTTTTTTCTGTTTTATGGCAAAAAAAGCGTCAAGACATTTAAAAAAAAAACTCTTCTAGTAATGCAGATATTGCTCTCACCTTGACTTGGTGTTTGTGATTGAATGAAGTATGTGCAAGATTGATCGCCGAGAGATACAATTTTTGTATTGGGTGTCTCTTCTTCTACTTCAACCATTCGCAATGCATATTCAAATTCCATTTCCGTGGATGCAATTGTCAACAATACTGTTGTTCTTGCCGAAAGTTTCAAACTCTTTACTTTTGCTTCAATATGAAAAATGTAGATTCCAGGATCCATGATTTCTTTAACTTTTACTTCTGCAGATGCGCTGTTTATCGAGATTTTTTTCTCGAGATCTTCTAGTTATGTGGAGGAAATATAGCAATTCTTAATAACGAAATTATTGTCTTTAGTACATGAAAACACACTGGTCGACATCAAATGTCGCACTTGGATTAGATGTATCATTCCCCGTAGACTTTTTTTTTGCTGAATCTGAATCTGGAAGTGAAATTTTTCTATCACGTCAGGTTGTTGAGCAAATTTAGGTCAAAGGTGGCAGAAACATTTTTTTTATAATACTATATTTGAATAAACGCAGCGGTCAAACCTACCGTGCTACAAGGCTCAAATTAAAGCATATAATTAAAGCCAATAATGATGTGAAAGCAGAAGGTTCAAGCCTTAATTTGAGCCATATTAAAAGTCTTTAGCACTTCAGTTTTGATCTTTACGTTTTCCAAAAATGGTCAAGAACACGTTTCTTGGCTCTTTTGACTTTAATTTGTTCAAAATTCTGATGTGATAGAGAAATTTTGGTTCCAGATTCGAATTCAGCGACCAAAAATCTAGAGGAAATGATACATCTTATCCAAGTTCCACATTTCGTGCCGACCAGTATATGTAGATGAAATCACAATCTAAAATTGCGAAAGATATTTCTTACTGTCTTGAAAATCTCCACTATAAACAATAGTGCCAATCCCATTTTGCATTGTGGCTTTTATTTTCATCAAAGTTCCGGTGAATCTATTATCTTTTGCGAATCTATAAAGGGTCTCGCCGAATGTCAGTTGCGCCATAGAAGCTTCATCTAGAACCAAAATAGAAATAAAGTTAAAAAGAAACTGGTGCGATTCTTTGTTGTAAAATTGTAATCAACAATTTTTTAAGGCGCTTGTATACCTTGGCAAGCAAGCCACATGCTTGCTTACGTCTTTATAGATAATGAAAGACAAACTGCGGAAAAAGTGTTCCCCATGTTATTCACTCCTGTTAAAGCAAGCAAGCATAAGTGACGTTCCGCAAGGAAACGTCCCACTTTGTCGAACGTAGTTTAGGAAATATTCGCGGTTTTGTGGACACAGGTCAAAAGGATCGATTTTAGAGTTTAGATGGAAATCTTTCTTCAATCTATGCTCTATCTCGTGACATACTTATGTCCAAAAAGTGGTCGGAAATGGGTAGATTTTATGTTTGGAGGAAAAATATAACACGTGCGCAATGGTATTCGCCAACTTCAGATGTGTTTTTTTTTCAAAAAACGGTTTGCGAAGCTGAAACTTCAAAAGTTCTTGGCTACTCGTTTCTTAACCTAGAGTGTTCGTCCTGGGCTTGAAATGTCAGAAAATCATCCGGATGTATGTCTACGGTCTTAACTGCATACCAGCAAAGTTGGATCTTTATTTATGGAACGTCACATACAGGTATATTACTTTTTAAATTCTTACCTAGCATACCAGGTAATTCAATATGAAGAATAGCAGTTGTAGAAGAACGAACTTTCGTGACCTGCAATCAAACAAATGATTTAGTGCGGACTCGTGCCCACTTATAATGCATCAAGGAAGAGGCTTTTGAGGTAATCTTATGCAATAGGAGAATATAATCTTATCAAATAAGGAAACTGTACATGATCCTGTCAAGAAACCTGAATGCAAGAGAAGCTTAGAAAGATCCGGTATAGGTTCCTTTACGAAATTAATTGAGACGCAGGTTCATGTACAGGAACTTGTCCAGGATCCTGTAACTGAACCTGCATAAGAACTGATACACTAGGGTTCGCTAGCGGAATGGCTCTCTCGCTAGTGACTTGGATATTAACGGATATAGAGAAAGGCAGTTATTTAACTGTAAGCAACAGAAGTTTTTGTAATGTCTTGATGTAAAAGACTCTATACGCATTCCTGTACAGGAACCCGCGCCTTAATTTACTTCGTGAAGGAAAGAGAAGAAACTCAAGCCCCAATTTACTTCGCAAATTTACTTCGTGAAGGAAAGAGTACAGAAATCTGCGCATCAATTTACTTCGCAAAGGAACCTATACAGGGTCCTTCTAAAGGTTCCTTTTTTGGAGCAGGTTACTTTGCAGGATCATGCACAGTTTCTTTTAGCGGATTCCTGTACACGAAACGTCAAAATTTCCTGTATGGGCTCGTGAGCGCGAACCTGTACAGGAGCATGTACAGAATTCTCCGAGGATAGAAATTTTCAGCTGACTATAACCTGAACACGAAGTTGGAGCACGCAGAAAAAAAGTCCGTTAATTTTACTGAATGGTGACAGCATGCGTGTTTCTGTAATGTTTACGGAAGATCCAGTGAGATTTGCGATTACCGAAAATTCTTGTTAGATTTACAGAAAAAACTATGCTGTCCCTACTTAGGCCCAAAAATTTTTAAGATACCTACAAATTCTGTGAAGATTACAGAAAATTCTATGAGATCTAAATGAAAAGCTATGCTGTCACTATTTTAATATAGGACCCCTGTACCATTAACAGTTTTTTTTTGCTGTGAGGTACGCAGAAATTTTTCACAAACATCAAAAAGTAAAATATACTGATCTGGTTGGAATTTGAATCAAACGAGAACATCGGCTGAGACTACTGCAATTACTCCGAATTTCATCGCTACATTAATCCGTTTTTAATCTTTTACGGAAATAATAAAATAGTACAAGAACATGATCATACTTGCCAGTAACTAAAGAATACATAAGAGAAAAAACGAGTATTCTATTCAATTACGAAAATAGATCATCTGGGACGTGTATCAAAATTTACAGACATGAATATATATAATTGCATAATTTTCGATTTCGGCCTCTTTCTAATAGCCTGTTTTTAGACAGTAATTTAATGCCAGTCAAACGAATGCAATTAATTTACTTACTTTAAGAATTATAATAACGAATTTCTCATTTAGCAATTCTTTAGAGGGGTTGTATAATTCGAAGCTAATCTTAGAAAAGTCAGCGCTAATTAAACGCTTGAAGTAATTTTCATAGCCTGTAAAAAATAAAAAAAGTTGCAATTTAAACAAACAAATTTCATAAATGAGCTATGTCTATTGCAAATATTTATATTATTATTCACCTTTATAATTGCTTGTACTAGAAATCATCATATTTGGTTCGGCTCCTCGTATTACTGCTATTTCGTTATCAAAATTGATAGGAATTGGGTTAGCCTAAAATGTGATGAATGTCGATATTAGTTCCTCTTATGTAATTAAGAAAATATGTAATACATATATAGTATTAGTATAAATAATGAAACAAGTTTGCTTGTCTTAAATAAACATTAAAGTCTGTATTATTTACCTCCTGATTTTTTATATTTTTGCAATCAGCTGTATAGAGAGATTGAGAAAATTTAGGACTAGAGTTGATGTTATCCACCTTGATAGTGACGACAGTGTTTGTTTTAATAGGAGGCTTTCCTGTATCCTTTAATGAAAAAATGTCATAATCATTTTCTAAATACACTTTTTAAGTAAGAATTACCCTCCACTAAATCTTGGTTGTAGCATATCAGAATAATCAGAAACACGCCGATTGAACATAACGGTAATGGCCGCAGTGCAGCTAAAACTAAATGTGGGCGTCGCATGAAAAGGGTTGTGGTCAGTATGGAGTTACATATATCCGGATAAATCCGGATAAATCTTCTGGTCGCTTTCGGGACATGAGTATGGTGCCAATAGATTCAGTATAGATCCTATAGTATCATCCCCCATTCAAACCGGAAAATTATCATTATGACCCTGACGAAGAAAAACGAGAATATCTCCTCAACTAGAGCCGGCCATAAGACCCCTTTTCACGTGGACGCCCACAAATGAGTTGCTTATAAACAATATCTGTTGGCATGTTCTGTTAAGGACTGGGACACCTTGGTAGGTGAAGTCCTTACAGAAAAAATTACTATTAAACTAAGGCTGAAATAAATAAGCTGAACGTAAACTTTGAAGAGAATGTATAATTAAAATAATTCATATACACTGAGTAAAAAATGCTATTAAATTAAAAGCCCTTGTCGGAAAGTAGATCTCTTATTGATTCAATTGCATTTTTTTCAGTGTCGCATTTGATTTTTTCTGCTCTGATTTGAGAAGAAGAGAACTTCAGATGAACCTTTCATACGACTTTTTCTCGTATTATGTAATGTAAATGTCAAATTCTTTAGTACTGAATTCAGTGTATTACATAAATTTAAACACGACTGCTTTTTACATTCTCATGCATGAGAGTGTAATGGAATGGAAAAATAAAAGCGATGAAAAATTTTCCATCTCTGGCTTCGAACCCAGCTGAAAATATTCACAAAGAAATACCCGTGAAATTCGGGTGGTATTGAGAAACAATCAGCGTATAGTTCTATGCGATTTTTAATACTTTGTATATCGTGAGACCAGCAGGTCCGTGGAGAGAAAATCGAGGGCCGTGGGTAGTAACCTACGCCCCCCCCCCACACACACACACA
>JAUMHM010000016.1:7070800-7084706 GCA_032362435.1 Melikaiella ostensackeni
GATTGGATCAAGCGCTGGCATAAGTGCGTTGCAGTCGATGGGGAGTACTTTGAAGGGGACAATATCGATTATGATGATTAAACTTGTATTTTTGATTCTAAAAATAAAGTCCTAAAACTTTTTGATCAAGGTGGTAGTGAAGTGACGTCAGGAGACATCATAATATAACCAGCAGGAATTATATTACTTTGAATTTTTTATGTTATAAATATAAGATGGTAAAGAGTCTGTTATGATTTTACTAAAAATCTTCGCCATCAAATAAGTAGGAGTACCTAGAGAGGATAAAACTGACCTATGAGGACAGTTTTGTTAATGTACCTTAGGAAGTCCATAAATTCTGACTATGTTATTATTAGCGGTGATTAGAGATGCTCTTTTTGTATTGGGATGTAACAAACCATTCTTCCTCCATCCATCTAACAATTTAAAAGTCTCATTACAAAAAATGTAAAGGATTATAATTTATTTTTTTATAATAATTTAAATCATCTAGTATGTTGTTCATTTTATTATTGTAATCTTGACGGCTCAATACAACAGTGACATTACCTTTATCAGCAGAAGTTACCAAAATTTTTCTTCTTTCTTACTCAGAAAACTATTTGTTGAATTGATTCTATTAGCGACAATTCTATCTATTCCAGAAATTGGTTGTGGTTCTTTTAAATAACACTGATTAACAAAAATGATCTATGTCCTCGCTGAATGCGACATATCATTTCCGAAGTGCTTTTCAATTCTGAACACGAATCTGGCTTTCGTTTGTTGCTATCACGTATAGCTTAATAGATTGTTGTTGTTGTAGTTGTACAGACGGGCGGGAAACCCCAATGAAGCTCCCCTGGCGCTCAAGCTATAAAGCCTATCGTGTTACACCCTTAACTATCCTCGGAATAGATCAGCGACCACCGAGTAGTAGTCCCCTCGATATAGAGCTTTTCTCGCAAGAAGATCGCCAACTCTTTTTCGGGACTCTCAAAATCGACTAGTGACCCTCAAGCATGTTCCCCTCGACATGGTGCCCTTTACCTGGGATGTCACCAGCCTCTCTTGAGGGGACCTACAGTTTAAGGTGGGTTCCGAACCACCGAAGCCTCGGTAGAAGTACATAGAAAAATTTCCATTAGTACCGGCACAGGGACCGAACCCCAGTCCTCCTGCTCGGAAGCCTGACTACTGGTGCTCCATTTGCCCTGATATCTCTTCTCAATAGTTGCTCTATCTTGGTGTAATCTTTCTCCGTGCTCGTCACTTACTAATCCCAACTTTCCAGGAAAGAAATCTAAGTGTGAATGTAGAAAATGTATCTTCAATAACATATTTACATTCAGACCTTAAAACCGTGTCAACATTTCATTCACATACTGCTTGTATTAGATTTGTGATTTCCTAGGAAATTTTGGATTTCATTCTTTACGGATAACCAGGTTTTCGTCTCTTCACTGCTCAAGCATTCGTCGAATTCTGAGTCTTGCATAAGCTCACGAATTTGAGGCCCTATGAAAATCCCTTCTTTGATTTTCGCTTCGCTAAGTTGTGGGAATTTTTATTTTAGATAGACAAATGCTTTTCCGTTTCGAACTTTTACGAAGTTCTTAGCTATCCCGAGTTTGATATGGAGAGGCGGCAGAATAACACTTTTAGGATCTACCAGAGGGTCTTGAGCGACGTTTCTTTGCCCCTGTTTGAACGAGTCGTGTTCGGACCCAACCTTGACAGTATAATGTTTGTCCCTAGCACGGCTGTCCCAATAAAATAAGAAGCAACAATACTTCGTGTACCTTGTCTGCAGTTCTAATAGAATAGCAATCACTTTAAAGTCTGAACAGATTGACCAACAGTGTGCGTGGTAATTTATTTTCAGAAGAAGCGTTTTCACAACATTGTAGCACTCTTTTAAATGTGAAGCATAGGCAACTGGTACGGAAGGAAACTCATTGCCATTATGCAGAAGAACGCCTTTCAGACTAGTCTTATTTGAATCGATGAATAAACGCCATTCGCTGGCTATGTGCTTATGTCCGACAGCTTTCATCAATTTATTCATGTCGTGACAATAAATGAGACCGTCTTCGTCGAAAAAAAATTTGGCCAGATCTTTTTCGCGATTGCGGTAGGAAATTCTCACATTTTCGTTCAATAAATTCTTTCCCTTGAATCGAGATTCCAACAATTCAGCCTTTCCATAGATTAAGATCTATTATGAGATCGTTCAATTCAGCTTGATCAAATAAAATCGGTATTTTTTTTTAACGTTTCGGTTCTGGTTCATCCCCTTCAGAATTCAGCCGCTTACTTTCGATTACACTCAAGCTATTTTCTGCTTTAGGCACACGTATAAAAACTGGCTTGACCACGGATGGGACATCAGCACATTAAAGCCCTTTATGAGTATGGTATCGCAGAAATAACAATCCATATAATGATTTTGCCGTTCATTCCAAATCTTTGGTGTATAAAAATTCAGATTTGGATGATTTCCTCGACTTGCAGACCTCAGTTCAATTGCACAAGTAGGACAGCAATATTGAGGTTCCCATGACTGATTCAAATTTTGTTTAATTCTACCGAAGGATAACTTATATCCAACAAATATACCTTATATCTAATGAATTAAACCTATGAACACAAAAACACAGATGGTAAAAACCCGTCAAGGGAAAGAAAAATAAACTTATTCACTATGATTGAAGATAAGTTTCACCGAAGAGATCCACCCAAGATCGATTCAGTGAAATTTAGAAACACATAGCAATGTGAGCGATCGTCTTATGTTTTAGAACTGCATGAAATTCAGAAACAAATGACAATGTGGTTGATCGCCTTGTGTTTTAGAACTGTATTAAATTCATAAACAAGTAACAATGTGATTGATCATCTTATGTTTTAGAACTGCATGAAATTTAGAAATAAATGACAATATGATTGATCGCCTTATGTTTTAGAACTGTATGAAATACATAAACAAGTAAAAATGTGAGTGATCGTCTTATGTTTTAGAACTGCATGAAATTCAGAAACAAATGACAATATGAGTGATTGTCTTATGTATGCTTGTGACGTTGCAGATTTTGTGCAACTCACAAATTCGATTCTATATATATTATTTTAAAGTTAAAGCTCTTGTGTCCACACGGAAGGTAGAAAATTCGGCACTCCTCTCTTCTGTTTTATTTTATTATCTTATTTTGCTTTATTCGCATTTATTGTATGTTTTAATTATTCATCTTATTAATTTATTTTGTGAATTATTATGTTTAATTTTAAGAAATTAGGGCTGTTTTAATTTTTGTTTGTTGAATTTCGTAATTCCGCGGTCTCGAGCGAGAGTCTAGAGATTTCCGCCACCTACGCAAATAATTAAAGGAATCCATCACCACCCCCACCTTCATCAGATCTTCGCACTTCTGGTCTCCACATAAACTTCTGGATTTTTTTATCGACCATCTTTCTGACATCCAAGGCAGGATAGACAGTCCTGCCAATAAGGATTGAATGGATTTTTTATCGGCTATCCTTCTCACATCCAAGGCAGTATATACAATTCTGCCAATAAAGATCGAATGGATAGAAGTTCTCTTTTGGTCATCTGAGATCCAAGGCACGTTCCTGGTGACGATCGACCAAGGCGATTACTACGTAATTCTACAAGGGAATAGGTAACTTCGCCTAAAAACTATTATCTTTATGAATGATTCTGTTGTGAACAGGCATTTCTTGGCTCTTGATGCCTTTTTGTTTTTCTCTCTTTTTATCAGGAGCATCAAAGAGTCCACTCCGTACCTACAGCAAGGTGAAAGGGCTCCTAGTTCTCCACCTCAACACCAGAATACAGCCAGCCCTGAAAGCAACGACGAGACGATTCTTGCCTCTCACTCCCTCTCGTGCGAAGGAGTTCGGAATCTCTCTCTCCCTCAACGGCGGCTGGTAAAGACTAGCGAAGAGAAGACGGGACGACAGGATGGACGAATCAGAAGCGGACCTCGCCGGCTATCTTTTTCTTGACCGTAGGGAATTACCGAAAATAGTCTCGTGCGCATTAGCCCTCCCCTCTAATCGTGTAATCTTGGGAGTTCTATTAACTTACTAGCCAGCGTGCGACTCATTACTGTTCTCTCCGTAATCAAGTTGTGAACTCGACGTGCTGACACGAGACCCTGGTTCCCCAACCTAAATTATCTAAGGTAGGATTCCGTTTTCCTCTGGTGATTTAGCCAAGTAATTTTTTGTTTCATGTTCTTCTCGTTCTTCCATTATAATAACTCGACTCCTTGGCTAAGTCATCAACATTGCCTTGTATTTAAATATTACTGATTATTCGTTATTTTATGATCTGATTATCTGATGTTTCCCATTTATCGCACACTGTTCATTATTATGTACCTTTAAATCTGTATTATAATCCGCAGAGCCGAGCGCTAAAATGATCGCCATTGTTAACTATGAGTATACCGATTTGATATGCTTTTCATGTATCCTTTTTCTGTCTAGACCCCTTTGCAGTGCCCTATGGTAAAAATATTTTTTTTTATAATGTCGCGTCCTTTTCCTCTTTATTAACTAATTTCGGCCCCTCGTGCTTTCAACTATAGTGCCCCCCCCCCCCTTACAATATTCCGACCTTCTTGCGTCTCGTACCCCGATATTTAAAAATTATAATGTCCCATTTTGCTATGTTCTGACCCCCTATATTTTGACCCCTTCAATAATCAGAATTATAGTGTCCCATTTCGTTATATTCCGACCCTCCTGCGTTTCGTCCTCCCAATATTTAAAATTAAAATTTCCCTTTTGGCGATACCCAGATCCTTTGCATTTTGTCCCTGTCTTTTGAATTAAAATGCCCCCTTTAGTAATGTTTAGATCCCTTATATGTCGTCTCCAGTATTTTGAATTATGATGTCCCCCTTTACGCAATATTGGTTCCTTTCTTTTCCCTTTTAATATTTGCTTTGAGAATTCTCCTCCCTGTCTTCAATTTTCAGAATTCCCCTTTTTATATTTGCATTTGAGGATCTATTTTACATGCATTTTCAGAGAATCCTTTTATATTTATTTCGAGAACCCCTTTTATATCTTTTGAGAACCCCCTTTGGTGTTTATTTTTGCGAATCCCTCTTTTGTACTTCCGAGAACCCCTTTCACCCGTCATATTGTTTGTAATATCTTGCGTATTTTACGGTATCGTTATATATGTACATTTGTATTTTATAATTCTGGATTGCGAACCCCATTACTTATTTGTTAAGCGAAAACCCCCTTTGCTTGTCAATTATAGTAGTTGACCCTTTAGGATTATTTAACTGCGATCCCTCCCTTAATTTTCTATCTGGTTTTACGAATCCTTATTTTATTGTCTCAATATTGATTTTCTTAGTATTATACATTCTAAATTTCTGTTATCGTTAATTTTATTAGTTGTCCTATATTTTCTATAATCGACCCCTCGGGATTCTTTAATCGCGATCCCTCCCTAGTTTTCTACCTGTTTTACGAATAGTACCCTACTGTTATTTATGTATTGTTACAATAATCCTTATATCTATGTTTCGCTCGTTTATGCATTTTATATGGTTTTATTGTTTTCCCTTGCAACCTTCGGGATGTGTCCTTTTGTCAAGTTTCTGTTAAATTCTGAATAAATTGTTTTTAATTATTTTTACTAAAATCTGAGCTTTGTAATTGAGCAACCTACCCCCTCTACCATTATCTAAGTTTATGACTGGGCTACTAGTTTTGTCGACCCTAATTTTATCTTTTTTTAATTTCGGCTTACATTTTACTTATTTTAGTATCTTATTACCTTTTATTATCTTTTACTATTTTTCTGGTATCGTTATTATAACTTTTGTCAATTTTTACCTTAAGTTATCTTATCTGTGGATATTTAGTCGTCTTTACCTTTTTTTTTTATTTTTGGATTATCGCTTGTTTTGAATTGAGGTAGACATCTTTTTGACTTAAGTTTGTGAGGTTCCCTTTTATTTTTTTTGTGCTGAAACGTGTAACGTTCAGTGAGGTTCCCGCTCCCTTTTTGAAATGTAGTTTCCTGGTATCTTAATCTTTTTCTCATTCACTTTGATTAAATTGATTTACCTTTGTCCCAAGAAAGGACTGGCGCTCAAAAATCTAAGTTGCGTTAATCGTTTAGAATGCCTATTCTATTTAGCTTATTTTCTTTTGATTAGGGTACATTGTGCGCTATTTAGAGAGACCACCAAATTTTATCTTTGATTGATTGGGAAAAAGTAGCGTCACATGTTTTACAACTGTATGAAATTCATAAACAAGTAACAATGTGATTGATCGTCTTATGTTCCAAAACTGTATGGCATTGAGAAACGAATTAAATGTGAGTGATCGTCTTATGTTTTAGAATTGCATGAGATTCAGAAACAAATGACAATGTGATTGATAATCTTATGTTTTAGCACTGTAAGAAATTCATAAATAATAATGTGATTGATCGTCTCATATTTCACAATTGTATGAAATTCAGAATTGAATGAAATGTGAGTGATCGTCTTATGTTCCACAATTGAACATCTGATGCCAAGAACAATATTGAGTACAAGTTTTCAGAAATTGAAAAGAAGGGTTATTATTCTTCATGAAAAAACACACAAATCGACCTATAGCTTATATCCAAAAAGTAAATGTATCCTGACTTACAGTGCATTGACATTTGAGTAAATTTTTCGCACTTTTTTCAGTTTCTTCGAAAACATCTCAGAAACCGTTATAGATATCGCTAAAGTAAGACGATATTCATAAACTGCGTTAATAAACGCATCGACATGACAGGCAAATATCTACTTAAGTAGACCGGATAGCAACAAACGGAAGCCAGATTCGTGTTCAGCATTGAAAAGTACTTCGGGAATGATGTGTCGCATTCAGCGAGGACATATGTCATTTTTGTTAATCAGTGTTATTAGAAGACAATGATAAAATTTTGTTTCTAAGTTCATCTTGACAATTGTCAGACATCTTATCAATATTTGACTCTAAGTCTTCAACAATTTCGAAAACTTGGTTTTATCTGTTGAACACAAATGTAGAACTAAAATCTTCTTTGAAATTTAAAATATTGTAGTTCCTGTTCGTTATATTATATCTCTTGACGTCACTTCACTATTTACAAATGTTCTTTAAGAGCTTGTTCTTAAAAGTATTGATATTAGATGGAATCATATGAAGAAAAATACAAAAATTCGTATTGAAGAGTGTACAATTGAAAAGGAAGTAAATAATTCAATTTGTTTTTTTTTTTAAATTTGGAAATAACGATGGCATAACTAATACAAGACTTAGAATCTGAAATATTAAACAAAATTGATTTTGACATTCCAATATATGTTTGTTATGTTAATGATATCTTTTTAATTATTCCTGAGAATGAAATTGATCTAGTGGCCTCATTATTTAATTCTTATCACAATAGATTACAGTTTACAGTTGGAAAGGAAGTAAATAATTCAATTAGTTTTTTTGAATTTGGGAATAACGAGATGTGACAATAATATTGTAAAAACTAAGTGATTTTGTAAACCAACTTATTCAGGTAGATATCTCAATTATTTTTCAAATCATGCTATTGAGCATAAAATTGGAGTTGTTAAAAATGTCGTCGATCGTGTAATCTTAGGAGTTCTATTAACTTACTAGCCAGCGGGCGACTCATTACTGTTCTCTCCGTAATCAAGTTGTGAACTCGACGTGCTGACACGAGACCCTGATTCCCCAACCTAAATTATCCTAGGAGCATAAAATTGGAGTTGTTAAAAATGTCTTCGACTCTGCTATTCTTTAAGCATACGCTTCGTTTCATTCTGATAATTAAAAATTCATTAGGAAATTATTATTTTATAATAATTACCCTAGTGATTTTTTAAACACATTAAAAAAAGTTTGTTTGAAATTTAAAAGGAAAAAAAAAATATTAATGTTAATAATAATAGCAATTCAACTATGCAAGACAAAAAACATATAATTTCAATTCCTTATTTGGCCAGATTTCACCAAACATAAAAAGACTTGAATGAAACCAATATTGTAAAAACTGTGTTTAGGGTAGATACTAAAAATAAATTTGTCAAATTATGTAAAGACAAACTTGATGTTTTAGATCAATGTAATGTCGTTTACAGAATTTCTTTTCGTTGTGGTGAAGCTTATATTGACCAGATTAAGTGTCCGCTACGAATCAGAGTCAATGAACATAAAAATAACATCAGATTAAATGAAAAATATCATAAAGCTATAAGCCAACGTTTAACTAATGAACATCGAAGTGACTCTAAATTCATAAAACGGGATGAAATTGAAATTTTGCTCGTTGAACCTAATGGATTTAAACGTTCTTTTGCTGAAATGGTTTTCATTAAAAAAAGAAGGAAATTATAGTTTGAATTTCATTTCCGATCTAGATCACTTTAGTTCTTCTTATAATAAAATTGTTGAAATGCTAACTTAAATTAATTATTGATTTCTAAGTTCATTTCTAATTTTTAATATTATTGTACTAAGTATATTAATAAGAAATCGTATTTATAAACTACGTTAATATTAGGAAATAACTATATATAATTCGATTTATATATTCTTACTCACATGTGCGTACTATGATTGCATCGTATTGGTGTTCTTAGTGTGTGTGAACTGAGTTTCCAAGATGGAGACGGGGCTTTTGCTCCGTCTTCACGCAGTAGTTAATTTTTAGTAAATTGAAAAAATGCTCAAATGTTTTGCGCGTGTCACAGTTTAAAAAATAATGTAATTACTTTTCATAAAATAGCAGGTAACATTTTTTATTAATTTATTCACAATTTTTGTTTTTCTAATACAAACTAATAGCACGTGTTTATTCTAACCTAAAATTTTTTTGTTTTATTCATAAATTATTGATGATTTCAATTGATACAACTAATTAAAATAATATTTAATGGAAATTTGCACACATTCGGAAATCTAATCCAAATAACAATAATATGTTTTTGTTGTTTATGTTGGTCAAACTGGAACTTGTAGAATAATGCCATTGAGGTAAAGTTTTATATAATTATTATCACTTATATAATCTGTTATTATAGTGCAAATAGTATAATTTATGATTTTGTACAGATCTGATGAGGAAAACCGGTCCGGTTTTCGAAACGTCTTCTTATGTATGTTTTAAAATAGTACGATAAATTTCTGTCTGGAAGAGGTTGGTTTTGAGGTTATTTAAACCTTTAATTATGAGCATATCTAAAAACGCAAATTATCATCATAATTTGCATTCTGCCAAAAGGTTACATGTTCTATAGGCCGAACGGGCCGGACGAGTAGCAAAAATACCCTTGGTATCTCGCTAGTACCTTCCAACCGTCGACTATCACATTCGGCCGGCCGGACGACTATCCTCAGCCTTTTATCAATTCCAAGGGGCAACACGTCAAATAAATTCTCGTTTTTTTCTCGTCCAACAGAACTTGATATTTTTCCGATTTATTTTTCCAGTTGCAGAGATGACTTCTGAAATTCATCGCATGCAAGAACACATGCAAAGGCATCCCAGAAATATAAAGTGCAAGGTACTGCTGAAAGAAAAAATTGATAAGAGGAAAAAGTATCTGAAAAGATTACGCACATGGGATTACAAGCGCTTCGAGTGGATCTTAGAAAAGTTAAATCTAATATATAAACCTCCGCCTGAGTAAGTAAAATATGTCTTTCTTTGACAAATTGGTATTTTTCAGAATTTGTAACCGACCGGACAGTTTGTTCAACCATACGGTGCATTTATTGGGTTCTGTGAGAAACTTGGTGATCTGGCAAGGGTAGGAATATTTGCAGTGTGAGGGGTGAAGGATCATGAGCGTGTAAATGTGGAACAAGGGGGTAAGCTTGGGCTAAGTTTTTGGGGTGTAAAAGAAAGTGACGGGCAAGGAAGGTGAGGTGTCAGGTGAAGAAGGATTCAGGCTAGCTCGGTGGATAAAGTAGAGCGGTATGACGGTTGTGCATAGTCCAAAATCTGACACCAGTAGGAGGCAGCTGGACGATAAAGGCTTAGACGCGAACAGCGAAGCGAATAGGAACAGTGATGGTACAGAAGAGAGAGGCGATATCGCGGGTGACGATGCAGGCAATGAGGGCAGTGCTGATAAGCTTTCGAAACTAGTAAGAGGGTCGTAGTTGCGGGAGCAGCTAGCCAAACAATGGGAAAAAGCGAGCGAGGCCAACAAATATTGAGAGGCTGAACAGATCGAGATCGCAGAGTGCAGGATCGAGTAATTTGTTACACAAGTGGCAAAAATCGGCGAGTGTGAATAGCAGTGAAACGGAAAAAACGGGGGATGAAAAGAGGAAAAGGAAAGAGTTGGCCGAAGACATGGAAAGGGGCAACGAGTTTAGGTAAGTAAAGACAGAGAGAGATGGGGAGGGGGTAGACATGTTCACTAAATTAGAAGCTCTTATAGAAGGATTCAGAGATGAGATTTCGGGAATACTAGATGATATTAAGAGGCAAGGAAGGGTGGTAAAGGTGAAGGAGAAAGAGGAGAAAGAGAAGGTTTAGAGTAATTTGGAAAGCATAGAGAACAGGCAGAGATAGAATGGGGGGGAGGAGAGAAGAGGGGAAATAAATGCGTTAGAAAATTGAGTGAGCAAACTAGAAAGAAGGAATGAACATAAGGTGAAAGAGGTAGGAGGTACTGAAGAAACGAAAGGGTTTGGGGCGAGCATGCATGCGAAGAATGAAAAGCTGCGTTTGAGACTGAAGAAGATTGAAAGAAGAATGGAAGGGGAAGAAAGGGCAAAGAGGAGAAAGAATATAATAATTAAGTTAATGAAAGTGGACAGTGAAAATGGAGAAAAAGAATTAAAGAACCTGATGAGAGACATCGGTGCATAAGTCACAGTGGAAAGCATAGAGAGGCTAGGTGAGAAGAAGAAAGGGAAAGCATGTATGTTTTTAGTGTAAGTAGGGAGTGAGGAGGAGAGGTATGAAGTTATGGAAAAGAAGTTGCTGAAACGAAGAAATAAAAGAATCAAAGGAGATCTAACGTGGTGGGAGAGTAAAAGAAAGTGAATAATTGAGCGGAAGGCATGGGCTGAGAGGAATAAAGGAGATAGGGTAAGGATTGGGAGAGACAGGATATGGGTAAACGGAGAGGCCTGGATTTTGGATGATAAAGTAGAAGACCTGAGGGAGGGTAGGAAACGGGAAGTGAATGAAAGGGAAAAAGGGGAGAGTAATGAGAATACAGGTGTTATGGTGGGATTTATGAACAAGAGAAATTAAATGCAAGGAAGAAAGGAGAAAAATGCAAAAAGAGAGACGTAAAAGAAGCATTTTGAAGTGCGTCATGGTTTAAAAACAAGGGCAAAGGATACTGGGGTAATTTGCAAAAGTGGGATGTGGTAATGATAAGCGAAACGTAGGTGGATGAGAAGAAGTGGAAAATTATGAGAAGAACTTTACCAAAAGGACATGTGTGAAAGATGCAAGCAGCGAGAAAGGATCACGTGAAAGGGAGAGGTATGGGTGGCATGGTGTCAGGATTAAGAAAAGAAATGGTGGTAGAGGAAGAAATGAAAATGATTACAAAGGAAAAGGACGGAACAATAGTGAGCAGAATAAACGTAGAAAAAGTGGTTGTGGCGGTTGTATGCGTGTGCAGGAGAAGAGGGAGGATGGAAATAATAAAGAAATGGACAGAGGAAAAAGAGGAGGGTTTGGTGCTATTAGGGGGAGGGGGGATCTGAATGCATGGACCGGGTTAGAAGGAAAAGAGGTGTGGGACGAAGAAAATGAGGCTTTTGTAAGAAATTCGAAATATAGGGAAGCGGATCGGGAGGGCAGGAGGCTTCTAGACTTGTTGGGAGAGGCAGGATGGTTTATTTGTAACGGCAATACCAAGGAGGCTGAAAAAGGGGAAATGACGTTCACATGTAAAGGGGACACCGTAATAGATTACATTCTCACAGAAAAAAAATAAGGAAGCTGATGATTAGAATGGAAGCGGGCAATGAGATAGGTTCCGAGCCCTTTCTGATGGTAGCGAGATTGAGATGTGCAGGACCAAAACGCGATAGGGAAGAGAAGAAAGGAATAAGGGAAAGGACACTTAAAATGGGCAGTTGGGGGAAAGATAAATTAAGAGAATATAGAGAAAAAATGGAAAATAAGGAGATGGCAGGAGAGGTTGGTGGAACGAGAAGTGCAGGGAAAGTAAAGAAATGATGAAGGAAATGGAGAAAAGGGGTAATGAAGAAAAGGGAACTCAACAGATAAAAAGATATCACGAGAGAATGTTAAGTGAAAAAGGGTGAAGGAAAGATACATGGAGGAGGTCGAGAGAGCGGTAAAGGAAGGGAGGTAATGTAAGTTGTATGCGGATATGGAGTTATAAGATATGGAGATATAAGTTGTATATGGAATGTAATTGAAAGATGAATGAGGAAATTGGGACGGACGTGTGGACGGAGTATTTCAAGAGACTGCTATGTGGCTTGGAAAATAGGATAAAGGGTGAAGGAAGAAAAACGGTGGCGGGGGACGAGGACAGAAAACGAGATTAGTAGGGAGGAGGTAAATAAGGCGATCGTAAGGCTGAAAAGAAATACAGCAACATGTAAGGGTGGCGTAGAGAATGAAGCACTGAAATATGGTGGAGAATGGGTGAAAGAAGAGATGTGAAGGATTTGCAATAAGGTCTGGAGACGTAGTATTTCAAGAGACTGCTATGTGGCGTAGAAAATAGGATAAAGGGTGAAGGAAGAAAGACGGTGGCGGGGGACGAGGACCGAAAACGAGATTAGTAGGGAGGAGGTAAATGAGGCGATCGTAAGACTGAAAAGAAACAAAACAACATGTGAGGGTGGCGTAGAGAATGAAGCACTGAAATATGGTGGAGAAAGGGTGAAAGAAGAGATATAGAGGCTTTGCAGTAAGGTCTGCAGAGGCGAAGGGTGGCCGAAGGAACGGAAGATGAGGGCTGGTAGTGCCGTTGATTGAGGAGAGGGAAAAAGGGTAGAGAAATATAGAGGTATCAAATTCATGTCAGTGGGCTATAAAATTTACGAGGAAGTGCTTAGGAAGAGACTGGGAAGACCGGTGGACGAAAAGGAAAGTATAGTACCCAACCAAACGGGTTTTAGGAAAGGGATGGGGACCATAGATGGAGAGGGGGGAGAGACAGAGGGACGTATGGAACCCTTTAAGATTTTTTAAAACAGTTGAATAATCAGTTTGTTTTTAACTGCTCATTTCTGGTGCAGTATACAAAAGTATACAAAATTCCCCGAAAAACGAAAACAAAAAAGAACGTTCTAGCTCTCTTAGTTTAGGAGATGTGTCCTTTAGAAGCGATTTCTTAGTGAAAATTTGGTGTGAAATTTTTTAAATATATTTTATTTGCAGTATATTCTACATTTCAACCTTGTTATGATAAGTTCAAGTAGACTAATTGGACGTCCGTAAAGCTCCAACCACAAAAAATTCAAACTGTTACTAGTGGAATCTTTCGGTCCTTTGATTCCGGAAGTCCTTTGATAGTTGTTCATTAGTAGTTCTTGACATTTTTTGGGCAAAATTGTGTCAGGTATTGATTTTCCGAAAAATATGCTACAGCATGCGCAGATGTTTCTGCGCATACGGAACTCGCTCGAAGTTCAAAAGAAAGAAACGCTTCAAGTACTACAAAAAGTGTCTGTTGACATACTTGACTATAATTATTGTGCTTTAAATCAATTGCTATCTCGAGTATGTTCCACATTTACTAGAAAATCATCAATAAAAAATAAAAATATATATAAACATAAATTTGAATTATAAATTATAAATATTATATATATATTAAAAAATTGGTCAAACAACCACCGCAGGGTCCCCCTGGGAGCGACTGCCATCCATGAAAAT
>JAUMHM010000016.1:7084806-7100459 GCA_032362435.1 Melikaiella ostensackeni
GGGGTCCTTCGTCTAGTCACCAATTTCTTGGTGACTATCTTGAAGGCAAGTCCCCATGGGTCCTTCTCGACCTCCCCGATCAAGTCCCTCCAGCACTGGAGTTGGCTTCTCCTAATGGCCTTCTTGTATGCCACCTTAGCGATCTTTCATGCTTCATGCAGAGCAGGATCATCTTTAGAGCGGGTGGCTTTCCGACGCGCTGCATTGCATGCGCTACGCAGGCTCGATAGGCTGTCGTTCCACCAAAACATCGAGCCTCGAGCCCGACTCTGCCTCCGGCGTGGCATCGTGTGATCACAAGCTGCGATCACCTTCCGCCTCGCCGAGCGCACTGTGCTCTCCATCGGCTCAGTGGATCTAACCCGACCAAGCTCGTCAATGAGCCTGGTTCCCTCGAAAAAATCTCGGAGTTTGTCCTTACTGAGCCGCCTTGTATTCCAGGAGGGACGTTTCACTTTGCTGACCCTCCTTTTCGAACTTCCGGCTTTCTGGTTTGTTATACTGAACCCGATGCTTTGGTGGTCGCTCAAGGTTGTTTCCTCAGGTACCTGCCAGTCACTTATCTTCGGCGCTCGTCGAGGCCTTGCAGTCCTTCGAAACATGAGCCGCGCCGCCGCACCTCTAGCAGGCATATTTCCTGCTGGGGTTCTTGCAGCCGCGTGACCCATGACCGTACCCAAGGCACCTGAAGCACCTCGGCACCTCGATGTGCTCCTGGATACGACAGTTCACCTAACCGAGACGAACTTTTCCCAATTGGAGCAGACTTTCAGCGTCTGCCCCCACTAGTTGCACCACTGCAACTCTCACTCCGCCGAAGCGTTTAGAGAGCGTGCATGGTGCACCTAATTCCTCCTTTCCCAGCGCTCCACCAAGCGCTGTCATAACCTCCTCCCTGGTCACCGTTTTGTCGAGGTCCCTAACCTTGAATGCCTTCGTGGTGACGAGGGCCCGAACGTCGGCTCGCTGGCCGATCGCTTGGTCCAGCGCTTTGTTAAAGGCCGGCACATCCCCTCCTTTTTTGAGGACAAGGAGTATCTGCTCCTTCCTTGTTTTCCTTATCCCCAAGATCTCGAGCCCTGCCTCAATGGGGTTAACCCGCGCCTTAATTTCCTTCAGGATTTCGGCGTAGGACTCACCGTCCTTCGCCGACACCCGGATGGCGTCACTAGACCGAGTGGACCTGGCAGTCGAGGCGCGCTTCGGAGTTTTACTCTGTTCTCCTCTGCTCGGAGCATCCTTCGATTTCCCGGTCTAATTGGTCTTATTCTCTTTGTTTTTCCTCTCCTTTTTTTTTACCTTGCGCCAATTGCCAGTCCTCCTCCTTGTCGGAGGACTGAGTCTTAGCGATCTTTCCCTTTTTGGAAGTGCGGTCTTCAGGGGTGGACGAAGCTTGCCTCTTCTTGACCCTGTACCGTTGTTTGGGCGTATCGCCCAAGGACGCTGATCGGGGCTTCTATCCCACGATCGCCCTTCTGATGGCGGGAACGGCATCCAGCCTTTTTTGGATTTCCTTCCCGCCCTCTACTAAACAGTTATGAATGTAGCAGAGACTCCCGAGAACCTCGGCTGCCTCCCCAACATTCGTCTTTACAGGGCCCGGGTTATTCTTAAGCATCCCCTCTTGGATGACTTTGAATGCCTGGGTCAACCGTTCAATTTTCTCTCCCTGCTCTTTTAGCAGCTGGCGCATGTTCTTCCATCCTTTAGCTCCCAGAGGAGCAGATCCCGCATGACAGTCGCCACCTCGACAAAGCTAGGCTGACATCAGCCACATCTCGTCGTGGGTCGGGAAAACGCCCCTCGGCGACGGGCACTCCCAGTGTGATGCCAAACGGGAACGATCATTCTTGGACTGAGCTTTGTCGCCAGCTGCGGAGGCCATGCGGTGTTCCCCCAAGAGATTCCTTCCACTCAATCAGCCATATGGTTTTCCTTTTAAGGGGAAAACCGTCCATTCACGAGAGCGCCCGTTTATAGGGTCTTCTCACACATTCATACGCCATCCATTCGCATCTCACGGGTGTGGACATTCATCCATCATCTTTCATGAGGATAACGTGTTTATAACGCACCTCTCATGCAGCAGGGGCAGTACCTGTTTATAGGGCTCCCCATCACGCAATCCTTGACTCAATCACGACACCGCTACCTGGGGCAGCCGTCCTTCTCCGTTCATGGAGATAGCGCGTTTATAGTGCACCCCTCATTCAACTGGGGGATATCCGTTTATAGGGCTCCCCTCCATATTCTCACAGATACTTTAAACACCGCTGCTTTTATGACCCAAGGGCCGCCTTCTAAGCCTCCCCACCTGTCTCTCTCAGCACAATGTTCCAGTCCGAGGGGAGGTTTGTAACGGTTATTAAGATTCATTATATTTTAACGGCAAAAAAGAAACCTAAATAATAATAAGTATTAGAAATGTTTAAATGAAGCCATTTTATTATTTAATTTTAATGAAGTGTATTGAGCTTTTTTACAAGTTTCTACGAAAATTCGAAGATCAGAAAGAGGCTCTGTTTATTATTGCTTACAGCAGAATGACTTATTATTGTATGTAAAAATATCTTACGCTCATTTTTTAATGCAGGTTTATATTATTGATGGTCGAAGTTTCACAAGATTTTATTTCAAGTCGCTAAAGATATAGCACGTCAAAGTATGTGCATTCAAAAAGATGTATAAGTTGTTAAGTATGAACATTTGATAAAATTTCCTCTATGGATGTTGAAGTAGACTTGAAAAGGAGTATCTTTTCTGTCATGAAAATTGTTGATATAATTGCGTGCTATAAAGATAAACAGCTCTCCATTCCCTTTGTATTTCTTCAATTGATGTTTTCTCGAAATTGATGACTCTTATGAAAAATAATTATACTTACAGAAATATTCACCTCTCTGAGTAGTACAATTTTTGCTTTCAACTTTTTTGTGTACAATAAACATTTTCCTTGTTCCAAGACTGAACCTGATCAGGTGTCTCGTGTACTTTGTCTCACTCTGGCAGTGTCTTATGCTTCACTTTTTTCTCAGGCTTTATGCATAAGCAATACATGGAAATTGATTTCGAGAATTTATCTTATTACATTATTTTTGTCAAAATTCCACAACTCTTGTGCGCTCTGCCGGTACTTCCTGCGCCAAAAAATCTTCTGGCAATGCGCAAGTGCTTTTTCTAACATCATATTCTATATGTACACAAATTCTCATTAACTTACTAATGACTTTACTTACCTATATAATTTCGCAACTTTGACCGCCTGCTCCTGCCTACTTGAAGCTTGTGGTCTATAAGGGGCCTGTAGCCGCCGCAGCAGCTAGCCGTAGAATGGAACATAGGCGTGGGAGGCCAACAAATATAGAAAGACTGAATGTACCGGGATCGCCGAGCGCGGGATCGAGGGAGTTTTTACAAAAGATGGCGAAAGTCAGCGAGTAGCGAATAGCATCGAAACGGAAAAAACGGACGATGAAAAAAGGAAAAGAGAAGAGGTGAAAAAAGTGACACGGAAATGGGAAAAGTAGATGAATTATGGAAAGGTGAGAAGGAGAAGGTTTGGAGTAAATTGGAAAGCATGAAGAACAGGCAGAGAGTGAATGAGGGGTAAAGGAAAGGGAAAATGAAAGCTTTAGAGGAGAGAGTGAGCAGACTGGGAATGAAGAATGAAAGTAAGAAGGTTGAAAGAAAAATGGAAGGTAAAGAAAGGGCAAAGAGGAAAAAGAACATAATAATTGAGGGCATGAAAGTGGGCAGTGAAAATGGAGAGGAAAAGATTAAGAACCTGATGAGAGACATCGGTGCAGAAGTCGCATTAGAATGCATAAAGGGAGGAGAAGAGAAGAAGAAAGGGAAGGAATTTATGTTTTTAGTATAAGTAGGAAGCGAGGAGGAGCGGTATGAAGTTATGGAAAAGAAGGAGTTGCTGAAAGGAAGAAATAAAAGAATCAAAGGAGATCTAACGTGGTTGGATAGAAAAAGAAAGTGGAGAATCGAGCGTGTATAGGAGAAGAGGCGACGAAGCAGGATGGAGAATGATAAGGAAATGGACAGAGGAAAAAGAGGAGGGGTTAGTGCTGATAGGGGGGACCTGAATGCATGGACCGGTGGACGAGGGGGAGATGTGTGGGACGAAGGAAAGGAGCTCTCCGTAAGAAACTTAAAACATAAGGAAACAGATCGGAAGGCCTTTAGACTTTTTGGGAGAGGCAGGATGGTTTGTTTGTAACGGCAGTACGAAGGGGGATGAAGAAAGGGAAATGACGTTCACAGGTAAAAGGGCACCATAATAGATTACATTGTAACAGAAGAAAGAATAAGAAAGCTGATGGTCAGAATGGAAGTGGGCAATTAGATTGGCTCCGAACACTTTCCGGTGATAGCGGCATTGAGATATGGAGGTTCAAAGCGTGTTAGGGGAAGAAGAAAGGAATAGGGGAAAGAAAACTGAAAAAGTGCAGTTGAGAGGGAGATAAATCAAGAGAATACAGACAACGATTGGGAAATGAGGAGGTAGGGAGTGACACGCTTCAAGAAAAACTCAAAAGAGTGATTGATGAGGTAAGGGTGGAGGTGAGACCGCAAGAAGACGGAGAGAGTGGCAGGAAAGGCTGGTGGGAACTCAACAAGAGAGAAAGAGAACACGAGAGAATGTTTAGTGAAAAAAGACAGAGGAAGAAGGAAATATACATGGCAGAGGTCGAGAATGCTATAAAGGAAGGGAGAGGATGAGAAGTTTTAAGCAGGAAAAGAGGTCGAAGGAAGGGCATAAATGAGGAAATCGGTATGTACGAATGGTCGGAGTATTTCAAGAGACTGCTAGGGGTCGTGGAAAATAGGGTAAAGAGTGTAGGAAGAGAGACGGTGGCGGGAGATGAGGACAGAGGAAACGAGATTAGTAGGGAGATGGTGAAGGGTGACTGGAGGAACGAGAGACAGGGCTGGTAGTGCTGTTGATCAAAAAAGGAGAGGAAAAGGGTAGATGAATATAGAGGCATCACGCTCATGTTAATGGGCTATACAATTTACGCGAAAGTGCTTAGAAAGAGGCTGGAAAGACAGGTGGACGAAACGGGGAGTATGTCACACCACCAAATGGGTTTTAGGAAAGGGATGGGGACTAAATATAACATATACGTGCTCAACTTACTTGTCAATGAGAACTTGGAACGGAAGAAGGGAAAACTAGTTGCACTTTTTGTGGATTTAAAAAAGTAACACTTGATTCCGTATACAGGAGGGTGCTATGGAAGGCCATGAAAGAGAAAGGAGTAGATGAAGCTTTTATGGAGAGGATAAGAGAGATGTTTATGGAGAGTAAGATAAGGGTGAAGATAGGAGAAAAAATGGGGACTAGCAAGGGTGCCCGTTGATCTCTCTTCTGTTGAGCGTCGTATTAGCAGACTTGGATGAGAACATGGAGAGGAAAAGAACCTGGTGGACAATATTGGGAACAGGTGAACTGTATTCACTATCATACACAGATGATGTTGTTCTAGTAGCAGATGCTAAAAGAGGGATGAATCTGATGATGAGAGCATTTAAAGAGTATGTGAGAGAAAAAGATTTAAGAGTGAATGTGAGTAAGATTAAGATATGTTTTTGGAATAGAAAGTGTAGAGTAGAGTACGAATGGAAGATAAATAGCAAAGTGGTGGAATTGGTGAAGGAGTTCTGCCACCTAGGTTTTTGATTTGAAGCAGCAGGAGGAAGCGAGTTGCAGGTGAGAAAGAGATTGGAATGTGCGAGTAAAGTGATGAGACAAGTTTGGGGTATAGGGAAGAAAAGATTTAAGGACGTCTGGAGGATGAGAGTGTGGATGTTTGACCTTTTAGGGTGGTCAGTGTTAAGTTATGGAGTGAATATTTGAGGATGAAATGAGCATAAGAGTGTGGAGAGTCTGCATGAGAGATTTCTGAGATGGGTCATGGGGGTGAGTTAGAGCTGCCTAGGTTATATGCTGAGGGAAGAAATAGGATGAGAGAAAATTGTTGTCGGGCAACTGGAAAGATCCTGAAATTTCGAAGAGAAGCTGAGGAGGGGGGAGGAAAGCGAGATTGCACGAGCGTGTGCCCGGAAGATTCATGATAGAGAAAGGAGGGACAATGTGGGACGTTCGAGATGGGTGAAAAAGAGATGCGAAATGAGATTTGAATGTGGTATGCATGTAAGGGGTAGAGAATGGCAGGGAATAGAGGAAAAGATTGAGAAAAATCTCGGAGCCAAGGTACAACAGCTGGTATAGTATGGTAAAGAGTAAGGTGGAGCCAAAATACCTAAAAAAATAAAAAGGAGAGCAGATGGATGAAACTGGTGGGATCCAGAATTGGAGAAAGGGTAACAGCATGTAGGTATAGGATGAATGAAGGAGAGAATCTGTGTAGAGTATGTAGGTATGAGCAGGCATCATGGTTGCATATGTTAAAGAGGTGTACAGGTGACGAAGGGGGCGGGAGAGTATGGAAGAGAGAATAAAATGGATTTTGAATGGTAATGGTCATGGTGAGGAGTGGGTGGAGAAGCTGGAAGAGTTGAGAGAGAGAGAGCTTGTTGCACGGGTCAGAGACTAAACAAATAAGTAGTACAGTTACAAGAACTTATTGTGACAAGTTTAATTGTCCATTTTTTTATAAAAATTATCAAAATCAGGTCCTACAAAACGCGCAGACATGAATTTCCTCCCCGTCCTCACTGTCGAAACCTGCGCAAGACAGATGAGCCCGATTGTCGCATGAACTACATCTCGGGCGGTGTCCCGTTTTTTCTTTACTTATTCTGCCCCCAAAGTACTTTTTCCAAAATGACTGATGAAAATCGCGATAATACCCGCAATCAAAAACGCCTCGACGCAAAAGAAGGGATATTATGTATAAAACGGAATGGTGCTGAAGCGATTTTAATTAAAGAAACATTTGTATTACTTACGTGTAGTTGAAAATCAGTCAAAATTATAACTGAGCACGAAAACGATCCATGCATCTCATAACTTGGCAAATAAAAACAAAATTATAACAAACTGACATGGAAAATCTCGGGAACGATTCAAGACGAAGTTCCTATAATTTCCAGTAGATGGCGTCATACCATATAGGAGATATAAACATCGTCCCGTTTTGCCCCTGTCGTAATTTTATCCCATGTTTCCCTAAGCGTATAGGATTAAGAATAATGGTTAAGACGATATTGTAAAAATAGTTGGTGAGGTAGTATATGAGGATTGTAGATCAGAAAATATGTAATGGATCTGTAAAGATTCTTAAGCCCGTAAAAGGGAGTGAGTATAAACAAATAAAGAAGAATTATGTTGCGATTTAGTGTAATTCAATTTTTCTTGAAATCATGCCCAAACACATAATCGAACTTTCTCCTGCTGAGAAAGAACAATTTCAAGTTTCAAAACGACAAAGAAAAGTTGCGCAACAGCGCGCTTATCATTAACAAATTTGTAATGAGACAGAAAGAAGTGATGTACTAAGAAAGGAGAATGGTAATATTTGTACAGAGGAAACTCCTGGTGCAACTTCCGAAATTACGCTGCTAAACAAAAGTTATATCATTTTCCTCAAAAAATGCGTAATAATAAAAGTCCAATTAATCTTCCGGCAAAAATGTTTCGCGAAACAATCTGGCTTTGGCTAATAGAGAAAATAGGTGTGACAATATTCCAAGCTCAGATATATTCGAACACTACTCTGGAGAAATCAATATTTTGGGCACACATTGCAATGCAAAACACATCCGAGCTGAAAAAGTGGCTAATAAGAAAAATTCTTCTAATGATTGTTACAATCATTGAATCAATCATTAAATCATTAAATCAATTCTTGAACCATTACCTAATCCATCACCGATAAAAAAGAGTTTATTCTATGGTACTCACAAACAATTTAATTATTTTCGTAAACGTATACGGTGCTATAACAATACATTTGCCCTTGAGTCTTTTAATGCTAAGCTAGTAAAGTTTAATAACAGACGACCTGGACCATTTTGCTTGAAAATACATGGTCAGGTTTATTATAAAATGAATACATCTTTGTTTCCTGATTCAAATGAAAGTCCTTCTCATGGCCAACTATATTTATCGTAGATCAAAATGAAGCTAAGGATATTCGATGCAGCGAAATTTCTACGTTGAATAGGGACATTGTTGATGCAATATATAATGCTCTTCGCAACTACAATGTATTCTATCTATGTGTATTCTATCTTATGATGCACGAAGCAATAGAACAAGCAATGATGAAAAATAATACACAATCTGAGCCTGAAATGCAATGATCATTTTCATTGAAACTTGGAGTGAATAGCAGACGTCATAATTTGCAAAAAATTAATAAAGTCGCCGTAATTTTTACTACGACTGCTGAACGTGATATTTGCGAATCTTACATAATCATACATACTACAGATACGAGAGAGCTTGAATATGTTAGTTCCATAAACCCTAACGTTGAACCTTGTATCTACCCATTATTTTATCCATATGGTTTAAGAGGTTGGAATTAAAAAATATTCTGTGTAAATATAAATAAATATAAATAAAGTGAATCATAAATATGAATATAAAATATAAACGAGTCTCACGAGCCGCATACACCAAGTACAGAATGGCAACTCGAGATGATAGTGTAATCTTATTGGGAGGACGATTATTCCAGCAATAGATTGTCGATAGTTATGTAAAAAGTGAAAAAGATAGGATGAATCACCGTAGAATGGATAAAAAAAATATGTGATGATACTTATCAAGGATTAATGATTCATTTACACTGCCGTGCAAACAAGAAACGGCGTGTCTGCACTTTAGATGATATCGAGCTAGAGCGAAAAATGTTATCTGTATGTAAATACGATTTTTGCTTTTTTTGTGAACATTTAACCTAATTTGTATAAAAAATTGAGTAAATAAGGTAGGATAATAGCGTAGAAATGTGATCTAATGCAAAAAATAGTATTCAAATTTCGTTTCTGGTAAGTTAAAGGAATTTTAACAAAGTTTTTGAGGTTATGTTGTTCAACCACTTCTTTTAATTACTCGATTTTTCACAGTTCACTTTCGTTTCTAACAATCAAAATATGAAAATTGATGGAATGAAGAACATTTTGGTACTTGTCATGCAGATACGGTGAAACTGCAGATACGTCGTTTCTTGTTTGCATTGTTTCACGCGTTTTTAAAATCAAGAGAGATGAACTCACTGATACTATTGTCAAAAAGAAATTATTCGGCGAAGCACTTGCATACGTATATGTTGTTGAATATCAAAAACGAGAATTACCCCATGTTCATCTATTAGTCACGTTAAAACAAAATAATAAAATAACTACTCCTGATGTCGCTGATAAATATATTTCCGCAGAAATTCCGCATCCAGATGAAAATCTCACACTTCACAACACCGTCATGAAAAACGTGATCCATGTTCCATGTGGAGATTGGTGCAAAAGTGAAAAGGGTATATGTTCTCAAAACATTCCAAAAAAATTCCAGGTAGCGACAACAGTGGATGAAAATGCTCACGCAACCTACTGTCGCAAGCATACCGGTGTTTATAATCGACCTAATGGTGGCACAACTGACAATCAATACGTTGTTCCATACAATGCCAAATTATTGCAATTATTCAATTGTCATATTAATGTGAAAGCAGTGTCTAGCATTAAATCTGTAAAATATTTGTATAATTATATTCATAATGGACATGACGCTGCTGCTGTAGTGTTTACTGAAAGAAATGAAAATTTCATTCATCATGACGAAATTCGCAATTTTAGAGAAACTCGATACGTCAGTCCGGTTGAAGTATCCGATAGAATATTCAGGAGATCATTGAAAGGTAAAATTTAATCTATTGTGCGCTCATCAGTACATCTATTGAATCAGCACGCTGTAACTATCAATGATGAAGGAAATTATGACTCTATAAGGACTACGTTAGAGAAAGGAACTATAGTAAAAAGGAGATGCTTTGGGTTTCAATCGTGTGCAAAACCAGTTCGACCAGTCTCCACGGGGGGCGCTCTGGCCAATCACAGGCATTGCAGAGTGTATATATAAGAACAACATAACCTGAACCTTCAGTTTCAGGTTAGCCCTGAAGAAGTGAACTGCAATGTTCACGAAACGTCGGCAAGATTCGTAGTTTTGCAGTTATGAACTTTTTTTTTAAAAATTCTCAATCTCTACCGAAATCGCTAGTTTGATCATTTTTAATCAATGTTACTGTACTGGGAGAACTCTCTATAGGAGAAAATGAAACGTAAAGTAGGGAATTATTAATTAAAAATACTAATATATTTCAAGAAATATGCCCTTTTGGAAACTTCACTAATCTATTAATTATGCAACTATACCAAGAGTACACATTTTGTATAAAGTGCAATACATAAAAAAAAGTCGAACACTCAAAATCTCATAAAAAATGGCACTGTAGGTTCATCTCACCGACTTATGTTCAAACTTTTGTACTAATCAGTTGAATAGTGTAGGTTCCAGGTCGTCTTGATTACTGCAGAATCAAATTTTTGGCATAAAAATTGCAATATCTTGGAAAGTAGTTTGGGATTGAAAATTTCAGGAAAAAAGTACTGCCAATTCATTTCCTCGACTAATGCTACTAATTTTGGATAATTCGGTTGAGTACTGATAGGGATATGTCAACTGAATTAATAAAAATCATACATTTTTCTTGTCTCCTGAATCTCCCAGGTACAGTTTAAAAAATATGGATGATATATGCAGAGAAGTTATTTTTTAGTATTCATTTCATGTATTTTGATTCTGGATTGAGCTTAAAGAATTCACTGAAGAATTTTCTGATATATCCAATAAATGTAAAAAAAGCACCGTTCGTCCGAGAAAATGTATTTGCGGTTTTTTACGTGGCGGCGATTCATTACCGCGAATCTTGATTATATACTCTCTGTACTTTAGTGCAAAAGTTCACCTGTTGGTCAATGGTCTATTTGTGCTATTCATATCGAAATTTCGCAACTAATTTTTTTTACTCTAAAAAATTTAGGAAAATCTCTTTTTAGCAAAAAACAAATAATGATACAAAATATTTTTAAAATATTTTTGTAACACGTTCTTGCATATGTACAATGTTTTATAACCTCATTCATTTGCTTGAACATTTTCTGGAAGAACTAAGATTTTAAAATATTCTTAATTCAGGTCCATTAAGCTAGCACCTCCAAAATCGAATTTCAGCATTCTTCATAGCTCAGAATTTTGGGCTTTTTTTGGGCACCAATAAAATTTTTTGGGCTTCTTTACTTTTTTTAAAAAATCAATTTTTTTGTGGAGGTGCTAGCTTACATTAACCTAGCACCTTCACAGTCTAAAATATCAAAATGATAAAAATTCAATTCCACTAGAATTTTGGGCTTTTTTTGGGCTCTTGAAATCCGCAAAAACCAACTGTCTCAAAACGACCCTCAAGTTTCAAAATCAACCCACTTCAAAAATTTTCATTTTTTCATAAATTGAATCCCGCTGCATTTTTGGGCTTTTTCGGGGCTCCTGAAATTCTGCTCAAAAACATCAACTCTGATTTTTGGGCTCCAACCTTTAATGCCAAAAAGCACCCCATTTGTATCACGCAGATATGACTTTACTGAAGAATAATATTTTTCAAAATTTTACAGTGTCAATAGTGTCTATTATTTTTGGGCTCCTCAAAAATACCAACCCTGATTTTTGGGCTCCAAACCTTAATGCCAAAAACCAACCCCTCTCTACCATGTATTTATGACTTTGTCAAAAAATATTCTTTTTCGGAATTTTTCAATGTTAACAAAGTCTCTGATTTTGGGGGCCCTCAAAAATACCAACTTCCAATTTTGGGCTCCAGCCCTTATAGTAAAAAACCAACTCCTCTCTAACATGTAGATATGACTTTGCCGAAAAATAACCTTTTTCAGAACTTTTCAATGTTAACAGAGCCTCTGATTTTTGGGCTCCTCAGAAATACCAACTTCGATTTATGGGCTCTAGCCCTTATAGCAAAAAACCAACCCCTCTCTACCATGTAAATATGACTTTGCTTAAAAATGATCTTTTTCAGAATTTTTCAATGTTAACAGAGTCTCTAATTCTTGGGCTCCTCAAAATTACCAACCTCGTTTTTTGGGCTCCAGCCTTTATAGCGAAAAACATACCCCTCTCTAACATGTAGATATGACTTTGCCGAAAAATAATCTTTTTCAGAATTTTTTAATGTTAACAGAGTCTCTGATTTTTGGGCTCCTCAAAAATACCAACTTCGATTTTTGGACTCTAGCCCTTATGGCAAAAAACCAACCCCTCTCTACCATGTAGATATGACTTTGCCGAAAAATATTTTTTTTCAGGATTTTTCAATGTTAACAGAGTCCCTGATTTTTGGGCTCCAACCCTTATTGCTAAAAACTACCCCCATCGTACAACGAAGACATAACTTTGTCAAAAAATAATCTTTTCCAGAGTTTTTCAATGCTAACAGAGTCTTTGATTCTTTGGTTCCTCAAAAATACCAGCCTCGAATTTTGGGCTCGAACCCTTATAGCCAAAAACCAACCCCTCTCGACCATGTGGATATGAAGGTCCCGGAAACTGGAAATAAAACATTGTCATATTGTAGTAATGCTAGCTTCAGCTGAAGCCTGAACTCCGGTATTCGAAATTCGGAAACTATCAGCGATATCAAATTCTTCTTTGCGCAGGTATCTAGTTCTAATAAGTGCCCTCGATGTGTGCTATGTTCAAAATCCGGGTTCTTTTTTAAAAATCAAAAAAGTAGTAATTCTGGTTAAAGCTGACTCCGGTATGTGAACTTGGAAACTGTTAGTGATATCAGATTCTCTTTTGCGATGGAATGTAGTGCTAATTAAGAGCCTGGACTACGATTAGATCAAATTTTGTTTTTATGATGATTTGTTGGATAAGTGGTTTCGATTTGTGCTATGCACAAAATGGTCAAGGGTTTTCTTTTCAAAATCGTTGTTGAACTGGGACTGTGAAGTTTTTGTGAAAAAAACTTTTCAGAACCATATGTGAAGAATTTCTTTTTCAGAGATCAATTGTTATGTTTGAAGTAGAAGTACATAATTATTATATGTCTCCTTTTAGGGTTGAAATGCTGGGATTCAAACAGACAAGGGACAGTATTTGGAGGTGTTCTGTTTGAAGACCAAAATCTACCCTTGAAGGTTTCGATGTGAGGAGTTAAATTTCGCATTATTCGGCGGAAAACCTTGAGCGTTTATTTTTAAATAAACCTTTAGTTGTATAGGAATACTTATTTTATAGAGCTGAGCTAAAAGATGCTACTATTCACACATGAAATTCGCAAGCAGTTCTGATATAAAATTCTTGTCTTACAATAAAGCGCTCGATTTTTGTCAAGTCCAAAAACTGTGCACTTTATTTTATTTAGCAAGATTTATATTTGCTAACTTTAAGGTGTCTACTATCTAGGAAAACCAAGAATTTAGAATGAAATCGAAAAACCGAAAATCAACCGTAATCTTTACGGTGAACCGGGAATTGCACCAAAATTGATTTTTATTTTTTTTTGTTATTATTCTGTATTAATTAAAAATAATGCTTTAAAAACTCTCCAAAAACCTTAAGATCCATTGTGAAGTTATAAAAATCTTCTAATATTTTATAAAAGTCTAAAAAAAGTGTCATAGATTCATGGAAAGTTAGAATCTTTTGAAAATTCCTCAGATATTTTTAAATCTGTACAAACCTTCTTAAACCACTGGAAATTTTACATCATTGAAACACATTTTTAAATATTCTAAAAAGTCCTGAATTTATATGTGTTTATAAAAATGTTTGAAACTTTCCGAAATTCTACAAATTTTTTGAAATATTATAAAATTTCTTGAAAACTAGACAGTTTTATAGTTTTGTAGAATGTTTAAAAATTGTTCAGGGTTTTTCTAAAACTTCTACATCAGTGTGTTATTAGTTTCTAAATTCTTTATCATGTAACATTTATCATGGAACAAAACATTTTTTATGATCTAAAATTAGTCTGGAAATATTGATTTAACTACGAGAATAAGAAGCATCATGAACTTTTTTATAATTACATTATTTTCTTCGTGAATAAACCTACATGTTAGAGTAACTTTGAGTTTATAAAATATTCAAATGAAGATTTCGTTAATTTGAATGTACAGAACTTCAAGCACATTTGAATTGCCTTCAAACATTTGAAAACATTTGAAGCCTTTCTGACATCTCCTGAAATTCTTTCAAAATTGACTGAAGTGAGGGGTTTTGTATTTGGCGTCAAGGTTTGAAGCCCGAAAATCGGGGTTTGTATTTTTGAGGAGCCCAAAAATCTGAGACTCTGTTAACATTGAAAAATTCTGAAAAAGATTTTTCGGCAAAGTCATTTTTACATGGTAGAGAGGGGTTGGTTTTTGGCTATGAGGGCTGGAGCCGAAGAATCGAGGTAGGTATTTCTGAGGAGTTAAAAAATCAGAGACTCTGTTAACATTGAGAAATTCTGAAAAAGATTATTTTTCGGCAAAGTCATATCTACATGGTAGAGAGGGGTTGGTTTTTGGCTCTAAGGGTTGGAGCTCATAAATCGAAGTTGGTATTTTTGAGGAGCCCAAAAATCAGAAACTCTGTTAACATTGAAAAACTCTGAAAATGAATATTTTTTGACAAAGTCATATTCACACGGCAGAAAGGGGGTTTTGTTTTTGGCGTTAAGGGTTGAAGCCCGAAAGTCGAGGTTTGTATTTTTGAGGAGCCAAAAATTAGAGGCTCTGTTAACATTGAAAAATTCTGAAAAAGATTATTTTTCGGCAAATTCATATCCACATCTTAGAGAGGGGTTGGTTTTTGGCTATAAGGTTTGGAGCCCATAAATCGAAGTTGATATTTTTGAGCAGCACAAATGATTTCCACAAGTTAGGGGTGCTTCATTTTGGGAAATGTTGAACTTTTCTTATAAGGGATGTTTTTGACACATAAGGGTTGTTTTTCAATTATTGATTCTTAGAAATTTCAAGAGCCCAAAAAAGTCCAAAAATACAGCGGCATTCATTTTCAAAAAAATTAAAATTCTCGAAGGGGGTTGATTTTGGAACTTAAGGGCTCTTTCGGGGCAGTTGGTTTTCGCTGATGTCCAGAACTCAGAAAAAGCCCAAAATTCTGGTGGAATTGAATTTTAATTATTTTGGTATTTTAGACATTGGAGGTGCTAGGCTAATGTAAGCTAGGACCTCCACAAAAAAATTGATTTTTTGAAAAAAGTAAAGGAGCCTAAAAAATTTTATTGGTGCCCAAAAAAAGCCCAAAAAAGGCCCAAAATTCTGAGCTATAAAGAATGCTGAAATTCGATTTTGGAGATGCTAGCTTAATGGGCCTAATTGCCTCATACGCAAAGTTATGTCATGGTGAAGAGAGCAGGAAATCACATCGTATTTGTGATTTTCGCAGGGAAAAGACAAAATTAATTGACCGTTAAGTAGCATGTCTTGGATGGTCGAATCATATGGATTTGGCAAATGCAAGTTTTCTTGCAAAGTTTTTACTATTTGACAAAACAATCTATGTAAAATCTTAATAATAGATTTAATTCTTTCACGATGATTCATTATGATGAAAGGAGGTGTTTCGGGTTTCAATCGTGTGCAAA
>JAUMHM010000016.1:7116787-7133465 GCA_032362435.1 Melikaiella ostensackeni
GATATTGGTCTTATGATACCTCCCTGCTTCCATCCAATGATAATGTGGCCCCTTGCTACCAAAGTTGAACCTTCATCGAATTGAGCCATGTCGTCTTTAACGATTCGTCGCAAAAAATCTAACTGTCGACAAGGTTCATAATAAAATGTCCTGATAGGAGGAAAGTAGAGACCTTGGGATTCAGGAAATAATTCCAGTAAGCTCAGTTGTGAACTTAAATCGGTAAGAAGAAATGAAGATAGGTACATTTCAACATATATAATGTAATAAGGATCAAAACGATCAAGTAAGGAAAGGCAACCAATATACACTCAATTCTCGATATGCTGCGCCCTGATTTGCTGCGTCCCTAGAATTCTACAAGCTTGCATTCTATGACGAGAAAGTCCGGGGGACAGGGAAATACGTGTGGCGACCTTCTCGCAATCACGTAGTACCGTAGCGATAAAGCGGACAGCTTGCATACTCGCGTACATATTTCGCATTTATTTTTGAATATACGTGGAAAGTCATCTCTTTCTCTATGAGTCTTCAGCATTAAAAAGGGTGTTACAGAAATCAATTCTGTTCACTCGTCGTTAGAAATTTGCAAAATCTAATGATTCAAATCACTGGTCATATGTAGGGCAACGCTTTCGCAGAATATTATCAAACTAACTGCATTCCGTGCCGTGGCATAGGTATCCGCTCGAACTGTGACATGATGAGCTACTTGAGTCAGACAGTCGTTAAAATTTAACCCATACCAAATGAACCATTTTACAAATGAGAAACATAGCATTAGTTATGTTACGTTATGAATTAACTTTGGTAGACTCAGTCGGTGAAATCACATTCGCAGTGATAAAGAAATCAATTCTGTTCACTCGCTGTTAGAAATTTGCATAATCTAATGATTTGAATTGCTGGTGACATATAGGTCAACGCCTTCACAGATTTTTATCAGACTAACTGCAATCTGTGCAGAGGCATGGGTATCTGCTCGAACTGTGACATGATGAGCTACTTGACCCATAAAGTCGTTAAAATTGAACCCATACCAAATGAACCATTTTACAAATGAGAAACGTAGCATTATTTATGTTACGTTATAAATTAACTTTGGTTGAATCAGTCGGTGAAATCACATTTGCAGTGATACAGAAATCAATTCTGTTCAGTCGCCGCTGCATGACAAGCTACCTGAGTCAGACAGTCAGTAAAATCAAACCTATACCAAATAAACAATTGTACGAATGAGAACTTCAGTTTTGGTTGTATTATGTTATGAGTTAACATTGGTTGAATCAGTTGGTAAAATCAAATTTGCAGTGATACCGAAATCAATTCTATTTACACTTCGTTAAAAATCTGCATAATTTAATGATTTAAGTCGCTGGTTACATAAAGGGCAACGCCTTCGCGAATTTTTCTCAAACTATATGCATTCTGTGCAGAGGCATAGGTACCTGCACGAACTGTGGCATGACGAGCTTCTCGAGTCAGACAGTGGGTAACATCACACCTACACAAAGTAAACCATTTTACAGATGATAACTCCAATATCAGTTATGTTGCGTTATAAGTCAACTTTGATTAAATCAATTGGTAAAATCACATTCGCAGTAATACAGAAATCTATTCTGTTTACTCGCCGTTAAAAGTATGCATGACCTTATGATTCGAATCGCTGATGATATGTAGGGCAACGCCTTCACAGATTTCTCTTAAACTAACTGCATTCTGTGCAGAGGCATAGGTACCCGCACGAACTTGAGCATGACGAGCTATTTGAGCCAGACAGTCGGTGAAATCAAAGCTATACCAAATCAACCATTTTGAACATGAGAACTTCATTTTTTGTTATGTTGCATTATATGTTAACTTTGGTTGAAGTCAGACAGTAGTTGAAATTAAACCTTTACCAAATGAACTATTTTACAAATGAAAAACGTAGCATTAGTTATGTTACGTTATGAGTTAACTTAGGTTGACTCAGTCGGTGATGTCACTTTCGCAGTGATACAGAAATCAATTCTGTTCACTCATCTTTAGAAATTTGGAAAATTTAATGATCTAAATCGCTGGTGACATGTAGGGCAACGCCTTCGCAGATTTTTCTCAAACTAACTGCATTCTGTGTTTCATCTTAAATTATATTGGGTGTGGAATCAGAGGAATTATACACCACTTGAAAGATGATATTCCTTGTCTTACAATTTTCTGACAGCAGGATCCGTTCGCACGCTAGTTGCGAGCGGATTTAGCAAAATATAATTATTCAGAGTGACATTATGTGACATCTGCACGGGGTGAGAAGTCACATTACGTGAAATCTCCCCGGAATGAGAAGTCAACGCTTCCGCGCTGAGGAGCGCAATTTTTCGTTGACCCCTCCCCCCGATGAATGGTGCCAACGCTTCAGTGTTGTATCATTAAAAATTTGATGTTTCTATGTCATATGTGATTTCAACGCGAATAGAGAGAGAGAGCGATTTTTTACGTTAAAACGTTTACAAACATCATTTTCTGATGATTCTATACAAGAAGTTTCAAAATTTGATATGTTACGAGTTCGTATGTGATATTTTATGATTTGCATCTTTCCGTGATTCTGCACAATCCAAAGGTGGAATATTTAGTGTCTAGTGGTTTTTATGTTCTTAAGATTCCCGCGATGTTATTGTAAGATAAGTCTAGAATCTTGCGTGAAGTATATGTACAGCGTAATGTAATTTTGTGTAGTCTAAATTGACAAACTTGATTGATTATTTATGTGTACATTAAAATGCGATGTTTTTATTGTAAACATATACATAATTATATATAAAGCACAGTACTCTTGTCGTACATAAGTATACCAATTTTTGGTTGATAATGGTCTTTTGGTAAGAAGTGAATTGATTATAAAACAATACATTCATAATGATTCCCTCAATTTCAATTGATTCCTCGCTTTTTATCTTAGGCTGTACATCTCTATTAACATTTTTCGCACAGAACATTGACGTTTGTCTGGAACAGAATAAACGAAACATCCTACCGAGCACATAACGACACACTAAAAACCATAATGCAGTGCCTAAAAGTATAAACGCTCCTGTATAAGTAATGCCTGTTTCGATACGGTTGATCCGATTTTTCATCCCGCGTACTTTTCCTTTTTCCTCGGCTTTTTCGATCAGCTCGTGGAGGCGTCAGCCCTAATTTGTCAGATATGTATTTAACGTAAGACTGTTATCTTTAAAATCACTTTTCGATTTAAACCCCGAAATAATTTCGCTGTAACTGTGATAGTGTTTGTATTTGCTTTACGACCTAGTTTTAATGTTAGAATTCCCGCCTTTTTTAACATTGTAACTGAAAATATCCAGAAATGTTTCGTTTGTAACTTTTGCCAATGAGGGTGTTTGAGTTGTTTAAGCCTAATATCACAGTTTTTAAAGACTGGAAAATTTGGCGTCGTAATTAGATTGATTTCGCATTTTTCGGATGTCCCTATCTTATGTGAAGGGTGTCTGTTTCAACAAATATATTTGTTATGTAATGTTTTACATAGTGATAGATCTTGGTAATTAAAACTGAAATATAGGGAATGATCATTTTGAATTGCTGAATATTCAAATTCTGGTACAAAATATGCATGTGTGTCTGTATCTGAAGGAGTTGATAATTGTTTAACTGGAAGCGGAAAACTTTCGAACAAATCGTTTGCCTCGAGATTCAGAAGCGGAAATTTTAAAATGAGAATAATTTTGTAGTTTTTGTAGTAAATGGAAAGGTCAGAGAGTTTTACTAAGTCCTACATTGCGTGAATTTGGAGAGAAACTGGAATGTCTAGGTTTGGATGTGCTTTTTGAACTTTTTCTATGCAGTGCATAATTTGTGGAGCTGATAAAAGTTTCGAGTGTACTTCGCCTTGCCGAGCAAATAACATTGCATCTAGGAGCATTGTGGTATTAAATTCAGATTCTGATATGTGGTTACTCAATGCCGCTAGATGAAAAGCTAATTCTTGATTTAACTGTATTTCCCGGATATCGTTATTTATTTTTGTATTTTGTTTGTCTGCTTTTTGAGCCAGTTCTGAAATTAGTTTCGTAATAGAGTTCTATTTTTCGTTGTTTCGATTAAATTCTGATTGAACTATATCGGAAAAATTCGCAAGAGTTTCCGCAAGTGCTGCAGTATTATTTGACAATTGTTCAATTTTGGTTTCGTAATAAGCAGCATCGTTTTCATCTAAATTCCCGAATAATATTTTGACTACTGAACCTAAAAGTCCGAAAGGTGCACGTTTGAATCGAGATTCGCCATTCAACAGTTCGTTAAGTTGTCCTTTTTCTTGATTTAGTGCCGTAATGTGCGCTCTAGTTGCCTCGATGTCGTCGTTGGAAGTACATGCTGGTCCCAATTGGTGGCCTAAGGCTGTTAGCTTGTTGAACTTGGAGAAAAGCACTTTTTGTTGTGTAGTCAAAATCGGAGGTCAATATAGGAAATCGTCTCCCACATCATGTTATGAGTTTTCACGTCGCTTATACGTTCCCAAAATAGTCCAGGACTCTTATGTATTTCCGTAATACTATATGGAGTTCCGTTTGTCAAAACTCCGTCGTTTAATTCGAATCCTCGGATTCTGTAAGATAATTGATTTTCAGTTTGTCTGTGTGTATCGCTTCTGTTCCTGAATTTTTTTGTATTATAATGTTGTTTTTTTCTTTAACGGCTATTATCTTAAAGGGACCGAAATGATCGTCGTCATGTTTACTACTTTTATTTTCATTTTGTATGAGAACTCATTGTCCTACTTTGAAATTTCGTTTTCGGAGTCTCGTATCATAATTGCGCTTAGTAGCTTTTTTAGCTTCATTTTGGTTTAACGCTGTTAGAATCCTGTTATCTGAAAGCTGTTTGCATAGCTCTTCCGTATGAACGATATAAGTCGTGATGTTTTGCCTGCTGATCATACCGCATGGTAGGCGTGGTGTTTTACCGAATAAAAGTTCGTGTGGAGAGAATTTTGCTGCTTCATGTACACTCAGGTTGTAAGCAAACATTGCTGCGGGTAGGATTTTATCCCAGTTTTCAATTTTCCCTGATGTGTTCAATTTAATGTAGTCTGTTAGGACATGATGACTGCGTTCAAGTGCTCCGTTTGATTGAGGGTGATAAGACGTAGCAAAGATTTGTCTAATTTCGAAGAGTTTGGAAAATTCCGCTAATACGGCGCTTGTTAAACCTGTACCTTGGTCTGAAAGGAAAACACGTGGTATACCGAACTTGCAAATGAGATGAACAGCAATTGCTCTCGCTACCATTCTTGCTGTAACGTCTACTAATGGTACTGAGATACAATATCTTGAGAAATTATCCTGAAGTGTAAGGATGTATTTCTTGTCTTTTCGGGAAGTTGGCAATGGTCCGTGAATGTCCATTGCCACTTTATCAAACGGTTGGGTAGGTGTATCCGTTATTATCATTGGAGCCCGAGGTTCATTTTTAATTGATTTTCTTCGCTGACATTCGGGACATCTTTTAAGGACTTCTTTTACATTGGAAATCATATTAGACCAATAGTAGTCTTCTATCAAAAGACGATATGTTTTAGCTACTTCTTTACGATCAGCTGCTAGAGAAGCGTGGTATTCGATGATTATTCCTTTGCGCTTTGCTGCAGGTGAAGTATACATTGTATCATCATAGAGCGTGATTGAAATTGGGTAGTTTTTGAATGTTTTTATTACTTTTTTTTTCCCAAATTGCTATAGTAAAAAGCTCACAGTCATTTGAAAGGCTGATTGATGTAATGTTGTTCTTTTTTATTAAGGTTCTCAATTGCTGCAAACATAGTTTGATATCGGAGTTACTTGGGTCTTTATCTAAAAATTCTTGTAGCGTAGGGCAAAAAGATAATTTCCCCCTCTTTGAACCTGTGTGACTTTCCCGCAAAAATTATTTATTGGCTTAATATTTTCTTCCCTTACGAATCGTCTTTCAATTAGCGCCCTCGTGATGGTTGTTCCTGAAATACCATGTTTTGTAATAAAAAACGCCTAATTATCCTTTTCTGTGAATAAATTCTTTTTCGAAATTATGATATTGTCTCTTACTTACTAAGCCACTATTACGCTTTTCGGGTGACTGACGACGTTTGTTTTGTAATTCAGGCGCTCCATCCGTTCCCAAATCTTTCTGTCCTGAGTCCCTTGAAGGATCATAGTCTGGTGCTGGTGGTGGTTTTAGGCTATGGTGTTCTTCCTCGAGTGAAGGTTTTTGAGCTAGCTGTGCCGATAATTTTTCTTCCTGTGGTTTATCGACTTCTTCAAGATCCATAGAATTCCTGTTTTTCAAGTTCATTATTTCATCAGGAAAATTTGTCTTTCCTACCGTGTTTCCCTTCTTTTAATCCATGACCCCCTCATCTCTGTCTGAATCTTTTTCAATTATCTTGTCTCCCTTTTTTCCCTGCTTTATGCGCATCTAGTTTCTTCGCAGAATTTTCCTTTATGCTTATCGTCTTCGCAGGAATTTTTTGAAGACAATCTTCTTCGCTTTTAGATTCAGAATTCAAATTGCTTTTTCTTTGTTGGACTGGATCTTCAGATTTTTCGATGATATTTTGAATTTGCTTAGAAGTTGGTGGTTCAGCATCTCCGACATTGAATTGAGCTACTTGTAGCTAGTCAGCCTCGTCACAAATTTCCACATCGGAATTATTTTCCATGCTTCCGTCTGAAATATCAATCTCTATTAGTTAATTAGTATTCGCCTGTGCTCCTAACAGGTCCTAATTTCTTGTCTTTGCAGCTGGATTTTTCTCGTCCTCTTCTTTTTCTGTTGTGTAAAGCGGTGTGGCGTCCATTGTGTCCAATTCTTCTTCCATATCAGTAATATTCGTAGCTGATTCTTCGACTTCTTGTTGTTTCCTTGGTCTTCCTGTTCTCCTTTTTGGAGGGACTGCGTCTTTCGGTTGTTGATCACTCTCTTTTTTTTGGTTGTCTTCCTCGTTTCTTTTTCGTAGGAACTTCCTGCTTGGGAAGTTTCTTCGGCGGTGGATTATCAGAAGATTCTTCCTGTCGTTGTCGTGTGTTATGCTGGTGAGGGATTTCACTGCGTTTGCCTGGTTGCTTCTGGGTTTCTTTTTCTGTTGTTGGTCGAGATTTTCGTTTGATGGCAAGTGGTAAAACTTGGATTACTTGTCGGATGGGATTTCGCGATAATGCATCGGTGTTAGGATTGAGTTTACCTGGCTTTTATTTGATTTGATATTCGTAATCATCAAGTTTAATGCGCCATTTTGCTAATATCGTGGTTGTGTGGTCGATGGTTCTTAAATGTTCTAAGGCTTCATGGTCAGTGATAATTTCAAATTTTCAACCATATAGGTATGAACGAAAGTGACGCACTTCCCAAACTATTGTTTGGCATTCTCGTTCAATTGTGGAATATCGCGTTTCAAGTGGTTCTAAAATTCTCGATGCGAAAGCTACTGGCAAATCTTTCCTAATTCCGCCTTGACTCAATACGGCCCCGGTGGCGTAATCTAATGCATCCAGTGAGGATGAATTCTTTTTTGAAATCTGGTAATTGCAGAATTGGTTCTTCGCAGAGTTTGTCTCTTAAAATTTCGAAGGCTTTTTGACAGTGCTCTGTCTACGTGAATTCCCGTAATATGCTGCCAATCCCAAGAACTGGCGCACGTTCTTTGCTGTTTTTGGGACTGGAAAGTCTTTTACTGTCCTTAATTTATCGGAATTTGGCATGACTTGTTGATTACTAATGACGTGACATAAATACGCAATTTTTCGTTTCAAAAATCTGCACCTTTCTGGTTGTGATTTTAGATTTACCTTATTTAGGCGTTCCATGAGTGGATGGAACTTTCGGTCATGTCCTTTTAAAATTTCCGCATGAATAATCATATCGTCAAGGTATACGAACATCTCGAGTTCCTTTAATCCCAAAAGAGCGAAATCCATAGGACGTTGGAAGGTGGCTGAGGCTCCCTTTAAACCGAAGGGCATTCGTGAAAATTCATAGTGGCCGTACGGTTTTGAAAATGCCGTTTTGTGCCTATCCGCAGGATCCATCGGAATTTGATGAAACCCGGAGGCCAAATCGAGCACAGTAAAGAAATTCGCGTTACCCAACTGGTCGAGTATATCGTTTATATTCGGCAGTGGTTAAGCGTCTCCTATTTTTTTTTTCGTTTAATGCTCTATAGTCCACCACCACTCTCCAACGCTCGTTTCCTTGGAGGTCTGGCTTTTTGGGAATGACCAATAATGGGAAGTTATGAGGAGATGTCGACGGTATAATTATATTTTCATTCAACATTTTTTTTTGGTTTGTGAACGGACCTCGTCCTTCTGACATTGTGGATTTCTGTATGGATGGGTGAAAACTGCTTTGTCGTCTACGGTGGGTATTTTATGATACACAACGTTTGTGGAGGACAATGCATTACCTTGTAGATGAAAGGAGTTTGTGTGGGGCTTGATTGAAATTACTACATGGTCCTTTTCTAACTCATTTACATGCTGGAGTTTTAGGATGTTTGTTGGAAGCTTTAATCTAGGTTCCTCATTGTCAGAAGGCTTTGTCGCGTTTATTGTTTTAGTGGTGCAGATTTTTAAAGAAGAGGTTTGTGATGCTTCGTCTTCTTTTGCCTGGTTCTTCATAGATCTAATGGTATAGCCTTAACCACTGGTGTTATTAGTTCTATTGTAGACTCGGTGGCACTCATCGCAGTTGTTAGTGCCATACCATTTTTTATGGAGACTAGAGCATTGCCAATGTAAAGGCCTGGACCCGCATCAAGCAAGGGGAAGTAACCCTGTGTAACTTGTGTTTCATTTACTTTGAAAAAAATTAAATTTTGGTTCTAGGCGGTAAAATAAAGTATTCTTCATTATGAAATGGAATACTTAGATTCTTCACAATGAGTGACCTTGACTCGTAGCAAATTTTTGCTTGAAAATTCCAAAAAAACGCACTTCCTGGAATTCCTGCTTCTTCAATTGGAAATGAGTGTGATACCATTTGGAAACTAACTACTAGATCATTGCATTTTAGATTCACTTGACCTGAGGTGAGCACTAAACCTGACGTTTTTCCCTCTACTTCAAAAATAATATCTGCATTCTTTTCTACCCAATCGCTTAGGACGCTGTATTTGATAACATTGATTTCCGCTCCTGTATACAGAAGCATTTCACATTCATTATTTTTCAGACCTGTATTTGTAAGAAGTACAGTTGGTGAATAAACTGGAATAAATTGGTTTTGTGGTTGATTTTGATAATAATTTTGTGATTGGTTTTGGAATTGGTTTTGGGGTTGATTTCGATACTGAATTTGAGGTTGAATTTGATATTGGTATTGGGGTTGAGTTTGATACTGATTTTGGGGTTGATTTTGATCATAACTTAGTGATTGATTTTGAAATTGGTTTTGTAATTGACCTCGGTATCCACCTCGAGATCTACCTCGATATCGAACCACGAGATTGGTCTCTATAACCATTTTGCGATTGTTCTTGTGTACTTAAAGTATTTTGATCATATCCATAATAACACAGGCCCACAAAAAAAAATCTGCAACCCGAGCTAAACTACCATACCTATACGTTTTTGAGGTCGCTGAATCCGAATCCGGGGTTAGTTTGACCCCATCAGGTCAGGATCAAAGTCAATTGAAGATCGAAATGAAGAAAACTATTGAATCGGCGTGAACGACTATTTTGAGACGTTTTTGGGGTCGCTAACTCTGAATCCGGGGTCATCTTTACCCCATTAGGTTGGAATGAAGGGCATCCCAAGGTCAAAATTGAGAAAACCATGGAATTGGAGAAAACCTCTACTCTTGTACGTTTTTGGGATAGCTGAATCCGAATTCGGGGTTACTTCGATACGATAAGGTCAGAATCAAGGTCATTTCAAGGTGAAAAAGAGGAAAAACCATTGAATTTGAGGAAGACACTCTTCTAAAACCTCTTTGGGGTCGGTAAATCCGAATCTGGGGTCAGTTTCATTCCATCCGGTGAGGATCGGGGTCTAGCAAATCACTTTCTCTCTTCGATGAACAGCAGTTATCAGCCACCATATTTACATCGCATCGACCTTGATATCTCATTACCATTGTCTTTGTGTCTTGATGGAATCTCTCCCCTTGCTCCTTACTGAAATCTCCTAGATTCGTTGGGAAGTGATCCATATGTCAGTGCAAATAGTGTATCAAGCCACTATTTCTTTGTAATCTTCACTTTTATGATTCCCAAGAAAATTTTTCGCAACTTCTTTGAAACTGATCAAGGCTGCTTTTCCCTTGCCACTCATTGTAGAAATGGAGTCACCATCTCTCATAAGTTTGCGTATTTGTCGTCCATCGAAGACACCTTGAGCTATTTTCGCCTTAATAAGATGAGGAAATTGTTCTTGCAGATATTCAATGCATTTTTCTTCTTTATCCAAAGCTTTAACAAATTGCTTCATTAAGCCGAGTTAGATGTGCAGAGGTGAAAGAAGAACCTCACTGCGATCAACAAGCGGTTTGTGTAAAATGTTCGCAGAACTTGCCTGGAGGGAAGTTCTGTCCGTTCATGTTTTTTTGACATAGTGATAGACTTCGGTGGATGGTCTTCGATATACTACAAACGGGCAAACTAATGAGAGATGATGACTTTATTTCTACAATGAATGGTAAGGAAAAAGCAGCCTGGATCAGTTTCAAAGAAGTTGGGAAAAATTTTCTTGGGAATCATAAAAGTGAAGATTACAAAAAAAAACAGTGGCTCGAATGATAGCGAATTATAAGAAACTAGGGTGTGCATTGACTTTTGAACTCACATATGGATCACTCACCAACAAATCTAGGAGATTTTAGTGAGGAGCAAGGGGAGAGGTTCCATCAAGACATAAAGACAATGGAAATGAGATATCGAGGTCGATGAGATGTAAATATGATAGCTGATTACTGCTGGTCACTGAAGAGAGAAAATGATGAGAACAGAATGAAGCGTGAAAAGAAATCGCTCGTAAGATCTTTTGAGGATGAAAAGGTGTGATACCATAATAAACAGTGAATATAGAGATAATTTCCGATATTTAATGTAACGATTCAGAAATTGTAAGAAAACTCTATTTGGACAAATTCATTCGACCCTGACCCTCACCTGGTGGGGTAGAAATGACCCCAGATTCGGATTGAGCAACCCCAGAAACGTCTTAGAAGAGTGGTTTCCTCCGATTTAATGGTTTTTTTTTTACCTTGGCATGACCTTGATCCTGACCTCATGGGGTGGAAATAACCCCAAATTCGTATTCAGCGACCCCAGAAACGTCTAAGAGTAGAGGTTTTCTCCAATTCCGTGGTCTGCTTAATTTTGATCTTGATATGACCTTCATCCTGACCTGATGAGGTAGAAATGACCCCGGATGCGGATTTAGCGACCCCAAAAACGTCTTAAAGTAGTGGTTCAAGCCGGTTCAATGTTTTTCTCTCATTCTGACCTTAACTTGACCTTGAACCTGACCTGATGAGGTCAAACTGGAACCGGATTCGGTATCAGCGACCCAAGCAACATCTGAAAATAAAGGTTTTCTCCGGTCCAATGGTTTTCTTAAATTTGACCTTCAATTGACCTTGATCCTGAACTGATGAGGTGAAACTAATCCCGCATTCGGATTCAGCGACCTCAAAAACGTATAGCTATGGTGGTAAAGCTCGAGTTGCAGACATTATTCTTGTGGGGCTGTGTAATCATTATAACGGTTTTGGCGCTAATTATAAGCAATATTGGAATTTCCGAAATTATTGAATGCGCCTCGGTTTGGTCGAACTTGTGAGGTTCATGTAGTGCACTTTTGCTTTGTCCGTGTCTGAGGAGGACGTTACTTCTGTTTGGTTTCTTAATTTTTCTACATTTGCGACATCTTTTTTATTTAATTCTACCTGGTAAGCAATATCAATTGCTTTTTTAAATGTGCTAGGTTGAGACGTGATAACTAAATGTCGAAAATTTGTTAAAGGCCCATTGATAAATTGTTTTAGAGAATATTTGTCGAAATTTTTTATTAATATTTTGGCTTCAGCAGAGATTCCGTCATTTGAATTTGTTGGGTAACCTTCTATTACTGCTTGTTCGTACTTCGCGTTTGTCTTTCAAACTGTCGTGTGCTCTTTTGTATTCGCGGATGACGGTTCTGACAAAATTTGAATCACCGTTGAAAGATAGTATTTGTGCTAGAATCTCTTTGAGGGAAGGCGTCATTTTGTTCAATTGCTTCTTTCCGATAGGGTTCTCAATATCTTGTACCTGAATTTCGCTAAAACGCACGTTTCCGAAATGGATGCCACTCAAGGAGACATCGATATTGCCTGGGGAAATTTTTTCTAAGGAAAAAAGTACGACGGACGGACGGAAAACTGACCGAAACTATAAAGGTTTCAGACATGGGCTACGAATCCCTAAAAATTATACCAAATAGGAATCCAAAAAAATAAAAATTATATCTAATTTTGATTTGGAAGAATACTAGTTATTTCAAATGTATATTCGGTAGAATGGAAATTATGTCAAATCGTGATTGAGTAAAATAAAAATTATGCCAAATATAAATTCGAAGAAACAACAATTATGCCGAACAGTAATTCGGAATAATAAGGATTATATCAAATTTTAATTCGGAAATATAAAAAGGCGTTGCCCTACATGTCACTTGAACTAGGTCAAGGTCTTTTTTTAACTACTTCCTTTGGTCTTCGTTTTCGTGCTTACTATTAAAATACTCTTATTGCGATCGTTTTGATATTATTTAATTAGCCAATTTAGGTTGGTCCAAAAATCACCAAGTTTGAAAAGTGGAATGTGCTTTTGAAAATTCTTATTCCTATATGGAAGAAAAAAGAAAATCCCTACAAAGATGTAATTCAACGGATGAAATCGTGCACTCTCTGATCGAGGTCAAAGGACTAACATTAAACTATAAATATCTTCGCGGTTTTCATACCTACAAACAGATGTTTAGGGCAATATTAGCCAAATTCTTCATGGCAAATTCATTAGTGTTGTGCAATTTTATAGACAACAATTTTTAGACACTTTTTTTCACATAATTAACTTTTTCTTCTCATAATTAAGATTTGAAGTGTACCTAAACTTGTATATATTTTCGATCCAAATTAACTAGTACAGAATAAATTGTTCAATTGTTTATTCAGTCCCCTCTCTATTCATTTTCAAATGAAAAAAAATAATGAGAATATTTTATATATTTCCACCATAAAATTATACAAAAGTATTAAATTGCCTATGAAAAGTTAGGCTAATATTGTCCTAAACCTTCTTTTAAATATGACAACTACAATGAAATTCAGAGTTTAACCTTTGACCTCGATGAGGGAGTGCAACATTTTATCCGACTGAATTACATTTTTTAGGGGTTCTGTTTTTTTTTTCAACAGGAGGTAAAAATCAGTGCCAGCCTTAGCCTATGCTAAGGCTAATTAGCAAAATCTTTTTGAACTGGAAAGTTGGTCTCCTGACATTCTTAATCTTAAATATGTTTTAATTAATTTCAGTTTAGAGAAACTTCGTTCTCCACTTGCTACAGCTACAGGAATCGTTGATAAAATTCATAGACATCAAAGCTGTATTCAACAGATGATTGAAGAATTTGATTCAATTTAAGCTTTATTAGAAAGATTCGGATTTGAATTATTCAGAATTTTCTGCATAGTGATCTTTTTTTCGGGAAAATTTAGGTTAATCTTTTATGTAATGCCACTCTTTGAATATCGTTTCTGATCCAAAGTCAGATCAGAACGTTACAATCAATGAAAATTCCATTAGAAACTCATTGTATTATGGTTAGTAAATAGTTGACAATTACTTTCATTCGTCAGTTGAATCTGAAAAAAGGTAAAGTAAAAGGTTCCACTTTTAATTTGAGCCTTATTAGGAAGACTTTCACCACTCTGACTATAATGTTATTTTATTTCACACATGCATGAAGTTGACACTTTATTATGCCTGTAGAGCGAGAAGAAAGTTGCCACTTACAATCCACGAGCGACGAAGCAACCTTCGCGCGCACGCACTTCGTAAATTCGATTAATTACTTTCCTAGAAACCAGGTCGCAGGAACTGATGTCCCGCTAAGAAGTCAGCTGTTTCATGAGAATAAACACCATCGGACGGGATAAATACTTAACTAGCGATGGACGGTCGCCAAAGTGGTCAAAACCAGGAATTTACCATTCATCATCCTCTACAGGTTTTATTTCTTGACGGATTTCGATGTTTTTTTTTAGAAACGCTCAGCATTAGATTCTCAAAAATTTGCTAGCTGCAATTTCACAATTTCCTTCTGCGTGCAATGATATTCAAACAAACAAAGTGACAGAATTAGCATTTTCAGCAAAATGATTTATCTCTCAAATAAATGCCGAAATAAACTCCATTGTCTTCTTCTTGAATTTCATTATCGCCATCGGATACTAGAGCTATGTTTTATTCCAGTTACTGCTTGTCGGCATTACCTGCTTCTGAACCTGTATGCTGTAAATCATCTCCATCACCTCCCAAGCCTAGCCGGTGAACTTCAACATCCACAAGTATAATGCCGTTATTCCTTTCCATGTTGAAGATCTCGTTATCGAAGCTTTCATTTTTTTCATTTTCTTGTAGAGCCTCAAATTCGTTCACTATTTCATTGCCATTGATATCGGCCATTTCGTTGTTGTGCTGGTTATCTGAGTTTTGACAATCGTATGATGATAATACCAAGGAATCAATCTGATTTAAGCAGACACTGGCTGTAATTCAAAATTTAGGAATGAAAAGAGAAAAATTTACTAATATTCGACGAAATAGCTCTCCTCTTCTCATAGATTACCATTAGCTCCAATTGAAGAATTCTTCAAGACATAAGCTGAAAAACAGAAATCTTACCAAACATAACCTAAAAAAAAGCGACGAAACAATACTAATAGGACCAAGCATTTTTTCTGATCATTACATTCGGGATTCGACGTAATTCTGACCTACCAAAACACTCATGAATCCGGAAAGTTCTAAAAAGTTCTAAATTTACGATTGTTATAAGCAAAAAGTCATGGTCAGAAGTTATAATACCCAAATTGGGATCGTCCTGTTTGATTGAATACTCCGATGAGCTGTTGCAAAATACCATTCACGTAATGTTTCCAAATAAAGACAGGATTATTTCTCAATTTTGTGTGATCATACTGATGAGCTTGTATATGAAGCAACGCATGTAAGTTTATGCTTTTGCTAAACGCAAGCACGTAAGTATTTTGATGTTGCTTCTTATCATATTAGTTTAATTTAGCCTCGAATGGCAATAGATGCTTTCAATTTATGATATTTTGCCACTTTGTATTACAGAATATATATTTTCTTCTTTTTATTGAAACTGGACGACTCAAGTCTACACTGAGGGGTAGAGTCGGACACATGTTGGCCTAATATGACTAGTTACTTATCGCGGAAATTCAATTTTTGAACTTTAGAATACGGAAAAGGCAGAGCTAGACATTATACATTGAAAAATTAATATTTAATTTTAATTTCTTCCGATTAAATATTAAGAAAAACTATAAAAAATGTCCCGCCTAGCCTCGTCTTACGACATTTTTTTATAACAATCGTGAATTCCATTATTAGCCCAGCATATCGACTGAACCTCAACTACAGTCTCTTTCCAACAAAACTTAATCGACGAAAGAAAACATTTGCACGGTAAAACTTTTAATTGGGGCATTTGTTCATACTATTTGTTATCATAGTTGAAAATTATCTCTTTTTTTTCAACTCATTCGTTAAAACATCGATATCTACGTATTCCGAACATTTAGACAGAAAAAAATCACTTATCTGTGTAGAAAACTGTTATAGTTGCACATGTGTCTGATAATATATGTATAACAATTATCAATTTCATTAGTAGCAAAATATATTGATAAAATATCAATAGCGGCTTGCTCCCAGGAAGATTGAAAAGGAATAATAACTTTTTTACGGAAAACCATGCAATCGGGACATTTGTTTGACATATTTGTCATAAACAATTGAATTTATTGACTATTAGCAATACTTCACAATTAATAGTCATTTCTAAAACAGTTTTAATTGTGTCTCATGAGAAGGAGAAGTGTGGCCTAGAAATGTAAACCAAAATTGAATAATTGTTGATAAAATTATTTGTAACAATGGCAGCTGTTGGCGTTCGGTGATAATTTGTTAGTATTTATTGAACAGGCAGTCAATCTAACAAATTCCGAATAAAGATAAATGTTTTCAACAGTCAGTTGCAATATTACTGACCAATAGCAAGTGAGTTCCAGCATTTTTCGAGAGATAAAGAATCATACTATTGAAAATGTTAATTTTGTCATTAAATGACGACTGTTTGTCAGTAGTACAGATTGATACGCACGCGCAAAGATTGCTGTGACGTCCGCAGGTTGCCAACGTCAACTTTTTTCTCGCCCTACAGACATAGAAGTGATATATTTCCATACATATGGTGACGTGGTATTTCATACCACGCCCAGAATCATGAAATTCGCCTCTATTCCAACATCCAAAATTTTGAAAATATTAAACTTGAAAGAATACCTGGTCGAGCCGAGAACTCACTACAAAGTATCATCTGAGATGAGCCTGAAGAGGGGT
>JAUMHM010000016.1:7138810-7149832 GCA_032362435.1 Melikaiella ostensackeni
TATTAAATTATTTCGACCGCGCGTCACGCGGCGTGACGTGTCAAGCAGCGTCAACCGGCCGAAACAGACGGATTCCGAGTTCAGACACGCCAGGGCTTGTCGTCTGCCGCTCGCGTTGCATGACTCGCATTTTAAATAATTTAAAATCTTCCGATCTAATGAAGGATCCAATTTTTCAAAATATGGGTTTTTTACGTCAGTAAATAGCACATACGATGGTATTTTTTTCGATTTTTCTTGTTGTGGGGACCAGCATGTAAAAATAATTTAAACAATTAAATTGTTATTATTTTTTATACCTTAACAATTAAAAATATAGTTTGGGCGTATATTGAAACCTAACACAACAATGTACAAATTAAAAAAAGAATGGAATTAATCTGATAATTTGAATGTCGATTGCCGATTTTTACATTCTCATCATTCATGATGGAATGGCTTAGATTCATGTAAATTCGGACTTATAGTATCTAGTTTTCATCAATTCTCGACGTTTTAAGACCCCCTGAGTCAGAAAGAATGGTTTTTACGAAAATGTCTGTCTATCGGTCTGTCTGCCTGTTGTTTTGTCTGTCTGCTGCCTGACAATGACATAACTTTCGTAGGAATTTTCTAATTTGAATTTCCTTTTGCACATTGGCTTTTGGTTCAAAAAGACAATTCATGTTCGTAAGCCGGCCTTCTGCTGCCAATATTAATGGTTTTAGCCATGAAAAATCGAACTGAGAAAAGTAATAATGTACCTTCTCACAAAACCATGCTAGATACGATAAATAGATAGAAGACCAACATTATTCTCTTCTAAAAGTTCCACAAAATTGCGTTCAACCGTTCTTATATTCTGATATTGGATGTGGAATTAGACGAACATACACCACTTGGAATATGCTTGTATCCTCGTTTATTGAATATAATATTTAATCCCCTCTCTCTCTTTCATCTTGATCCTTCCTCTCCTGAAGGTAAAAATGTACTGCCCCGAGAAAGGTGCCTACTGGCCGGTGCACGCGTTGCCGATGTTACTCCGCGGTGACAATAGCCGCGCATCCCTTGACCGTGCAACGGTCCAAGATGATATTCCTCTTCTTACAATTTTTTGATTGCAGCATCCGTTCTCACGCTAGTTGCGAGCGGATTTAGCAAAATATAAATGCCTTTTATATAATTTCTTAGATTTTCAACTCGATATCTCACTTCGCGTGGACGTAAGTTGTTGCAAAAGAAATGTCGGTAAGGTAGAAAAAGGGTAAGTATAGTATGGCCCAGTGTTGTATCATTAAAAATTTGATGTTTCTATGTAATTTGTGATTTTAACGCGAATAGAGAGAAAGAGAAAGTGCGATTTTTCACGTTAAAACGTTTACAAACATCGTTTTATGATTCTATACAATAGGTTTTAATATCTGATGTGTTACGAGTGTGTATGTGATATTTCACAATCTGCATCTTCCGGTGATTCTACACAATCTACAGGTGGAATTTTTAGGGTCTAGTGGCTTCTTATGTTCTCAAGATTCCCGCGATGTTATTGTAGGATAATTCTAGAATCTTTCGTGAAGTGTACTATATGTGCAGCGTAATGTAATGTTGTGTAGTCTAAGTTTACAAACTTGATTGATTATTTATGTGTACATTGAAATACGATGTTTCCGTTGTAAAAATATACATAATTATATATAAAGTACAATACTCTTGTCGTGCATTTGTATACCAATATTTTGTAGATAATGGTCTTTTGGTAAAAAGTGAATTGATTTTTGAACCATAGATTTTTAATATAGTTTTCTGCATTGAGATCTTTCACTTTCGTTGGTCATAATTTGATGAATTTCCATTTGATATTAAGCAGAAAAAGTTTGTTTTGTTATCGCCTCAGTGCAGTTGATCGCTCTTTGATTTTGGTCAATATCCGTAAGATTTTAATTTTCATGTGGAGACTTAATTTCCTCAATTTCAATTGCTTCCTCACCTTTTATCTTAGGCTGTACATCTCTATTAACATTTTTCGCACAAAACATCGACGTTTGTCTGGAACAGAATAAACAGAACATCCTACTGAGCGCATAACGGCGCACTAAAAACCATGATGCAGTGCCTTAGAATGTAAACGCTCCTGTATAATTAATGCCTGTTTAGATATGGTTGATCCGATTTTTCATCCCGCGTACTTTTCCTATTTTCTCGGCTTCTTCGATCAGCTCGTGGAGGCGTAAGCCCTGATTTGTCAGATCTGTATTTAACGTGAGACTGTTATCTTTGAAATCAGTTTTCGATTTGAGCTGCGAAATAAGTCCTGAAAAATTAACATTTTCTTCTCCTTGTTTAATATACGTAAATATTTCGGTTACGCTTAATGCTGTAATTTCTTTAACCTTTTCATCTGAAAATTCAAATTCATCTCTAGAATTTATTACGGCGGTTGCTGTGAGTATGATAGTTTTTGTGTTTGCTTTGCAACCTGGTTTTAATGTTACAATACCCACCTTTTTTAACATTGTTGGAATAGGTCGTCCGTCGTTATATGTTATATGCGTCACTTCTTCTATTGGTACTGAAAATATCTAGCAATTTTTTTTTTTAACTTTTGCCAATAAGACTGTTTAAGTTGTTCAAGCCTAATATCACAGTTTTGAAAGTTTGAAAAATTTGGCGTCGTAATCAGATTGATTTCGCATTTGTTGGATGTCCCTATCTTATGTGGAGGGTGTACGTTTTCACAAGTATATTTGTTATGTGATGTTCTACATAGTGATAGATCTTGGTAATTAAAACTGAAATATAGAGATCGATCCTTTCGAATTGCTGAATATTCAAATTCTTGTACAATATAAGCATGTGTTTCTGTATCTGAAGGAGTTAATAATTGTTTAACTGGAAGTGGAATACTTTTGAACAAATCGTATGTTTCAAGATTCAGAAGCGGAAACTTTGGAATAAGAATAATTTTTTAGTTTTTGTAGTAAATGAAAAGGTCAGAGAGTTTCACCAAGTTGGAGTTGAAGTTGAAGAAAAGCACCTCTTGTTGTTGTAGCCAAATTGGAGGTCAATGTAGGAAATCGTCTTCCACATCATGCTATAAGTTTTTTCTATGCTTTTACGTTCCCAAAGTAGAACTGGACTCTTATGTATTTCCGTAATACTGTATGGAGGTCCGCTTGTGAAAACTCCGTTGATTAATTCGAATCCTCAGATTCTGTAAGATAATAGATTTGTAGTTTGTCTGTATGTATCGCTTCTGTTCCTGAATTTGTTTGTATTATAACGTTGTTTTTTTTAATGGCGATTCAAATTTCGTTTTCGAAGTCTCGTATCATACTTGCACTTAGTAGCGTTTTTAGCTCAATTTTGGTTTAACGCTGCTAAAATCCTATTATCTGAAGGCTGTTTGCATAGCTCTTCCGTATAGTCGATATAAGTCGCAATTTTCTGCCTGCTGATCATACCGGATGGTAAGCGTGCTGTTTTAGAGAATAAAAGTTCGTGCGGAGAGAATTTTGTTGCTTCATATACACTGGTTTTGTAAGCAAACATTGCTATTGGTAGGATTTTATCCCAGTTTTCAATTTTTTCTGATGTTATCAATTTTATGTAGCCTGTTAGGACATGATGACTGCGTTCGAGTGCTCCGTTTGATTGAGGGTGGTAAGTTGTAGCAAAGATTTGTTTAATTTTAAAGAGTTTGGCAAATTCTGCTAATACGGCGCAAGTAAAATTTGTACTTTGGTCTGAAAGGAAAACACGTGAAGTACTGAACTTACAAATGAGATGAACAGCAATTGCTCTGGCTACCTTTCTTGCTGTAACGTCTACTAATGGTACTGAGATACAATATCCTGAGAAATTATCATGAAGTGTAAGGATGTATTTGTTGTCTTTCCGGGAAGTTGGCAATGGTCCGTAAATGTCCATTGCCACTCTATCAAACGGTTGGATAGGTTCATTCCTTGTGATCATTGGTGCCCGAGATTTATTTCTAATTTATTTTCTCCGCTGCCATTCGGGACATCATTTGAGGACTTCTTTCACATTGTAAATCATATTAGACCAATAGTAGTCTTCTATTAAACGACGATATTTTTACCTACTCCTTTATGACCAGCTGCTGCAGAAGCGTGGTAATTGATGATTATTAGGGTTTTTAATTGCTGCAAACATAGTTTGATATCGCAGTTACTTGGGTCTTTATCTAAAAATTCTTGTATTGTAAGGACAAAAGGGTGTTTTTCCCCTTTTTGAACGTGTGAAATTTCCGCAAAAGTTATTTATTGGTTCAATTTTTCCTTCCCTTATAAATCGTCTTTCAATTAGTGCCCTCGTTATGGTTGTTTCTGCAATACCATGTTTCGTAATAAAAAACGCCATATTCTCCCTTTTTGTGAATAAATTCTTTTTCGAAATTATGATATTTTCTCTAACTACTGAGCCACTATCACGCTTTTCGGTTGATTGACGACGTTTGTTTTGTAATTGAGGCGCTCCATCCGTTTCCAAATCTTCCTGTCCTGAGTCCCTCGAAGGATCATAGTCTGGTGCTGGTGATGGTTTTAGGCTGGGCTGTTCTTTCTCGGGTGAAGGTTTTTGATCTTGCTGTGCCAATAACTATTCCTCCTGTGGCTTATCAACTTCTTCGAGATCCATAGAATTTCTATTTCTCAAGTTCACTATTTCATCAGGAAAATTTGTCTTTCCTTCCGTGTTTTCCTTCTTTTGATCTATGTCCCTCTCATCTTTGTCTGAATCTTTTTCAGTTACCTCATCTTTTTTTTCCCCTGCTTTTGTGCGCATCTAGTTTCTTCGCGAAATTTCTCATCGCGGAATTTTTGTTTATGCTTATCGTCTTCGCAGGAATTTTTATGTAGACAATCTTCTTTGCTTTGAGATTCAGAATTAAAATTGAATTTTCTTTGTTGGACTGGATCTTCAGATTTTTCGATTATATTTTTAATTTGCTTAGAAGTTGGTGGTTCAGCGTCTCCGACATTACGTTGAACTATTTGTGGCTCGTCAGCCTTGTCGCAAATTGCTACATCGGAATTTTATTCCGTGCTTCCGCCTAAAATATTAATTCCTCTTACTGAATTAGTATTTACCTGTGCTCCTGATAGGTCTAAATTCCTTGAATTTTCAACTGAATTTTCCTCGTCCTCTTCTTTTTCTGTTGTGTAATGCTGTGTGGCGTCTGTTGTGTCCAATTCTTTTTCCATATCAGTGAGATCTGTAGCTGATTCTTTGACTTCTTGTTTTTCCTTGGTCTTCCTCTTTCTCTTTTTGGAGGGACTGCGTTTTTCGGTTGTTGATCAATCTCTTGTTTTTTTCTGTGGTGGTGGTCTTCCTTCTTACTATTTTATGGCAACTTACTACTTAGAATGTTTTTCCGGCGTTGGATTATCGAAAGATTCTTCCTGTCGTTGTCGTGTGTTATGCTGGTGAATGGTTTTCCTGCGATTACCTGGTTGCTTCTGGGTTTCCTTGTCTGTTTTTGGTCGAGATTTTCGTTTGATGGCAAGTGGTAAAACTTGGATTACTTGTCAAATGGGATTTCGCGATAATGCATCGGCGTTAGGATTGAGTTTACCTGGCTTGTATTTGATTTCATATTCGTAATCATCAAGTTCAATGCGCCATTTTGCTCATTTCGTAGCTGTGTGGTCGATGGTTTTTAAATATTCTAAGGGTTTATGGTCAGTGATAATTTTAAATTTTCGACCACATAAATATGAGCGAAAGTGACGCACTCCTCAAACTATTGCTTGGCATTCTCGTTCAATTGTGGAATATCGCGTTTCACGTGGTTCTAAAATTCTCGATGCGAAAGCTACTGGCAAATCTTTCCCAATTTCTCCTTGACTTAATACGGCCCCGATGGCGTAATCTGATGCATCTACTGTGAGGATAAATTCTTCTTTGAAATCTGGTAATTGCAGAATTGGTTCTTAGCAGAGTTTGTCTCTTTAAATTTCGAAGGCTTTTTGACAGTGGTTTCTGAACGGATCTCGTCCTTCTGACATTGTGGATGTCTGTATGGATGGGTGAAAGTTACTTTGTCGTCCACGGTTGGTATTTTATGATACACAACGTTTGTGGAGGACAATGCATCACCTTGTAGATTGAAGGAGTTTGTGTACGTCTTGATTCAATTGACTACATGATCCTTCCATAACTCGTTTAGGTGCTGGAGACTTAGGATGTTTGTTAGAAGCTTTAATCTAGGTTCCTCAATGTCAGAAGGCTTTGTCGCGTTCATTGTTTGAGTGGTGCAGATTTTTAAAGACGAGATTTGTTATGCTCCGTCTTCTTTTGCCTCGTGTTCACAGCATGCTTGTGCTTCAGATAGATCTAATGGTAAAACCTTAACCACTGGTCTTATTTGTTTTATTGTAGATTCGTTGGCATTATTCGCAGTTGTTAGTGCTCTACCATTTTTATGGAGACTAGAGCATTGCCAATGTAAAGGCCTGGACCCGCATCAAGCAAAGGCAAGTAACCCTGTGTTACTTGTATGTCATTCACTCTAATAAAAATTACATTTTTGGTACTAGGCGGTAAAATAAAGTATTCTTCATTATGAAATGAATTACTTAGATTTTTCACAATGAGTGACCTTGACTCGTAGCAAATTTTTGCTTAATGATTGAAAAAAGTAAACCTCCTAGAATTCCTGCTTCTTTGATTGGAAATGAGTATTATACTCTTTGGAAACTAACAACTAGATCATTGCATTTTAGATTCACTTGACCTGAGGTAAGCACTGAACCTGACGTTGTTCCCCTTACTTCAAAAATAATATCTGAATTCTTTTCTATCCATTCGCTTAGGACGCTGTATTTGATTTCATTGATTTCCGCTCCTGTATCCAGAAGCACTCCACACTCAATATTTTCTAGATCTGTACTAGTGAGAAGTACAGTTGGTGAATAAACTGGACTGCTTGAATGGATGGTTGCTCGTCATAAAGACTGAGATTGGCTGGGGCGCGTCTGATAATCGGTTCGCCACTCGCCTGAGCACCAAATTTAACGAGTAGTGTTGGCGTTCGGAATTGATTGGACTGTGTTTAGTGGTTCGTTTGCAATAAATTGATTTTGCATGAATTTTATGGATTTTTAGGAAGATTGAAGGGTGCTGTGTTCTGTGATTATTCAAGGGGCTGGCTAGTAGTCTGAATGTCTAGATAATTATTTGGATTATTTGGTGATGTAATTTGGAATGGATTCTGTGGACTGATTTGATATTGAATTTGAGGTTTGCTCTGATATTGGATGTGAGCTGGACCTTGGTACTGATTTTGGGGTTAGTTTTGTGGTTGATTTTGATAATAATTTTGTGATTGGTTTTGGGGTTGATTTTGATACTGAATTTGGAGTTGACTTTGGTATTGGTAATGGGGTTGAGTTTGATACTGATCTTGGGGTTGGTTTTGATTATAACTTTGTGATTGATTTTGAAATTGGTTTCGTGATTGACCTTGGTATCCACCTCGTGATCTACCTCGATATCGACCACGAGATTGGTCTCTATAACCATTGTGCGATTGTTCTTGTGTACTTAAAGTGTTTCGATCATATCCATAATAATCTATATAACGGTTTTGGCGCTGATTATAAGCAATATTGGAATTTCCAAAATTATTAAATGCGCCTCGGTTTTGTTTCTGTCTACTTCCTTTAATACGCTGAATGTGGGAACGGTTTTCAATGACATGACCAAAGCGTTCGCAAAATGTGCAAAAATTTGAATTTTAGGGAGGAGGTATTTTTTATAAATTTTCTTCTCCTTGTTTATTGTTAAATGTCAAACTTGTGAGGTTCATGAAGTGCACTTTTGCTTTGTTCGTGTCTGAGGAGGACGTTACTCTTGTATGGTTTCTTAATTTTTCTAAATTTGCGACATCTTTTTCATCTCATTCTACCTGGTAAGCGATATCAATTGCTTCTTTTAATGTGCTAGGTTGAGGCGTTATAACTAAATGTCGAAAACATGTTAAAAGCCCATTGATAAATTGTTTTAGAGAGTATTTGTCGAAATTTTTTATTAATATTTTGGCTTCAGCAGAGATTCCGTCATTTGAATTTGCTGGGTAACTTTCTCTTAAGGATTCGACGAAATTTGAATCACCTTTAAAAGTTGGTATTTGTGCTAAGACGCATTTGAGGGAAGACGTCATTTTGTTCAATTGCTTCTTTCCTATAGGGTTCTCAATATCTTCTACCTGAATTCCGCTAAAACTGACGTTTCCACAATGGATGCCACTCAAGAAAAAATCGATATTGCTAAGGAAAATTTTGTCTAACGATTCATTGTAATTCGCTTATTCAATTTCAGAAAGATTGTTATCGCTTGAATCGCGTTTTTGTTTCACTAAATTGACATTGTATCTATATTCACAGTATGGAGATAAATGTCTATCAAAATGCTTGTCGTGTGAATTCTGCTCGTTCGACGGCTCAATCTTTGATACGTCAATTAAGAAAAACGTTGAGTAAAAACTTCTTACCTACTCACGGCCAGGAGTCTAACGATGATTTGCAGTAAATCAACCATCCTTAATTCTGTTCCTGTGTCTAGAATATGCCTTATCTTTGATTTTTTTTCTTAATTCCTGTTTTTTCAATTTCCTTCGTCGGTATTACGTTACCTTCATTAGTTCGAAATTTTAAGTGAATTGTATTCGTCTCGAAAAAATATATATATGTTTTCCCAATTTTGTTATTAATTTTGTTTTTAAAGGCTCTCAGATTTATCCTGCAACAGACGAAAAAAAGGTCCTGTTTCGATGCAAGGAGGTCACTTAACGACAATCTTGAACAACTTCATAGTTGGATATAAATTTCAAGGGGATTGTTTCAAAATTTCATTAAAAGAAAATTATTGTTAAAGTTGCAACGTCTGTTGATTTTTGAGTTTAGAAAGTCAACATCATAGATTTCATATCACTACGTGACTTTCTATTTACGCTATGAAATCCTCTTGCGATTAGCGCTAAAAGTCATAAGTTTTAAATTTAGTTTCCAAAATGAGGCAGTTCATAAAACATTTTTAAATTTATTTTATGTATATTGATCGGAATCGAGTTTCGAAATTTTATGATTGAAAACGCATTGCACTGAAAAAAATTGTAGCACTCGCGACGCGAGGCATGCCAAAAAATAATGTGTAAAATAAAAGTACTTACTTTACCTGGTAATATTCCAAAATTTGTTCCAAGATTATTCCAAAATGTTTGAATTTTTTTTTAAAGATCGGTGTCGGCATCAAATTGGAAAAATCCAAACGAACCGATTTCGTACCGGAACCCCTGTTATATTCTTATATTGTGTGTGGAACTAGAGGAACAAAACCACATGGAATGTGCTTGTATCCTCGTTTCTTGAATATATTATTTAATCCTCTCTCTTTCATCTCGATCCTTTCTCTCCTGAAGGTAGAAATTTACTGCCCCGAGGAAGTTGCCTAATCGCCGGTGCACGCGTTACCGATGTTACTCCGCGGTGACAATAGCCGCGCATCTCTTGACCGTGCAACGGTCTAAGATGATATTCCTTGTCTTGGAATTTGCTGACAGCAGCATCCGTTCTCACGCTAGTTGCTAGCGGATTTAGCAAAATATAAGAAAATCGAAAATTCAACTCTATAGCTAAACAACGCAAAAGACGATGAAAGCTTTAACAGCAAAATTATTTACCTCAAAAAGACCTACAAAATTGCTTCGCACTATTTTTCAATAGCGCCCATAGTTTGGCGGAGAAATTTGAATTTTTACATTCTCATCATTTATGATGGAACCCTAGTAGGCCAAAAATTAAAGGACGTCTTCATGACATCCTTATGACATCTCTACGATGTCGCGAAGACGTCGTATGCCCGTGTCGTAAGGATGACTTGAAGACATCTTTGCGACATTACAATGTCTTAGAGATGTCTTAAAGATATCTTTACTTGCGCGTGCGATGAAAATGTGCCCGCGCAGCGGACATATTTTTTTTTAATTTTGAGTACTACAGTATTTTTTCCGTGATTTGAGGCCTTTCTGTGGATGAAAATTCTCAGCGAGAATTGTCAACTCATAAAAAAGTAGACACTTTGAAGAATCCTCTGAATACCTCTGAACGTATTTGACAATTATCCTTTCCTACCCATGTCTAAGAAATCTGTTGAGTACCAATGACCATTTAACTGATAGAATTACATTTGAAAAAAGCTCGAGAAAAGCTGAAAGAATTAAAAATATATAAATTGAAAGATGATAATTTTCAAGTTATGCTGTTTATCTATTTTTCGTTCTTTTAGCTTTTTTCAATTTTGCTAATGTATTGTCACCAGTAGCAAATCTTGATTTTTGTAAAGGAGAGTATCCTTTGAGCGTCAAAAAAATACCCTAAGAGCGTGAAAAAGTACCTATTGTACGCTATTTTTTATTCCATAGGGACTGTGAGGCCTGCTATGACTTGAAAATTTGAAAAAAGTATAGGAAGAGCCACCACCTCTTGTTTATTGTATTAAGTTCTGACGAAAAAAGTATGTAGGAAACCCTTACTTTATTTCCATGTTGGTTTGAAATTATTATGATAACTAATAAAGTATAGAAATCATAATTGAGTTATTCTAAGTTTACCTCGAAAATTGAACAAGCTGGACCTGGAAAACCCTTGAAAAACCTGAAAATGACCTGGAATTCAAAATCGTCCCATGAATTATGACCCCCATAGATCTTTTTGAAATAAATAATCTTGCTTCTTAACATTTTTTCCTGTCACGTATAGTTTAGGAAGAAAATGAAAATTTTTATTTTTAATAGCAGTTTTCACGATTAAAACAAAAATTGCGCTTTCTATCAAAAAATGGTCAATAATAAATTTGCAGATCTTTTCTTGGTGATTTTTTTTGTACTTTGTCGTATCTTGCATATTTTGGTTGCAAAATGAAATTTTCTCATTTTTTAGTAGTTTTTTCGGTGGATAAAACCAGAAGCCGGAGTCTGCATACAAATTAAATGATAAATAAAAGTTCAACTATTATGCGTGA
>JAUMHM010000016.1:7169037-7188962 GCA_032362435.1 Melikaiella ostensackeni
TATCGATGGAGAGGGGAAGGATGCCAGGGAAGTAGATAAAAATTTGAGGGCCCCAGGCTTACCACAAACGCGGCAATCAAATCAGTCTCATTACTTAATTGTCACACCTCGTATGTCCTTTGACTGTAGTGTACCGCTCTTCGTGATGTTTGTTGTTGGAATGCTAAAGTGCTCTTATCACCTGATTTCACGCATGGGTGTTTGTACCCCTCCCCCCCTCCCTCTCTCTCCATGGTGAGTCCTTAGTCACTCTGTAAAAGAACCTCTGCAAAAGCAGCCATTGTCATACTCTACACGAAATTTGCAGTAGTTTATAACTCTAAGGCTCTATGCAATACTTCATTAAGATTTGATAAAGGACTTTTCGGTGCGTTTCTTTGTGTACATTAAGGAGGAACGGTGAAGGCATTTCTAGTCAACTGAGGGTCTGAAATTTTGTTAATCATAGAAATTTAAAGAGGTCGCCATAAATATTTACGTTCAATTCAAGTTTTTATGCGGCAACAATTATTAACTTTGAGACATTTTTAAGTTGAGGAAATATTAATAAAAGTAAGGCGTTTGAATAGCGCCGGAGGTCGTAACTAAATAACTGGCAACGTCGCGACCGGCGTGTTTTCCCTCTTTTCACAGTGCATCTTTTTCTATCCCCCTATCGACATGGCGCGTTTTCCTTTTCCCTTCTGCTTCTCTACTTCTACTACTCAGCTTCGTTGACTAAAATTAGCGCAATGTTGCCAGCTACCGTGCCGACACACGCCGGCGGTTATGTCGTTGGACGCCCAATCAGGCCCAATACAAAAAAGTTTGAGATATGTCTCGGTAATTTAAGAAAAAAAAAGATAAATAGCACCGAAAGGCCCATATTTGTTTATGTATCTGAATTCAGAAAGATCTGAACTATCTTATTATATATTTTTTGGGAAAATCGTATTGAAATCCTAGTCGTGAAAATTCATTACATACAGCGCAGCTACTGCTCTCCCATAGGACCCCATGCAAAAATCAGTAACTTTAAAGCTAAATATATTAAAAATTGGCACCGGTACATCAACTCAAATTTTGCACAATCATGTAAGAACCATTCAGTGATACAATATTTTAAGTTGAAAAAAATCGTATTGAGATTGCATAATCATCGTACCTCCTTAAGCCTTACTCCACGTAAAAGTGGTCTTTTTCATGCAATTTTAAGGGTGGAAGCTGAAATCGTAAATCTATTTAGAAGGCAAGGCCAGTAACTCTGAGGTAGAAAAAAAGGATGTGCAAGAAGGGCCCAAAATGGACATTTTTCAATTTATGGAACTGAGTAATATAATCCTACAATGAAATAAATTATTATCTACGTAAGTTCCAAAATCAAATTTTAGAAATAATAGAAAGGAAATCAAACAAAATCAATCAGTATTTTTGATAGTGTTATGTGTATATGCCCTACTGTTTGTATATATAATCTATGTATGTAATAATAATAAATAATACCTACTCCTAATGCCCCCCCCATCTGTCATTTCATATTTTATTTCCAAAATGTATGTTAATGTATGTGAGGACATACCTAATTTATTATAGAATATATAATATTGTTTTAATATTCAATTTCCTCTTTTTGTTCTCAATTATAATTCTATAAACATTATTACATAAATGGTAACACTGTCAAATACGCTGATTGATTTTCTTTGATTTTCTATTTATTATTTCTAAAATTTTATTCTGGAACTTATGTAGAAATAAATTTATTTCATTATAGGATTATATAATTTAATTACATAAATTGAATGATGTCCGTTTTGAGCCCTTCTTGCACATTCTTGTTTTCTACGTTAAAGTTACTGGCGAATTCGATTTTTTAATTAAAATTGTTATTTTTATTTAGCACCTTCCAATGAATTTATTTGTAAAAATGTTATCGCGATACTATTAAAATGTCTCCCATCCATACATTCACATTTACACACAATGCGGTCAACACAATTTCTTATTTTTCTATTTGTAAACATAATTATAATGAAACTTCACAATTACGCTAAAAATAATTCGACTAAAAATGGTATTTTCGTGACCATATTAGTAACCAATATATCAAAATACATCGCCAAGTTATAGTGTGGACCACTATGATTGGATGTTTTTTTTTGAATACTGGAAATGGGATCGAATACAATGAAGAAGTATATTCTGCCGAGTAGGGGTCTGGCCAACTAGGAACGGGTAGTTTTTTGAAATACTGAAAATGGGGTCAAATATAATTATATTTTGCCGAGTTGGACTATAGACAACTATAAACAGATGGTTTCTTAAAATATTAGAAATGGGGTTAAGTATAATTGAGAGGTAGATTTTGCCGAGTTGGGGTATGGCTAACTATAAACGGGTGGTTTCTCAAAATACAGGAAATGGGTTAAAATATGGTTGAGAGGTAGATTTTGCTGAGTTGGTGTATGGCCAACCATAAACGGGTGATTTTTTTGAAATACTGGAAATGGGGTCAAATATAATTGGGAGGTAGTTTTGCCGAGTTTGGGTATGGCCAACTATAAATGGGTGTTTTTTTTACTCAAAGATCGAAATAAAATATGCTTTCTTATGAAAATTTTTCGTGTGGCAAAAAAGAACACCCAAAAAGTTCACAACTCTGAAATAGACTTTGAAACTATCTGATTTTTCGGCTCATTACAGACAAATATACAATAACTATACACAACAAAACGAATAAAGAGGGAGAGAAATGAAAGAGTTATCCAAAACCAACCTCACACTCTTTCTTTTCTCTCCCTCTTTTTTATACTACTGGAAACCAACATGTTTCGAAGCCAATTCAGACTTCCTCATCAGGGATAATTTATAGGATGACAACAGGTACAAGAATGAAGAATTGTTAGATTAGAAAATCATTATTACCTGAACATTCAACAGATATAATTGATAGTAATTACTGTTTTGGTACATATTTCATTCATTGACAGAAAATTGATTTTTGACATAGGCGAACTATTCTGAATGAATCCCAAAGTCAGATTATTTTATTCTTTAATTGGGAATTGATTTACACATATTCATAATTATGACACAAAACTAAAGTCACTGTACCCAGTTAATGATGCCATTTCAAATTCGGTTGTATTTCGCAAGTTCTCTTTTTGAATTACTTGCTTTGTTACCTTCTCCCTTCATAAATAGCATTTCCATGAACTCATTTTTTTTTATTTCTTTCATGATACAAAATTTTCACATCCCAATTAAAATCATGCCCATATGTAAGTCTATGTTTTGTAAGGACCGAGTAATATCTTGCACTTTTATTAAAATTATTTTTATGTTCATCTTTTCGTTTTCTGAACGACCTCCTTGTTTACCCTATATAAACAGCATCACATTGTCTACATTTGAAGGGCATAGCAGGATAAGCGTTTTCGTGCTGCCCCTGCTTGGATCTGGTTGAGATTGTTACAATATGTTGCCATTGATTGGAGTTTAAATTTCCCAAAAGATTATACTTGAAAACAATTTTTCATGGGAGTTATGGGAACAAGAAGAAAAACTGAAAATAATTTCTTCCTAGAGAACGGCTGAACCGATTCTGATAAAAAAAATATATGTTATGGGGTTTAAGTCAGAAATGGTATACAAAAATTATAAATTTTTTTTATAGGTTTTACTTGGTGCACCGCCACAATTTTTTAATAAAAAAATCTTCCATTTATCTTGTATAACATATCAAATTTTTAGAACGATCGAAAAGATAGAACTTAGTTAAAGAGATCTAAAACCTCGAGCGTACTCCGTACGTTGAGCGTGGTATGAGAAAAGGCAGTTGGTTCCCATAGTATAAGGAAAAGCTTAATCATGAAATCACTTTGTTTTCGGAAGATTTATTCTGTTCATTAATTTATTGCGTTCTTCGATGTTCGTATTTCTCTGACCTCAGACTTAAGAGTATCGTTTATTGTTACTCCAACTGTTCTGAGTGAACATTTTTTTCGATTACACAAACACTGATTTTCATCCATTGGAGAACTCCAAGTGCGCTGGGTGTAATAGGTTTTGGAATAAAATACCTGGTCGAAGTAAAAAAATTGAAACTCAAGATGAAGTTAGGAATTTCAGTGATACACTTCAACGAACAATTGTTGTTCACGATTATTTGTGTAGATATTGTCAACTTTCTCAATATAAAAAAAATAAGCTCGATGTTGAAAATGAAAACAATCATCTAAAATCAACTTCTGATGATCCAGCAGTCAATATACGACTCAAGCCTCAAGTAGACAAATCAAATGTTGAAAGAATTGAAGTTCCAATTCGGAGAATCGTATCGACTCACAAGTATTGCTGTATTTATTTTTCCACAAAAAATATTACCGTCATTGCACAAGAAGCTTGTTTGCAATCTCTCATCGAGATGAGAATTCATATACCAGCAGGTAATCGCTGTTGTCAAAGACATTTAGTCCAAAATCGATTCTATGAAGAAAATCTTAGCCTCTTGAAGGTACATTCTAATTCATCAAATCTTACCTCTTCAGAGTTGACGAAAATAATGGAGAATCTCTCCATTGAATGTAATTCTACACTTCATGATAAAGTCAGAGATTTCAGTTTTTCCGAAAAACAGCTTCTTATCTCGTCGTGTTCCTTTTCAAACTTCACTCAGTTAACTCGAATAAAATGTTGACTTCCATTCTTCAACTTGGATACGAACAACTTGTTTCAGAATATTCAACAGCAGTGATCAAATCATGTGAAGAAGATGTGTTCCTCATCGTTTTGGAATAACAGCTTCCATCAGAGATGACCTAATATAAGACCGCACAACCGAAACTGCTAAGTCTTTGTTTGAGGCTCATGACAATTCATTTTTAATCTGTGATGGAACATATGCATGCCGTCAGGAAGATTCGAAAAATGAGTTTCAAAGGAAGTTTTATTCGGGTCAGAAGAAAGTTCCACTTTGTAAGCCTTTCACAATTTGCACAAGTGACGAGTATGTGGTTGATATGTTAGGACCATATTCTGCGAATGTAAGTCATGCAGAGATCTTTAGAACTCTTTTACAAGATCCGAACGGTTTGTGCAAGTTGTCGGAAGAAAACGATTATGTGGTTCTCGATCGTGGCTTCCGAGATGTGATACCTGAGTTAGAGCTCAAAAACTCAACGCATTAATGCCTTCTTTGAAAGGGAGACGTAAGTAATTGACAATAAAAGAATCCAACGAATTGCATCATTCTTTAATAATCAATTCGGTAAAAGGTTACAGTGTGATGCAGAGTTTTCGAGTTAGATCACGGAAAAAGTGAAAGTCAGAAGAGATTTTGAGAACACTTTGGCTATTGAGGCAGAAGAGAAAGGCTGGTTACGAAAGAAACTTGTCTTTCAAAGTGTCTCGTCGGAAGACATCTTGCACTTTCCAGAAATGACAGCAAGAGACTTGAAAATTCTGTTCACTGACGCATATCAATTAGCGCAGGCAGTGTCATACTTAGCTGTAATGATTGATGAAGATGGTCAGATCAAATTTCAATACGTTGAAGAACAATCTAATGTATTAAAATTGCAAGTTCAGTCTTGTCACATTTAACGAAAAGTGTACAAATGCTTTATAAAATATAAGCCAAATAGTACCGGTATTTCTGGATTGTGAGAGCATGCATGTGAATGTGCCAACGGAAGTAGGACTATTGGCTGCTCCTCTCATATTGCAGCAATAGTGTACTATCTCGCCCATGCAAGGTACCCATCTAAAATTGTGAAGCCAGCCGAAATTCTTAGTCAAATGTTTCAGCAGGATAGCACTTTGCCTGTAATTGAGGATGACAGTGATGAAGATTGAGGAGGTCTCACAAGAACCTGGCTCGTGAGAGGCGAGGGGACTCATGATAATCAAGCACTTCGGTTTGTGAGAGGCGAGGGGACTCACGATAATGAATCTCCCCGGTACGTGAGTGGCGACGGGTCTCACAACCAAGCACCCCGGTTCGTGAGAGGCAAGGGGACACACGATCATCAAGCAACTCGGTTCGTGAGAGGCAAGGGGACTGACGATAAACAAGCACTCCGTAACAAGGGGTTTGAATTCGTACTGTAACCCCCGCATGTTAGGCCCTGAAAACTACATAAAATTATTATAGGCTAACTATAGGCGTTCAGATCGACAGAAAAACAGTCTTACCAAATTTCTTATTTCTCTTTGAAATTTTGAACTGGAAATTGGAAATAAGCTAGTTGTAGAGGTGGTGGCCACTGAACGGTGGTGGCTGCTAGCTGCACGTACCTACTGTGCAGTGTGCGACGCATAGGGTACGGAGTACACTCAAGGTTTTAGATTTCTTCAACTATGTTCTACCCTTCTGATCGTTTTAAAAATTGAGTATGTGATACAAGGTGAATTGAAGACTTTTTAAGCGAAAAATGGTGGCAGTACATCGAGTACAACCGATAAATTATTTTTTTTTAATTTTGAAACATTTGTTTTGTTCGTATTTAAAAAAAATTATAATAATTTCTTATACCATTTCTGCATCTAAGCCCATAACATATATTTTTCAAATCAAAATCGGTTCAGCCGTTCTCGAGAAAAAAATTATTTTCGATTTTACTTCTTACCCCTATAACTCCAATAAAAATTTTTTTCAAATATAATCTTTTCGGCAATTTAAACTCCAATCAATGGCAACATGTAAAAATCTCAACCCGATCCGAGCGGGAGTAGCACATGCATACTTATCCTCCTATGCCCTTTGAAAATTAAACATTGAACTGTTCAATTCCTCATATTTGTCTTTACCCAATTTTACAATCAAGTTGTTTTTGAAAGGAACTCTATATATCGTATGTAAGCCCAATTTTCCCAACACTGATCTCAAGATACGTGATATTTTTCCAAAATAAGGTGGAACAACCGAATTGAATCTACTGTAATCTTGTACATTGTTTTGTTCTGATTATTGTCTTTACTCTTAATTTGAACAACTCTGTTTTGCATATGCTTGGCAATGAAAGTAATGGGATAATGGTTGAGTAAAAGAATCTGTTAGCATAATTCAATATTTTTTTCATTGAATTCTGGATGAGATAATTCAAGAGCTCTATCAATTGAATTATTTACAATCCCTATTTTGTTCTGGATGGAATGATTAGAATTGAAATTGAGTGTCCTTTTTGAACAAAATAGTTTTTCTGTGCCAATCAGTAATAATATAATTTCCTTCAGTTTTCATTAAGGTCAAATGAAGAAAATTTAATCTACCTTCTGTTTCAATTTCATCAGTAAACTGTAATCTTGGATGAATACTATTAAATACATTAAGTAGGGTATCTGCATTTTGTGCATGTCAATACAGAATCATCAACATATCTTGCATAAAACTCCAATTCAAAATTAATTTTGTTAAAAGTTTCATTTTCTTAATCTTCCATCACAATTTTAGCAATAATTGGGGACGAGACTGAGCCTATCGAAGTTCCAAATTTTTGTTTGTAGAAAGAGTACCATTGAATTCAAAATAAACAAAATTGAAAACATATTCAATAGCATCAAGAAATTGTTTTTTCGCAATTTTAGGATGAAGTTTGATCGTATCCCATCTATTTTCAATAGCAAGATTGACTCTTTCATATGGAATGTTAGGAAATATGGCTATTACGTCAAAGGAGACAGAAATGTGCTTAGTTTGTATTTTAACATTTTCAATTAATTTTAAAAAAGGCAGCACTGTTTTAAATTCATATTGCTAATAGGATAACTGATTCTCTGATGATTTTACTAAGAACTTCTTCTAATTTTCTCGTGGGTTTCTCAAACATTTTTGAAGCCTTAATCTTTATAGAATTTTAAATTTTACATTTAAATTTTTCTAATAAGGTTTGTGGAGCACCATTATTCAAAAGATAATTTGATAAACCCATAAATCTTGCTCTAAATTCTTGTACTTTGTTCTCTGGTAATTTTCAAACATTAGCTTTAATGGCTGCAATGATTTCAAGTAATTGAATATACTTTTTCTCACTATATTTGTTACCAAAACCTTCACCCAACCTTAGAATGTTGATTACTCTTTGTGGAATCTCTACGTTTGGAATATTCAAAAATCATGGATCAGATTGGTCTTGAAAAAGAGCTAAGTGAATATTTAGAATCAATTTTTGTATATCACCTTGGATATTGAGAATGTTTTCAAATCTTCCTTCATGTTCTTTATTAATACTAACGGCTTTTTCATTTAGTTCAGTTTCTATTGCAAGGCATTCCTTGATGATGTAAACCGGTACTTGTTTATTCAAATTATCAAGAGTCTTCTCTACATTCTCCTTTAGATTGTGTATTTGTGCATGGCAATCCTTCATAACCAGATTCCAAGTAGATTTTCTAAATTTATTAGTTGTCTCATTAAAGGTCTCTTCGTTTCTTTCATTATTAAAATCAAAGCAAAAACTTTCTTGTTAATATCAAAAATCGTTTTTTAAATACTGGAAATGGGGCCGAATGTGATTCAGGGATGAATTTGGACGAGTTGAGGTATCGCCAATAAAGGAGAAAAGTATTTTCAACCTTTTGACCTTGACAATGAAATTTGCAAGTACTTCCATGGCCATATGTGTAAGCAGCGTATCAAAATACATCGATATACATTTAAAAAAACAATAAAGAACATTACATTATCAAAAAATGTATTTTTTTTTCAAGCGATGTTTTATGCGAATCCTTCAGTAATAGCTACTGGAAATGGGGTAGGTAAAAGTTGAATAATGAGAAAAGGGCTACTGGAGAGGGGATGGGGATGTGATCCTACTCAACCCTACCTTTTTCCAGTATATCCCCTTTAACAGAGACGCTACTTTCTTGGCCGCTAGAATGCCTCTTTCTGCATTTTTACCTAAAAACTGTAGATTTTTTTCCAAGTGCTAATCTTGAAAATGACTTTTGCGAGTATTTTTATGACCATATTTGTAATCAGCACATCAAAATACATCACTATACGAGATTTTCAAAATATCGGATGTATGCGCTTTTCGGAACTCTACCGCGATTTTTCTCAGAAATAATATACGACTTATGTCTGAGTTTCATGTACACAATTCATTCTTAACTGGATTCTCATTAATTTTGAATGCTTCCATGCAAATCAGTCTATAATTGATTAAGATATCTCATTCAGGTCGAAAAATCAATTTTTGATGTAACACTTACGTGGCTGTATTTGGCTGTGATTAAAAATTCGAATCTTTATGTACCTATGTTAGTCTGGCTATCATTAGGTGCATTAAGAAAAAGTTAATCGCCATACGTCAATCCTGTCCAAAGTTATAGTGAAACATAAACAAAAACTTTAATGAAAAATCAATTCTCGATGTAACATTTTCGAGGTTCTACTTGGCTGTGATTGACAAACGCAAATCTTCATGTGCCTATGTCACTCCGACTATCATTACCTACATTATAAAAAAATAATAATTCATTCCGATACGTCAATCCTTTCCAAAATTACAGTGGAACATGGACAACATGAAAAAAAACTTTAAAACATATGAGTCCTCTTTTTGCTTCGCTTATTCGACTGACAACAAGCAAACGTGGTTATAACTAGGAAAAAAGTAGCGTGGCCGATGCTGGCGTATTCTATGATACTCATTGTTAAACCAGGTTGCCTCGTTAGTGACACTACTATTATTATTAATATACAATAAAGCCAGATCCCTTTCGGGGTAAGCGTAACTCCTTCGGTTCTAGCCTCGTTATACTACCAGGAATCAAGGACTTTATACGGTATGGGTGAGTAAGAAATGTGTGGGAAAAGGTATAGGTTTTAGATCAACCTAGAAATTGCGTGTTGTTCATTCAAACGACACACTCATCGCGCAACACCGCTCCGACCCGGGTCGCTGATCAATCTCTCTAGCAATCACCCCCCAGTGAAGAGCTTCGCAAAGCCATTATACTAATCCACTAAGAAAATCCCTTCACGAGAGCCGATTAGTATTGAAAAGCTTTCGTTTCAGACATCACTCTTCTTCTTGTAAACGATTGTTCTCCATAGATCTCTATCCTTGCATACATCTTTTGCTTCCGTTACACTTTGCTTCTCTCATTTTCTTGAAACGCCCGGGTCTTGCTACCATACAACACTGTGGGTGCAAGCACAGAGTTACCTATTGCAATTTCAGCTTTATTCGTTACATTTCTACTTCTAGTAATAGCTTGTGCACTGCCGATAATTTTTCCATCCTCGTTTATACGTCTGGATATCTCTGCATCTATTTTTCCGTCAGCGACAAATAAACTTCCAAGATACACGACCTCATCGACTGATTTTATCCTCTCTTTGTTTAAAAAAATGTTGCATACTGTTTTCTCACCCCTTCTTTCAAACACGATAATTTCTGTTTTAATTGCATTAATCTCAAGACCCATGCTCTTCATGCAGGTATCCAGTCTGCTCATCATTCTCTGCAAATCGTCGACTGATTCTGCTGTGAGAATCTTGTCATCTACAAAGGCCAGTCCATGTACTCTTACTGCCCCGAGATCAACACCTCCTTCGTCTATAAGAGCCATCCTTGAACATTTGTCCATCTATATATTGAACATCCAGGAGGACATAACGCAGCCTCACTTAACGCCCTGTCTAATATCAAACCAATCGCTCAGTTGTCCATTTACTCTTACACTCGCTTCACTACCATTATATATCGCTTTTACTGCTCTTAGAAGCCAACCATTCACTTCATACTCTTTCAGAACTTCCCAAAGTTTAGATCTATTGACTTCATTGAAAGATTTTTCCAAATCAACAAATACACAGAAAACTGTTTTATTTACTCTCAAACTTTTTTTTATGATCCGACTCAAGCTAAATATTTGATCCGCACATGATCTCCCTGGCATAAATCCACATTAGACTTCCCAGATCTTTTCCTTGGTAATTTCTATGACCTTAATGAGTATTTTTGTAAATATCTTGCCCACGGTACTTGGTAGGCTAATCGCTCTATAATTAGTACAGTCACCTTTATCACCTTTTCCCTTGCAGAGTGGGTCGATAATTGCGTTTCTCAAATCATTTGAAACTTTACCGTTCACAGCACACATATTCATAAATTCGCTTAGCCACACAAACAAATATCCGCCACCGCTCTTTAGCATTTCAGCGATGATACCATCCACACCAGCAGCTTTACCAATCTTTAGTTCCATTTTGCATTTTCTTATCTTCTTCCGCTTCAATTTTATCATTGCTTTCTTTGATTAGCATCTTGGCTTTTCTGTTCTTATCCTTATAATCATATTCTACTCTAGTCTTCTCCTCATCGCTGAGACCTTTACTATTTAATATTCACGAGTACGCTTGCTTTTTCTCGTTGGCAGCCATGCGGATTTTATCACTCCACCAAGCATCTCCAGTCTTTCTACCTTCAGACGCAGTACTGCACACCTTAGATGTTCTCTTGAAGATGCTATCCTGTAGTATTATCCATGCACCCTCTACATTTTTATTGTCCAGTTCAGTCTTCCAGTCTTCTTCATGATGTTATAAATATTCATTCAGCTTTTCACTATATAGCAATTGTACTTCTGGTTTCAGCAAATTCTCTATTCTAACTCGCGTCTGCCTCGGCTTATTATTTATTCTTCTTCTCCTCCACCCTCGACCTAGCCTCATTTTTGAGACCAGGAGGTAGAGATCCGTTCCGACCTCGGAGCCTCTCATTACCTTTGTATCCATTACAAGTCCTTTCAGCCTCTCATACGTTACAACAAAGTCAATCATACTGTGACTTTCCCCTCTGCACCAAGTATACATGTGGATCTCTTTATGTCTGGACCAAGTATTTGTAATAAACAAGCCTTTTTCTGAGCATAAGCTCATCAATTAATCCCCGGTACCGTTCGTTTTTGGGTCTCCGAAATAGCTCAGTACCCTGTCGGTACCTTCGCGTTGCACACCAATCCAGCCATTCATATCTCCGAGTAAAATTATTCTTTCACCAGGATCGCAAGTCCCTAATATATCATTTAACGAGTCCAAGAAGTTATCTTTTACATCCCTCTTGCGACCATCAACTGGAGCATAACACGCTATAATAAATATCCTTCTTATTCCCACTTTCATTCTAACCCATAGTAATCTAGGCAATACACATTCGTACTTTTTGATATGTTGTTTTGCTCTCTCATTCATAATCAGACCGGCTCCTCGGGTACCATATGATTCATTATCTACTCCTGTTTTCTTACTTCAGATCCCTTCTTCTTTGTTTCCGGTACACACAAAATATCTAGCTTCCTTACGCGCATTGCATCCCGCAATTCTTTTTTCTTAAGAGCATTTACACCTCTAGCATTCCAAACACCCAATCTCCATTCATCGCCTGACACTTTTCCAAGGAAATGCGTTGCGTCAACAGAAGTGTCAATCCTATCCAAGGCTACATAATTATTTGCATTATTCATTGTTAAAAGTATACACCCAACTACAACTTGATGCGAGAAATTTATTCCATTAGTATAAAATCATGTTGAAATGCAGCAGCTAAATCGTCATCAGGTGGAGTGTCCATTCACAACGTCAGTCTCACCAAACTTCGGTCATGCAAAGGAAAGTATGAAAACAAAACCAGAACCGAAGGAGTTATGATCGGTTTGTGTTGTACACTGATGAGGGCACAAGTCTCCTACAGTTTGGTCTCTAAGATGGAAAAAGACCATTCAGTGCTACAAAAATGTGATAATAAATCTCAACCGTAAAAAAAAAACTTATCAAGCTTAGAAGTCTCCATAAACTATCATTTTTTAAAATTCAATTTGTAAAAAATTTTACAAATTTCCAAAACTTCCCACAACTGTCCCATCAGTTTCCATAAATTGTCGAGAGTTTCCATAAATTTCCATACATTTTCGAAAGTTTCCGCAGACTTCCATAAATTTTCAAGAGTTTCCGTGAATTTTCGAAAATTCCCTTGCAAATTCCCCTCAATTTCTCTAAGTATCCGTAAATTTCCATAAATTTCCGTAAATTTCTATAAATTTCTGTAAATTTTCATAAATTACTAGTGATTTCTATAAAAGCTTAAATTTCCATTGCCTTTTCTTTCTGGAAAATTTATGTTTATACACGATAAAATGCTACAAGTGAAATACTCATCGTTATTTGCGTCTTCAATTGGAGAAATGTCCACTGATATTCAAAAACATTTGAAAATGTTGAAAATAAGGCGCGTGCAAAAAACGGAAAGAATTTTCGAAAACACTAGAAAATATTGAAAAATAAGCGTGTGGAAAAAGCAGTCAGAATGTTCGAGAATACTGAAAAATATTGCAAAATGAGCGTGTAGAAAAAACAAACAGAATTTTCGGAAACACTGAAAATATTTAGAAAATGACCGCTTAGAAAAAACAGACACAATGTTCGAAAACACTGAAAAATGTTTAAAAAAATAAGCGCGTGGAAAAAACAGACAGAATTTCAAAATGTACTTTTTCGAAGAAGGATGTATTCTCTGAGACCGCCAGTTGTCAACTAGTTTCAAAACGCATCTTCGAGTTGTAATTTGTGACCATAAGAATGCTGAGCGTCGACATTTTTTAAGAATAATTTCCTACGTGAATTTGGGAAAACTATTCTCTTTCAAGTCTGGGCCTTTGAAAAATTTATATTTACACACGATAAAATGCTACAAGTTAAATGCTCATCGTAACTGGCGTCTTCAATTGGAAAAATGTCCACTAATACTCGAAAACACTAGAAAATATTTAAAAATAAGCGCGTGAAGAAAACAGACAGAATATTCGAAAACACTGGGAAATATTAAGAAATAAGCGCGTGCAAAAAACAGACAGAATATTCGAAAACACTGAAAAATATTGAAAAATAAACGCATGGAAAAAACAGACAGAATATTTGAAAACACTGGAAAATATTGAAAAATAAGCGCGTGGAAAAAACAGACAGAATATTCGAAAACACTGAAAAATATTGAAAAATAAGCGCGTAGAAAGCAGACAGAATATTCGAAAACACTGAAAAATATTGAAAAATGAGCGCGTGGACAAAACACAGAATTTTCAAATGTACTTTTTCGGAAAAGGAGAAAATTTGAGAAAATTCTAATTTGGTACAATGCACTTTTTCGAAGAAGGAGAAAATTTGAGAAAATTTTAATTTAATACAAAATTGCTAAAAACATGTGTTTTGAATTGGTAATAAAATACTTGGAAAGTTTTGGAACCGACATAAGTAACAAAAATATTTTTTTATGAACATTTTTATTTTATTAATGACAGTACAGAAGTGAAATATAGATATAAAAAATAGATACAGATAATTTCGCAGGTCTTTTTGAGGTAAGAAATTTCGCTGCTAGAGCTTCCACCGTATTTTGCGTTGCTTAGCGATAAATTTGAATTTTTGATTTTCTACTGGCATTTCCCACTCTTGAAACAAAAACAAAAATTCGTAGATTCGGATCATCTCTCACAAACAGTGACAGTAGAAATAGGAAAAAGAGATGAACGGAAAAAAGCCAAAGAGAAAAAGTAGAAAAAGGTAACTTACCATCAGAGGGAACAGGAGAATTTAGGGAAAAGATAAATATGGTGAATATGAGAGAGGAAATGTAAACGAGGAGATTGAAATAGTAATAGGAAAAGTAAAAATAATTTTAGAGAATACAGTTAAGAATGAAGTCAGTGAAGGGGGTAAAAGAGGTAGGTGGGATGAGGAATGTAAGGAGCAAAAAAAAAGAAGTAAGAAAGGAGTTAAGAGAATAAAGAAACGGGAAGAGCAGTGCAGAAGTATACAGAAGAAAGAAGAAAGAGTATAATGAGTTATGTGATACAAAAAAAGGAGGAAGAGAATAAAAGGTTTGAGGAGGAGACAGAAAAGGCTAGAAGGGAGGAAGAAGTATGGAAAGTAGCAAATAGAGAGAGACAGAAAATGAAAAGAGTTAATTAGGAGATTGAAATGTTTGAATGGAAAAAATATTTTATGGGATTGTTAAGAGTAAAGGAAAAGAAAATAACGAGAGGAGGAAAAGAGGAAAGGGAAACGGAAGAAGAAGAGGTTATCACAAGGGAAGAAATAGCGAGGGCGATAGGGTCATTGAAAGAGGGAAAGGCAGCAGGTATAGATGAAATCCCGAATGAAGTTTGGAAATACGGAGGAAAGAAATTGAAGGAGTAGGCATGAATAATGTGCAACACGGTATGGAGAGGGAAGAGTTGGCCAGAAATATGGAAAGAAGGGATAGTAGTACCAATAATAAAAAAAAAAGAAAAGGGGAAAGGGTTACAGATTACAGAGGGTTGACGTTGATGCCGACATTATATAAGATATATGTGATAGATAATATTTACGCACTAAATTATATTATAAATAGAAGGATCAAATGAGAGAAAGGGGGCATGACAGCAATGTTTATAGATTTGAAGGTGACGTTGGACTCATTGGATAAGGAAGAGATACATGAAGCTATGGAGAAAAAGGAGATAAGAGAAGATTTGAGGAAAAGAGTAACAGAGATCCTTAGAGAAACAAAAAGTAAGGTTAGGATGGGAGAACAAATAGGAGATAGTTTTCAGTTGGCTAGAGGATTATGGCAAGGTTGCCCTTTAAGCCTGCTCCTGTTTAATATATTAATTTCAGATTTGGAAGAGGAGATGAAGAGAAAAAGATGGGGAGAAGTAAGGCTAGAGGATGAAAAAATATATACACTAGCATATGCAGATGATATAGTGATGTTGGCAAAGAATGAGGAAGTTATGGCGAGTTTAATTACGGGTTTAGAAAAATACTTGGGTAGAAAAAAAATTGAGGGATAGGAGAAGAAGGAAATATAGACTATGAGGAATTAGACAAAAGGGATAGAGAAAGGTAGGTAATAGATAGGTCAATTTGGTAAGAAATTTGGTAAGTCTGGTAAATTACGGTCATTGCCCATCTGTAGACATCCGTGTTTAGCCAACGGCTACGTTACTCCCAGGAGGGGGGAGGGGTTAAAGACTACACTACGGTTATTAACGAGGGGAGCGGGGGGTCAAAATACCACAAAAACGGTTACGTAGTTTATGGCAGCCCCATGAATCGACCATGTGAGTATATGCGGTAGTAGTTTTTTTAGGGTCCGGTGAATCTGAAGGGGGTTGAACTAATCCGAGTGATGCCGCTCCGATCACCGCGGCGAACATTTGCATTGCAATCATTGAAATTAATCAAAAAGTTAATGCTGTTTACAAATATTAGGCGGAAATATTTTTTTAATAATAATAAAGGTAAAAATAATTATAATTATTTTTTTATAATATTTTATAATATTTTCAAAACAATCCTGAAAAAATGCCACTGAATATTATTAAAATTTAATATTTCGATGCACATTCTGAGGTTTGCTGGTTTATATTTTATAATTATTGTGATTATTATTTATTTTGCTGTTTTTATTAAATAATTGTGGATTTTCAAAAATGTATAATTGTTCTAAATTACATATACATAGTGAAAATAATGTTCAAAATCATACTGAAATCAATATCACTTTGATATGCAACAAAAATGATAACAAAATCAAGAGCATTTTGATTGCCCGGAATGATCAGTTTTTGAGATCATAATGAACTGATTCGAGGTCATGTATCACTTCAGGCCAAGATGGCCGACGCTCTTGAAGTACTTCAGCTCATATGAGAGCCTTTATGATTCTTCATCGGGCAGTGTACTTGAAAATTTTAAAAAAGGCGAAACTTGGTAAGAAAACATATTTCCTGTTAAGTGTAGTTGTCACTTGCGCACGGTTAGACAAAATATTTAGGTTATGACATCCACGCCAAAAACTGGCGGCTATTTTCTTTAGTCTGACAGATGACCCTGAAAGCAGATCAAAATGATCTGAATGGACAAATCATTATGATCTCGAGAGTCAAGTGATCGCTGGAGCAAAATGCTCTGCAACAAAAATGATCCTGTTTCTTAACTGTGTATGCATATATTTCATTGTTGTTTAATTTTTATTGAAACTATGAATAAATTAAATATTATTGGACCCTTTGATACGAGGAAAAAGTGCATTTTTGGCCGTCATAGCCTGACTTGCTATCAGAAGCTACGCTTTTATATCTCATGGTTCCCACCAATTTAGCACTAATTAGTAGACAAACACTTATGAAAACACTTTAAACTTTCATTAGGCTATACATTTTATTGTCTACTTCCAGTCACTTGCGATAAACAACATTTTAAATAATTGTTCTCGCCTTTTTCCCACGAAAGGCAATGCAAATGTTCGCCGCGGTGATCGAAGCGCCACCATTCGGATTAGTTCAACCCCCTCCATATTCTCCGAACGATAAGAAAATCAGAATAGTGGGGGAGTGCATAGGGCTGGTTTATGGACGACTCCTGATGAGAAAGCACGAAACTGAATTGAATTTAAATTGTAAGAAAAATTATAACTAAAAAGATGACATTATTTTATAATACTTTGATAAATTTTATTAATGTTTATAATTTCAGTCTCTAAATTAACAGGAACATTACTAAATTCATTAATGAAAATGGATTCAGTAATACGTCGTTGATACGTGTTTTTTTCAGTAGCTAATATTTTAATATTATTAAACTCAAAACCGAAATAATGATTGAAATTACAAAAATGTTGTGACAAACCTTTATTGGAATTCCCAACTTTACAATTCTATTTTTGTTTTTTCATATTACTAATTGTAAATATATTTAGGTTACCTTTGCAAGAGGCACGCAGTAGTTTCCGAAACGTAAGGAAATTCAAAATAAATATGACCTAAATGATGGCTCTGTTTGTCTTTATTTTTATGTGACCGTAAGACGGAATAAATCACTTCTTCAATAAATAATTTATTTGCAACTTCCTTTTATTTAAAAAGTTGTAATTGTTTCCGGAATGCAAAAAATCAGAAGTAAAATCAGGAAGACAATTAGGGAAGATAAAATAAAACAAATGAAATAGAAAATAAGGGTGAAAGAGGAAAAGCGAGGGACAGGCACGTGGTAGCACCAATTCTTTTCTCTGGGACTTGTGCATGATTTTAATCACTTCTAAGCACCCTCGTCCGACTTGTGTCCCAGGATAGGTAATTACCTTCACCTGCCCATCGCACGATGTCACGGCCCGTTAAACCTTACACCCCACGATCAAGTTAAAGGCGATAAACGCACCTTTTTCTCGCCTCAGTGCACAAAATAATTCCTAATTTCGAAATTATCATATCCAAAAAATAATTTCGTTTTCCGGACCCCCTATGCCCAAAAGTAATTTATTTAGTGAATTAGATTATTATCCGAAGTTTCTGGGAACCTACCTACCTACCTAATATGTTGATCTTTGAATCAAAAATTAGTTCCAAATGAGAGCAGTTTATATTTTTAATTTTTTCGTACCCGAAATTTCAGGACTCTGAGGCTACGAAGTGCTCTATGGAACTGAAAACAGTATCGAACAAGTATTTTTTTGAAGAAACAAGTACCTTCAAAAATAAAAAATTAAGTATCAAAAAGTAGCCTTTTTAAATCAGTCAGAAATTAGTTTTTAAATAAAAAAAGGAGCGTAAAAATTACTTTATACTAAAAAAATAACGTATTTAAATGAAAACTTTCTCTCATACTTTTCTGTATGTAAATAACTGCGCTCAAGACGGCATCTAAGGGGCTGTTCAAAAACTATGTCACACTTCCAGGTGGGGGGGGGGCGTTCACACAGAATGTGATATCACATATGGAAAATATAAATGTGAATAACAATTTTTTGAAATGCTCGAAAAAATGTAAATTAGTGATTTTATTTTACAAGTAAAGCATCTAAATACGGACTTCACACTCTTTCCCTCTCTTCCCCTGTTTGGAAAAATTACTCTTTCTTCCTCTATTTTCAAGGAACTTCCTTTTTTTGTTTATTCGCTTGAATGCGAACTGAATTAATTGAACCCAATAAAAAAATCCAAATATTTTTTTATTGAAAGTTAATTATTTTTTATTGAAAAGTCTCCTATTATATTTTTGGTTCAGAATTCACCTCTTTTGGTTGAAAATTTTACTATCACATTGGAGATTAAACCATTTTGTTGAAAATTCGTTTTGTTTGGTTGAAAATTAATCTTTTTGATTGAAAATTCAAATGCTTGCTTGAAAGTTGAACTACTTTGTTAAAAATCCTTCTTTTAGTTGAAGATCCATCTCTTTGGTTGAAAATTAACTACTACATTATTGGTTGAAAATAATTCGTTTTTATTTGAGAATTCAACAATTTGGTTGAAAATTTATGTTTTTTTTTGTGAATTCGTCTTTTTTAATAGAAAATTAATCTTCTTGATTGAAAATTCAACTACTTGGTTGAAAATTGAACTACTTCGTTAAAAATTCATTTTATTGATTGCAGGTCCATCTCCTTGGTTGAAAATTAATCGTTTTCATTTGAAAATTTGAAATTTTTATTGAGAATTTATGTATTTTGTCGTAAATTCGTCTTTTTTGGTAGAAAATTAATCTTCTTGATTGAAAATTGAAGTGCTTGGCTGATAGTTGAACTACCTGTACTTTGTTAAAGATCCATTTTTCAGTTGAAGATGTATCTCGTTGGTCAAAAATGTAACTATTTGGTAGAAAAAAAGATTTTTTTGTCGAAAATCCATTTTTTCAGATGCAAATTTAATTATTCCATTTTTTGTTAAAAACTGATCGTTTTTAGATTCAAATTCAATTATTTGATTAAAAAATAACTTTTTTGTTAAAAATTCTAAGTCTAAACGGCAGCGTTCAAACGGCTGCCGCTAAAAGGTGGGGTCCAAATGGCCGCATCTAAACGGCGGTACCCAAATGGCCGCGCCTAAACGGCAGCATCCAAACAGCGGCGTCCAAATGGCCGCGCCTAAACGACAGCATCCAAACGGCTGCGTCCAAA
>JAUMHM010000016.1:7189062-7209580 GCA_032362435.1 Melikaiella ostensackeni
GCGACGTGCCTGGAACGTTCCGAAAGTCCCAGCGGCTAGTTCCTGGAACGTTCCCGGAACGTTCCGTGCTATTAGGGGAGATTTTTAGATTTTCATTTGATTATTTTGAAACTTGGATTTTGAGAAATAAAGTGGTTGAAGGAGATACAGAGTCTAGCTTATTAGATAAAATTTAGATTATTATAAGATTTTCAGGAAGCAGTGACGAAGGTATGTGGTAATTTTTATTATTCAACTATAATTAAATTGCAACGTTTCAATTTATTTCGAAATTATAGACTCATCAATTCGCCAAATTATAAATTTTGGAAGTTACCAAATTTACCAAATTTGAAATTCCAAGAAGATTTGTTTATAAATATTTTATTTATCCAGCGACAGGAAGTAAATTTCAAAATTGCCCACTAGGTCAAATTTGAAATTCTAATATTCCAAAATTGGGCTCTATGCAAAATTTGTTTCGAAATTAGAGATTCATCAGTTCAACAAATAATATAATTTTGAAGTTACCAAATTTACCAAATTCGAAAATCCCACATTTGAGACTGTCGCATTGGGTTAATCTCTAGATATTTGAATTTGAAAAAATATGCAAAATTAAAATATAATTGAAAATTATAATTTATGAACAAATTTGCAAACAACTCAGTTTTGGAATTTCAAAGTTGGTAAATGTGGTAACTTCAAAATTTTATTTTTTAGCAAATTGATAAATCTATAATTCTGAAATAAATTTTCAAGGAATACAGTTTTGAAATTTCAAATTGGGTGAAGTGGGTAATTTTGGAATTTATTTTTGGTCACTGGATGAATTTGATATTTATAAACAAATTTGCAAACAACTCAGTTTTGGAATTTGCGATTTTTAAATTTGGTAAACCGAATATTAGGTGAATCTTCTTCATTTTATTCTCACGGACTGTAAACGAATTATATATGGGACCAGTGCCGTATCTATCAATGTTTGGTCAATTTTTTCAGAAAAAAATTGATTTTTGAATTCCCACGATAATATGGCAATTGAAATTTGAAATTGTGTTTTATTATTTAAAGGGACCTTTGACCCAAAATTCCAAACAATTAAAAAAAATTAATAACAAACAACAAAAATTTGGATGAAGACTTTGTCAAATTTCTCAGAAAAAAAAAAGATTTTGAACTTTTTGGAACCTTACTGTATAACTACAACTCTGTTATTTGATATAACATAATAATTAATGCTTCAATTATTATCATTCATGCCAAGACAAGTGAATAATTCAAAAATTAATTGAACTTTCAAGATTATTATCAACTCTTGAAACATCAAAATGGATAGTTTTAGTAAATGTTTGACAGTAACAATGCACAGCGATATTCTTTCATCATTTGCACACTTTTCCTCTGCGGAGTCCACGTTTATTACGAGAAGAAATAAATTAGTCATCCGAATGACAATTATACAATGCAATTGTATTACTCATTCATTCGGTTTTGTAAATAAACAAAAAAAACTTGATAATCGCGACTTTCATTTTTTATTCAAATTTCAAATTCGCGCCAAAGGTGGCAGCAGCATGTAGCTGCGGCTTTACTCACTAAATAAATTGGCAGCGCCCTACGATCGAGCATCCAGCTGTAATACGCAGAGGTTATTCACTCTGGAATATTTGTGCCCCCCGCGTGTTTGATCGTATTTATAGGGATCGTCCGCGATTTCGGCATGGGATCCGGTTTTCATGTGCTAAATGAGAAGTACGATGAAAATGAATGGATGATCCTTCCCGCGAGCGTCTTTGCAGTGCCGCTCTTGTCTCCGGAAAATTATTTACAAGTAAGATTGTTGATGGGAAGTTTGTTTCCATGTGACAGCATGGTCGGTCCTCTCTCCACTTCCCCTCATATGCAGGTTTTTCCTTTCTTGCTTTTTACCAAATATTTTCTTATTTTCAAACAGACATATAGTAGACACCACTTGCACAAAAGCAAACCTCCTTCCAGGCTGCAGAAGAGTTTGCGAAGTGCCTTTTTAAAACCTTGATCTTGGAAGTAAAATGCTTATTGGTGTTTTGAGATAAGAAAGATAGAAAATGGACTCGGACTTTGGTAAGGAGTAGATAATGAATCAATTGGTAGCCAAGGAGTCGGTCTGATTACGAATGAAAGAGTAAAACAGCATGCCAAAATAAATGAATGTGTATCTCCTAGATTATTATGGGTTAAAATGAAAGTGGGAATTACAAGGCTACTTATTATAGCATGCTACGCTCCAGTTGATGGTAACAGTAGTAATGTAACAGATACCTTCTGGGACTCGTTAAATGTTATTATAGGTACTTGCGATCCTGTGGAAAGAATCATTCTACTCTGAGCTATGAATAGCTGGGTTGGTGTGCAACGCAAAGGTACCGAAAGGGTACCTGTTCATTTCTGAGACACGAAAACGAAGAGTAACGGGGAGAAGTTAATTAGTTCATGCTCACAAAAGGGCTTGTTTATTAAAAACACTTGGTTAAGACATAAAATGATCCACATGTATACTTGGTGCAGAGATGAAAGCCACAATATGATTGACTTTGTTGTAGCGGATGAGAGACTGAGAGAGCTAGTAAGAAATACAAGGGCGATGAGAGGGTCTGAATGTGGAACGGATCACTGCCTCATAGTTTCAAAAGTGAACAGTAATCATGTTCGGATCAGATATTTAGCCTGAGGCAAATCATAGAAAAAAGTTTGAGAGTGAACGAAAAAGTTTTCTGTGCATTTGTTGATCTGCAAAAAGCTTTCGATAAGGTGAATAGAGCTAAACTTTGGAATGTCCTGAAAGAGTATGGAATGTATGGTTGGCTTCTAAAATCAATAAAAGCAGTATATAATGGTAGTAAAGCTAGAGTAAGAGTGAATGGACAGCTGAGCGATTGGTTTTATATTAAACAGGGCATTAGACAAGGCTGCGTTATGTTCTCCTGATGTTCAATATATAAATGAACAAATGCCTAAGAATGGCTTTCTTAGATGAACAAGGTGTTGATCTCGGGACCGTGAAAGTTCGTGGACTGGCGTTTGCAGATGATAAGATAGTTACAGCAGAATCATTCGATGATTTGCAGAGAATGATGAGCGAACTGGATATCAGCATGAAGAGTATGGGTCATAAGATTAACGTGAATAAAACAAAAATTATTGTGTTTGAAAGAAGGGGTGAGAAAACTATATGCAACATTGCCTTAAACGAAGAGTGGATTGAACAAGTTGATGATTTCTTGTATCTTGGAAGTTTATTTATTGCTAAGAGAAAGATAGATGCAGAGATATCCAGACGTATAAACGAGGGTAGGAAGATTATCGGCAGTGCACACTCAGAAAAAAATTGAGTTGATTCAATATAACAGTTTATTGAGCCTAGTTTGTTTGTTAAAACCAAAAAATTTGGTTGACGCAACTAAATATTTGGTTCTTCTTAAAAAAACACAATGGATTCATTTGGTCGATTCAAAGTAATTGTTTGTTTGATCGTGTTTAGTAGATTCAACCAAAGGAATGTGTTGAGCGGAAAATATTATTTATTAGAAAATGATTTGGTTAATTTTACGAAATAATATCATTGATTCAACCAAATACTTCAATTAGTTGCACTAAACATAACGACGCAGATTACAACAGCTCAAGCTGGTGGCCAGTTCGTGTCGCAAAGTTTCTTATCGTATCGTATGTGCATTATTCGAAAAAAAATTAGTGATTTGCACAACTAATTGACACCATCAATAATTGGATCATTAAAAACATGTGGTCTGCAGCAGTATGCGGAACATTTTTACCAGGAGGACCTGCTTAGGATAAGTTCAAACAAAATAGTTTTAAATGCACGATAATTTTCATGAGCTGTCACTATATCGCGGTACAGCGAATTAATTAGCTTCTCCTGCATTATTAATTAATATTATAGTCGGTCGGAACGACTACTAAAAAACTCACGGGAATTCTATAAAATCCCTTGAAATTCCAAAGTTTCATAAAACTCTATGAAATTCTGTGCAATATCTTAAATGCCCGTGAAATTTTAGAAATCGCTTTAAATTCTACAAGATGTAATAAAAATCTATGAAATCCTATAAAATTCTACAAAAGCTTACGGAATTGTAAAAACCCCTCATATCCCATACAACATCCATAAAATTCTGTGACATCTTTTGCAAGTTACAAAGAGATAATATAATTTTACGGAAATCAAAAATCCCAAATGTTGAAAAATACCTGAAATATAATTACCAAAATTGCAAATTGTCGTAAAATGAAAATTTTTGAAATTTCAAATTATTGAGAAGAATAAAACTATCAAAAATCTTCAACAACGATTTTGAAATATTAGTTCAAGAAATACCGAGACTGATTTTCCATCTCCGAAACTGTTGCGCCTAGAAAGTTGGGTCTTGGTTGTAATACCACCTGGACCCTCCCTTCCACGCAGGAGAAAGGGCAACCCGAAAACTTTAGTCAGTCTAGGTATCGCCTTGAATTAGTGTTCTTGGATTTCTGTGCCTGGAAAATGTAGGACGAGAAAGAGCAGCGTGTGCATCAAGTTTTGTTTAAAACCTTTAAAACTCAGCAAAACTGCCACGGAAACTTTTGAAATATTAGAAACTGCTTATGGTAAATATTCTTTGAGCCATGCTACAACTTTTGAATGATGAATGAGCCTAAGCAATAATCTTCTCAATGGAAGTCACATGGATCCTCAAGACCGAAAAAAGTGCACCAAGTGCGTTCAAGAGTCAAGACCATGTTAATTGTTTTTTTCTGACACGGAAGGTATTGTGCACTCAGAATTTGTTTCTCAGGGCTCTACAGTGAATCAACATTTTTATATTGAAATTTTGAAACGTTCAAGTAGGTGATGCTGTTCGTCGTAATAATATATTGTGTGACAAGTGCGCGAAGTCACACATACTTTTTTTTTAAACAACTGAGAGCAAAGTGTGCGAATAACTGGCCGAATTTAATCCGCCAACGGTTAGGTGTACGCGAATAAATTCTGCCATAAAATTTAAGAGTCGAGCACTTCGCGCACGCTAAGCAGCCACGAGAAACCGAACTTCGCACGCAGTTGTTTAACGAAAAAACTTTGAAGCGGAAATCCAGTGAGTATATGCTGCACCATGACAACGCTCCTCCCACACTGCGCACTTCGTCACCAAATTTTTAACAAAGAATGGCATTCCAAGTGTGCAAGAATCACCGTATTAACCTGACATGGCTCGGTGCGATTTCTGGCTGTTTCCATAACTAAAAGTAATAATAACAGTAAGGAAATTTGAAGACATGGAAAGCATCACACAAAGTACGACGGCGGTTCTAAAAGCGATTCCTCAAAATAATTATAAAAAATGTTTCGAAAAATAGCAGTACCGCTGGCATAAGTGTATAGCTTCAGAAGGAGAGTACTTTGAAGGAAAATAAAGGTTTGTAATGATAACTAATCAATTCTTTTTGTAATTCACACAGTCTCGGTATTTTTTGAACAAACCTCGTATGCAATAAGAATGTTTTGAAGCCAGTCTTATCCATGAAGTGCGAAAGAGATGCTCTTATGCGCCATCAACTAGGCGTCTCTCTTACACTTACACTTCTCTATGACCTTTTTGAAAACATTCTTACTATATACGTGCATAGTTTGAAATTTAAAAGGGCTCTATCAATTTCAAACTATGCAGGATGCAACCTATACAGGGTTTCTGATGAATATGGTTACAAAAATAAATAAGCACTCGCGGACAATGGTCCAAGGAAGGTCTCGACGGAAAAATCGCCAAGCCAAGGCGAGAACAATCGCGCTGAAGGCTGCGTGGTACCAGAGAGAGGTGATATAAACGGTGTCCCTAGGATATCCGGTCGCCTCCTAGAGTATTGAGACCTTACCCCCGTATGCAGAGCACTGCGGGGGCGAACCGCACATTTCCCTAGTTGGAGGGGAGTTGGATGAAGAGGAAGAGGAAGAAGGGAGAATGCTGGCCAAGTCTCAAACAAAGCAATACAAGATTTCCTTGAACGAGAAGAGGAAGGATGAGGTCAGGCTGCTCGATCAAATGAAGTCTGTACTCAATATAATGGTGGAATTTTGTGGAACTAAGGAGAACATGTTCCGGCCAATCAGAGATGGTCTGGATGAAGTGTTGTAGGTGCACATGAGTTTCCATGCATGGCGCCCCTTTGCGAACCCTATTTCCACCCGCGCCCCTTGGATCCCAGTCCGCCGCTGGTAGGTGCTAAGAAAGCAGAAGGCTAAGAGAGAATCCAGTAGGTCGTTCAAGTTGTCTTACAACTGGTTCGTATTGGAAACACTCGCATGACAGTTAAGGTAGAGAAAGCGGCCTACGGGACCAAAGGAGCTGATCAGTAGGACATCGCAGGCGCCCAAAAAGGAGACTCAGACTGTCAACCATGCCGAGGCAACTCCTGCACCAGTTATCCGAAAGCGGACGAGAGAGCCTACCATGAGCCCCACGAATGCTAACGCTTCCAAACCGACGATGAAGAAGCCCAAGACTCGGGTTGGTGGGGCAGAGCCATCATCTATCAGAAGCGACGAAAGAAATGAGAAACCTGCAACCAAAACTTTAATGGAGAACGAGAACATGAGGCGTGCACACCCCGAAGCGGTCCTCATCAAACCGGTTGAGGAAGTGAGCTACGCCGAGGTCCTGAAAAACCTCAAAAGTATGTAAGATCAAACCTGACGAAGTTGATGTCAAAATTAAGGGAGTCAGGGAGACAAAGAAGGAAGAAGTTCTCATAGAAGTCGGGGCTGAAGCAGGGGTCAGGGTAAAGTTAACCTCTGTCATCAGGAAGTCTAACGGGATCTCCAAGGGGATCTCCGAGCTGGAGATTCTCGACCTCGATACGACGACGGAGGAGTCTACATTGAAACTCCTACGTTTTTCCTCGCTTTTCGCACGTGTTTTGTCTTGTGACTTTTTATATCATGTCAATGTGACAGTTTATTAGTATGCGTCAATTTCATATCTTATAAAATTGTCTTCACACTTGAAGCAACATGAAGTTGTTCCCCTTGCATGGAAATGCTTAATCATTAATTTTCAAATTATTATTTTTGTGCTTCAAATTAAAATGATTGAATTTTAAAAATTGTGATGCATAATTAGAAAATTAATCTCTTTTAACGACTTGGTTTCAAGATTCTAATTTAAGAATGGTTTGGAATTATTCAATTTTTAACCCTTCAAGTATGAATTCATTAATTTTTAATGTTTTCGATTAGAAAGCACATAATTTTCAACGTTTTTGGAATAATCAAACTTTAAAGGTTCACAATATTTGAAATTCTCCGATTATTAATGGTGAAAATGACAGTAATTTTTTTTTACAGAAATCACATTTTTTGGTAAAAAAAATGTATTCAATAACTTTGAATGTCACTTGATACTATGCATGATATGATACTTATTAATAATAATTATTATCTTTAAAATTTGTATAATTTCAATTTAAAATTATAGTTTTGTTTACACACTTCTAAAACAGTTTAATTTTTGAGGCCTTTAAACTAAAGTTTCTTTTTGCTTTAAAAGGTTAAATTCGAAAATATTTGGTTTGAAGACTCTTAATTTTTGGAGGATTCCAATTTCAAATTTCGCAATTTTGTAGGCTACTGCTTTAAATTTGTACAATTTTGAATGTTTTATTTTGAAATAGTATCTAATTTTGAAGCAAATAATATAGTGTGATAGTTTATGAAGAAAAAAATTTGTTGTTGGGACACATATTTACCGAGGGGGAAAGTCAAAAATGAAAATGAAAAATAAATTCGACTTCTTTGAAATTAAGATTTCTCTTTTTCTGTATTTTTTACTGAAAGAAATGCTTAGTTTTTTTCTTCTTTACATACCTTCAGGTTGAAAAATCAACATTTTACTATGTATTCGTAAAAATAAGCAATCAGTAGGTTTTGTGCGGATAATATCTCCCTTAACGATTTATGACTCTTTTAATATCAATTTCAAAAATGTTCTCACTACAGTTACAATAAGGTTCTTCATACTCTTTCTTTCGAACATAAGCATCATTGATGACCTGGAAAAATGTTTGATAACCGGAAAATGACCAGAAATTTGTTTTTGTTTTTAAAGGCCACCCTGAAATATTTTAGATTTATGTTGGAAATTTAAATGCTAATATTGTAAGATAATTTTTAATTGATAGCCATAATGTATGTATTAAATCTCTCCCTTTTACGGGTTTGAGGGCCTCCGTTCCCTTTACAATCAGTTACAAAAGTGCCTTAATCTACTTATTCTAACTTAACTATATAGCTTAAATTCAAACTTCTCCGTTATTTGCTACTATTTACAAACTATAAGCGCACGAGCGAGCTTCCAGGTCTTCCGTTTTCTCTCATGAACTTTTAATTTCATAGTTTTTTCGACTTTTTACTTTACTTCTCTAATTTATTTTTTCCTCTAGACAAACTCTTGGCTTTATCTTGCTTCCTACCCCTTATTCTCCCTCAGATCTTCCAGTCTCTCCATCCATCACACTGCCTGACTGTTTCCATCCAGAATTCCCTGTCACACAATCATTCACACTTCTGCCTTCCTCTTTTACAGGTATTCTGGTTCCTCTACCAGTTTAACCATCTTATACCTCTCCTCTCTTTCTTCCGAATCTCACTTAGAAATGCTTGTGCAATTTTGCTTCCCTCTTCAGCTCCTCTTCAAACTTTAAAACTCTCTTAAGTTGTCTAACTACCAATTTCTCTCTTCCTAGGTCTTTCCTCAACATATCTCCTGGGCAGCTCCAGCTCACCCCCATGACCTACCTCATGAATCTTTCATGAAGACGTTCCACTCTTTTATGCTCCTTCCATCCCCAAATCTCCACTCCATAACAAAAGACTGTCCATACTAGCACATCGAACATGCATACTCTCATCCTTCAGTCGTCCTTGAATCTTCTCTTCTCTATGTCCCAAACTTAGCCTATTATTTTACACCCACACTCCATGCTTTTTCTCACTTGCAGTTCGTTGCCGCCCACTTCTTCAAACCAGAACCCTTAGTAATAGAATTACTCCACTAATTCCACCAATTCTCCGTTAATCTCCCATTCGTACTCTACTTTACTCCTTTTATTCCTGAAGCACATTATCTTGATCTTACTTGCATTTATCGTTAAATCTTTTCCTCCCACGTATTCTTCCAACTCTCTTATCATCAAGTTCATCCCTCTTTCGTCCTCTGCCAATAGTACAACATCATCCGCATATGCCGAAGAATAAATCTTACTGCTACCTAGGATCGTGCTCCCTTTTTGTTTCTCCTTCAACTTTTCCTCTAAGTTTGCCAACATTAGACTGAACAATAACGAACTCAGTGGGCAACCTTGCCTGAGCCCCCTTCCTGTCCAACACTCCTTTTCTTTCTCATTTCCTATCCTCACTCTGAACTCAGCCTTCACGAAAATTCCTTTTATTCTTTTAATCAGCCCTTCGTCTACTCCCCTCTCTTTAATAGCTTGCTACAGCACTCTTCTGTTCACTGAGTCGAACGCTGCTTCGAAGCCCACGAACAAAGCCACTAGTTTCCCTTTTTTCCGCCCCAAATTGCTATTAATAGATAGTTTAGGACGTAAATGTTATCAGTTGTTCCTATTCTTTCCTAAAGCCCGTCTGGTTACGTGGAATTCTTCCTTTTTCTTCTACTTCTTTTTTTTTCTTCTTCTATTTGTGCAATAACCTCATTAGTCAAAACTAACCCACTATTCTACTAATCTACCTCCATAGGACTGCCCTTAGGCCCTTGATCATTACGTTCTTTTTCCTCTTTATTCTTTGCTCCCCTTCTATTCGTCTTCCTACCTATGTTAATCTCCTACGTAGCCTCTCATTCTCAACATGCATGCTCCTTCCACCTTTTTTTTGCTTCCTCACTAAAAATTACCGCAGTCATTCTTTGCTCAGACTTTGCTTCTAATTTGCTCACTTCCTCTTCTATTCCTTTCATCTCCTTTTGCATATTTTTTACTTTCCCTCTGTCGATTTTCTATGCTTTCTAGTTTTTTCCAGACTTTCTCTTTTTCGCCTTTCCATAATTCGTCCCACTCTTCTCATTTCTTTCTCACTTTCCGTACCTCCTCCTTGAGCTCATCCCCTTGCCTCTTCATATCCACAATTCTCCCACATATCTCCTCCCTGAATCCTTTCAATATTGCTTTACTGCTCACGAGCATGTTTCTTTCTCCCCTCTCTCTTTCCGGCGTTTTTCTTTTTATCTTACTTTTCCTATAGTTTTTACCCATCTTTAATTCTTCATTCACCTCCTCTCTTTTCCTTTTTTTCTCTAATGATTTTTCCCCTCCACTACCCATATTCTCGCTGCTTGTCGCTCTCATCCGTTTTTGCCAGTCGTGAAGGAACCTGCTCGATCCCACTCTATGCGAGCGCGATGCAGCTCTGTTGAATCTTTGTAGATTCGTGGGCGGTAGACCTACTTCGCTTATTGACTGTTCCTCGACCTGCTGTGGTTGCCGCGGATGCCCCACTCTTGACCGATGTCTGGTGTCGCTCGTCACCACTACTTTCACCGATTGTATCAACACCCGCCTTATGCCCACTCGCGTCTTCCAGCATGTTCCGTGTCGGCTCGTTATCCTCGATTGTAATCCTCTTCTGCCGTCTACCGTCCCCTGTCTGGACTCTGCGTTATGAACATGCTGTCCTACCTTATCTACTGCGTAAGACTCGCAATATTGAAGCCTCTTTTACTCGACACCTCACATCCCTCACCCGCTACTTTTTTACCCCCTAAACATTCACAAGACTAGCACAAAACTCCCCCTCTTGTACCAATTTTTTCCTCCCACTGCTTGCTCGTTTTGCCTCTCCACCCTGTACACTTCCACAACTCCTGCCCCCTGACAAAATCCCAAATTTCTTGCAACATCCGGCCTAACGTCAAAATCAGCCCTCACTTTTCCCTTTTTCCATCACCTTCACACTTTCATCCACGCCCTTCAATCTCACTCAGACTCTCACCCCTGAATTTTTTTCTCACTATACTTTCATCGCGCTCAATTCTCTTCGCCCTTCTCAAAACACTTCAAACTGAACTTAAAAAAAAACACTTCCGAATTAAAAGGCTTGAAATTATGCAATTTCAAAAAATGGAATCGTAGCGATCTTGTTTTGTATTCTTTTTTTAATTTTCAATTTTCAATGTGATATTTAGAAAAATATATTTGATTGGAAGATTTCAAGAATGATTAATAATTCTAAATCAAGCGTTAAAGATTAAACGGTTTAAAATTAAAACGTTAAAAATTGTGTTGTTTACAATCAAAATAGATAAAACTTGAATCATCTGCAATTGATATGTCAGCAGTTAAATAATTTCTTTAATTTTGAATGGTTACAATTTTAGAGTTTTTAATTTTTAGACGGTTCAAACTTACTTGAAATAATTGAAACTTTAAAGTGTATCAGTATAAAAGTTTCAATATCACAATTCTTGGTAATTATTATTTTTTGTCAGTTTTTAATGAAGTTCGGATTCGTCTAATTTTCAACGTTCAGTAGTAGAAATTTTTTCATTTTTAGAGTTTCGTAGCCCCGGACAGAAACTCTTACAGTTTCAGTCGGGTGTCCGTTCATCCGTCATGTCGTACTTTTTTCCCAGTAGGGCGGGGAAGAGAGGGGAGGGTATAATGAAGGAAAGTGAGGGGAGACTGAGGGAGTGGGAGGAGAAGTGAGGTAAAGTGAGAGTAGGAATGGAGGCGAACGAGGGGAAGGGTAACGAGGGAAGTGGGGAAAGGGTAGCAAGGGGAGAGGAGGGGAAGTGAGAGTAAATTAGGGGGAGCGAGGGGAGGGAAGAAAAACATTTTAAATACTATATTAAATAGGCTACGAAACCCTTTTTTGGGCGCATGTCACCTACTTTTACTAATTTTTAATGTTTCACATTCAAAATTACTGCAATTTGAACGTTTTTTAAAATAATTTAATTTTTAAGCTTTATAATTGAAAACTGTTCCATTTTGTACGAACGCTTTGAATAAGAAATTATACAGTTTCAACTCCTTCCTAATAAAATTATCCAATTTTCAAAATTTTAGTCTTCAATTTTTAACGGATCATGGCGCCTTGAGAGCTTTCAAAATTTTTCAGTTTCAAATTCTTTCAATTTAAAATTATTCAGTTTTTAATGCTTTCATTTAGAAATGATACAAGTTTAATTGCTTTTCATTACATTCGAAATAGTGTACTTTTTCCAAAATATTACCCAATCTAAAATTGTTTGATTTGGAACGTTTTCAATTTAAAATCGTTCAATATATTTTTTTCATTTCAAACCCTTTCAATTTAAAATGATTGTTTCACAATTTTTTAAAAATCTTTAATATTTGAAAATTTGTTTAATAATGGATTTTGAAATTGTTGATATTTTTAATTTTGGGAAATGAAAATCCAGGGACATCAACGCGCGCTTCGCGCACGTGCGTTTACTGCTAGTTCACTTTTAATTCAGCAAAGACATATTTCACTGATTACACAAGCCTATTTTTTTTACTTTTTTCCAGTTGCTCAAGAATAATGAATAATTTCCGGTAGTTTTTTACGCGCTGAACCCGAATCTGGCAGCGAAAATACTGTACCACGTCAGGATTTTCAGAAAAATGGGGTTGAAATCCCCAAAATTCACGTTTTTGGTGGCCATTTTTGAAAACTCGTGCCGGGTGAATCCGATGTGCTAGAGATTTCTACAAGCAGTCAAATTGAAACCTAAACATTGTACTTTACCGTAAAATTGCGCAATCTTCAACAACCGGCTTGATTGGTCGTCTGAAACAATTTTTTTATAGGGGTGTGTGCATGCACACGGGGTGAAGTTGGACGGTTATCCTGTCAAGACTCACTAACTAACAAGTGGACAAAGGAAGCCGGCTGTTGAAGATTGCGCAATTTTGTAGTAAAGTATATGGTTCAACCTTCAATTTGACTACTTGTCGAAATCTCTAGCACGATGGATTCACCCGGTACGAATTTTCAAAAACGTGATTTTTGGGGGTTTCAATCCCATTTTCTCAAAATTCTGACGTGATGGACATTTATCGCTGCCAGATTCGGACTCATCGCATGAGAAATTACGGAAATCGATTCCTTGTCCTTAAACAACCGATCTCATGCAGGCTTGTATTATACACGATCTAATAATATAAAGCGCATAGTAGGCTAAGCCACATTCTGGGGACTTTTAGCGTTGCAGTACTTGTTTTGCACTTCAACTGTTTCTACGATCTTTACTTGTTTCTTCCTCTATCGGTTCGTTTATCATGTTCATTTGTTTTTCTATTGGAGGTGCAGGCTGTATATAATATTCTGGGGACTTTTAGCGTTGCAGTGCTTGTTTTGTCACTTTAACTGTTTCTGCAATCTTTACTTGTTTTTTCGTCTATCGGTTCGTTTATCATGTTCATTTGGTTTTCTATTGGAGGTGCAGGCTATATATAATATTCTTTCCATGGCACAATCAAACACTGCACTCTCAATTGATTCCCATAGTCACACTTTTGTCACTTCAACTTTTTATGCAATCGTCATTTGTTTTTCATCCATCGGTTCGCTTCTCTTATTTTTTGTTTTTGTATTGAAGATACAGGACAGGACAGTCTAATACTGCGTGTGGGTCAGTTGAAAGGAAAAGTCTTTAGGAAAGACTTTATCATGAAATCAGTTTGTTTTCAGAAGATTTATTCTGTTCATTAATTTATTGCGTTCTTCGATGTTCGTATTTCTCTGTTGACTTTGTATTTCTCGGAGCTGAGACTTACGAGTATCATTCATTGTTACCTCAACTGTTTTGAGTGTACATTTTTTTTTATTATACAAACACTGATTTTCATATTTTGATCTGTTAATGCAACTTAAGGTTGCATGTTATGGTATTCGTATATTTTGAAGCATAAAATATTAATGATTCAGCGTATAATGAAAAAGTCGTACGAATAACTATTAGTCACAATTTCTTTACTTTTTGCGCAATTAGCACACGCAAAATTAGTTGAAAATACTCGGTTACTTGGTTCTATCTTTATGATATTCGATTTGACTTGGTACAGTAGAAAATGTCGGATTCATTGAAAAACCCTAAGTGCGCTGGGTGTAATATAGTAGGTTTTGGAATAAAGCAACTGGTCGAAGTAAAAAAATTGAAACTGAAGATGAAGCAAGGAATTACAGTGATACGCTTCAACGAACAATCATTGTTCACGATTATTTTGTGGATATTGTCGACTTTCTCAATATAAAAAAAAAAGCTCGATGTTGAAAACGAAAACGATCATCTAAAATCAACTTCTGATGATCCAGCAGTCAATATACGACTCAAACCTCAAGTAGACAAATCAATTGATAAAAGGATTGAAGTTCCAATTTGGAAAACCGTATCGACTCACAAGTATTGCTGTATTTTGTTCTTCCACATAAAATATTACCGTCATTTCAAAAGAAGCTCGTTTGCAATCTTTCATTCAGATGAGAATTCATAGGTAATCGGTGTTGTCAAAGACATTCAATTAAAAATCAATTCTATGAGGAAAACCTTATCCTCTTAAAGGTACATTCTAATTCGTCAAATCTTACCGCTTCAGAGTTGACGAAAATAATGGAGAATCTCTCCATTGAATGTGATTCAACACTTCATGATATAATCGGAGATTACAGTCTTTCCGAAAAACAGCTCCTTATTTTTACAAGCTTAACATGACAGAATATTATACAATTAAAAGACATGTGGTCTTCAATGCGAAGCAGGCAGACGGTAACTCAAATAAAATGTTGACTTTCATTCTTCAACTTGAATACGAACAGCTTGTTTTTGAATATTCAACAGCAGTGAACAAATCATTTGAAGAAGATGTGTTGCCTTATCGTTTTGGAGTTATATCTTCTATCAGAGATGACTTCATCAAAGATCACACAACCGAAATTGCTAAGACTTTGTTTAAAGCCCGTGAAAATTTATTTTCAATCTGTAATGGAACATATTCACGCCATCAAAAATGTTTGAACAATAAGTTTTAAAGGAAGTTTCATTCAGGTCAGAAAAAAGTTCCACTTTGTAAGCCTTCTACAATTTGCACAAGTGACGGGTATGTGGCTAATACTCGTATGTTAGCACCATATCCTGCGAATCTGAATGATGCAGAGATCTTGAGAACTCTTTTACAGGATCCGAACGGCTTGTGCAAGTTTTTGGAAGAAAACGATTATGTGGTTCTCGATCGTGGCTTCCGAGATGTGATAGCTGAGTTAGAGCTCGAAAAACACAACGCATTAATGCCTGCTTTGAAGGGATGCGTAAGCAATTGAAAACGAAAGAATCCAACGAGTCCCGCTAAGTAACAAAAATTCGTTGTGCAGTGGAAGTTGTCCACGGGATACTGAAGCAAACATATGGGCTCTTTGTCCACAAATTCGACAACAAATTGCTTCCGAATATTGGTACCTACTTCCGAATTGCATCATTCTTAAATGATCAATTCGGTGAATGTTACAGTCTGATGCAGAGTTTTCAAATGAGATCACAGAAAGAATGAAAGTCAGAAGAGATGTTAAGAACACTTTGGCTATTGAGACAGAAGAAAAAGGTTGGTTCCGAAAGAAACATGTCTTTCAAAGTGTTTCATCAATTGACATCTTGGACTTTTCAGAAATGACAGAAGGAGACTTGAAAATTCTGTTTACTGGAGCATATCAATTATTACAGGCTGGAATGATTGATGAAGATGGTCAGATCAAATTGCAATACGTTAAAGAACAATCTGATGCATTAAAATTGCAAGTTCAATCTCGTCACATTTTACGGAAAGTGTACAGATGCTTTGTAAAATATGAGCCAAATAATACCGATATTCCTGGATTGTTAGAGTATGCATGTGAATGTGCCAACGAAAGTAGGACTGTTGACTGCTGCTCACATATTGGAGCAATAGTGTAATATCTGGCTCATGCAAGGTACCTGTCTGAAACTGTGAAGCCAGCGGAAATACTCAGCCAAATATTTCAGCAGGACAGCACTCTGTCGGTAATTGAGGACGACAGTGATGAAGATTGAAAAGGTCTCACAAGAACCCGTTTCGTAAGAGGCGAGGGGATTCACGATAAACAAGCACCCCGTAACAAAGGGTCTGAAATCGTACTGTAACCTCCGCATGGTGGGCCCTGGAAACTACATACAATTATTTTAGGCTAACTACAAGCGTTCAGATCGACAGAAAAACTGTCTTACCAATTTACTTATTTTCCATTTGAAATTTCGAACTTGAAATTGGAAGAAAGCTAGTTGTAGGGGTGGTGGCCACTGAACGGTGGTTGTTGCACAGTAATAATCAGCAGCCCTAAGAAACCATTCCTGCCACATTTAGCGAGCCTCATCTCAGCTGCCTTCAAATAAAACAGACAAAAAAATTTCAAATAGAAAATAATCACACCAGTCACCTTCACAAGACTCTAGTAGATATCACCTACCCACAGTAATAATCAACCTACACAAGAAGCCACCCCTACCACACTTAGTGAATGCCATTCTAGCTGCCTCCAAGTGAAGCAGCCCAAAAAATGTCAAATTAGTGTGAATTTCAGAGTGTCTATTGGCAATGTAAAACTCTGAAAAAGATTATTTTCAGTTAAGCCATATTTACGTAGAAGAGAGGGGCTGCTTTTTGGGATTAAGGGTTGCAGTTCAAAAATCGCGGTTGATGATTTTGAGTAGCTTAATGATAAGAGACTGTATTTACACTGTGAAATTCTGAAGAATATTATTTTTTGACAAACTTGTATCTGCGTTTTACAATAAAGGTAGTTTTTATCCATAAGGGTTAGAGCCTAAGATTTGAAGTTGGTATTCAGAAGGAGCCCAAAAATCATTGACTCTGCTAACACTGTGAAATTCTGAAAAAGATTACTTTTGGCAAAGTCATATCAACGTGGTATAGGAGGGCTGTTTTTTGGTGTTAAGGGCTGGAGCCCGAAAATCAAAGTTGGTATTTTTGAGAGGCCCAAAAATCCAAGACTCTTTTAACATTGAAAAATTCAGAAAAAGGGTATTTTCCGACCAACTCATATCTACATGGTACAGAGGGGCTGCTTTTTGGTGGTAAGGGTTAGAGTCCGAAAATCGCATTTGGTATTGTTAAGGAGCTCAAAATTCAGAGACCTCATTGACACTGTAAAATTCCGAAAAAGATTTTTTTGACAAACTTATATCTGCGCTGTAGAGAGGGATTGATTTTTGGCTGTGAGGGTTATAGCCCGAAAATCAAAGTTGGTATTCGTGAGGAGCCCAGAGTAAGAGACTTTATTGAAACTGTAAAATTATAGAAAAGATTATTTTTTAACGAAGTTATATCCACGTGGTGCAACAGGGGTAGTTCTTAGCCATAAGGTTTAGAGTCCAAAAATCGAATTTAGTATTTTTGAGTGGCCTAAAAATCAGAGACTCTGTTAACATTGAAAAGTTCTGAAAAAAATTATTTTTCAGCACAGCAATATCTACGTGGTACAGCAGTGTTGCTTTTTGGCATTGAGGTTTGGAGCCCAACAATTGAAGCTGGTATTTCTATGGAGCAAAAGCGATGCCCACAAATTAAATGTGCTTCATTTTCTAAAATGTTGAATTCTCATGCAAGGGATGATTTTGCAACATAAGGGTTGCTGTTTGGTGACTGAATTTTAGGGGATTCAGGAGCCTAAGAAGAGCCCAATAATGTGGCAGAATTCAGTTAGTAAAATTTGAATTTGTGAAAGTTGAAATTTCTCCAAGAGGGTTGATTTCGGGACTCAAGGGTTGTTTTGGGGCAATCGGTTCTTGCAGTTTTTGAGAACCCGAAAAAGCTCAAAATTCTGGTTAAATTAATTTTTCATTTTTTAGTATTCTAGACAGTCGAGGCGCTAGGTTAATGTAAGCTGGTACCTCCACAAGAAAATTGATTTTTTGAAAAAAGTAAAGAAGTCCGAAAATTTTTATTGGTGCCCCAAACATGCCTAAATTTCTGAGCTGTGTAGAATGCCGAAATTCGATTGTGGAGGTTCTAGCTTAGTGGACTTGAAAAAAATGTCAAATAAATAATAATGACCAAAAGGCCAACCCCACCACATTTAGTGTACTCAATCCCGATTTTTTGGCTCCAGCCCTTTACGTCAAAAAGCAACCCCTCTGTACCACGTAGATATGACTCTACAAAAAAAAAATTTTTATCAGAATTTTTTAATAATAACAGAGTCTCTGATTTTTGGGCTCTTTATAAATGCTAACTTCGATTTTAGGGCTTTAACTTTTATAGCTGAAGAGTACCCCCATCGTACAACGCACACATAACTTTTTCAAACAATAATCTTTCTCAGAACTTCACAGTGTCAATGCAGTTTCTTATTTTTGAGCTCCTAAAAATCATCTCCTGCAATTTTTGGGTTTTAATCGTGGATGTCAAAAAGCAACCCCTCATTACCACGTAGATATGAGTTTACAGAAAAATAATCTCTTTCAGAATTTTACAGTGCCAATAGGGTCTCGTATTTTTGGGCTCTCTCAAAATACCAACCACCATTTTTGGGCTCTATCCCTCAACGTTAAAAATCAAATAAAGGATAGGGTTCGCTAAATGTGGTAGGGGTTGTTTTTTTGGGGCTGCTCATCATCATTGCGGGATGGGTAACATCCACTAGAGTCTTCTGAAAGTGACAGGTGTGATCTTTTATCATTTAAAATGTTTTGGTCTATTTTACTTCAAGGCAGCATAGATGGGATTCGCTAAATGTGGAAGGGGTGGTTTTTTGGGGTTGCTGATAATCATTTGGGATTGTTGATTTCCAGTAAAGTCTTTTGAAGGTTAGTGGTGTGATTATTTCAAATTTGAAACTTTTTGGGCTGTTTTACTTCAAGGCAGCTGAGGTGGGGTTCGCTGAAAATGGTAAGAGTGGTTTCGTGGCGTTGCCCATTATCACTTTGGGCTGACTGATAATCATTTTGGGGTTGTTGGTATCCACTAAAGTCTCGTGAAGTTATTTGTGTGATAATTTTTAATTTAGAATTTTTTGGGCCGTTTTAACTGAAGGCAGCCGAAAAGCCACCCTCTGTACCACGTAGATACTACTGTGCTGAAAAATAATCTTTTCAGAACTTCTCAATGATAACAGAGTCTCTGATTTAAGGGCCCCTCAAGAATACTAACTTAGATTTTAGGGTTCCAACCCTTACAGCAAAAAAGAAACCCCTCAGTGCCAAGTAGATATGATTTTGCCAAAAAATAATATTTTTCAGAGTTTTTCAATGTTAACAGAGTCTCGTAGTTTTGGGCTTCTCACAAATACCAACTTTGATTTTAAGGCTCCAGCCCTTGCAGCTGAAAAGCAATCCCTCTCTACAACACAGATATAACTTTATTAAAAAATAATCTTTCTCAGAATTTTACAGTGTCAATAAGATCTCTGATTTTGGAGCTTCTGAAAAATACCAACTGCGATTTTTGGGCTTAAACCCTTAACGCCAAAAAGCAGCTCCTCCGTACCATGTAGATATGAGTTCGCCGGAAAATATTCTTTTTCAGAATTTTTCAATGTTAAAAGATTCTTGGATTTTTGGGCTCCTCAAAAATGCCAGCTTTGATTTTCGGGCTTCAGCTCAAAATCATCAAGTGCGATTCTTGGGGTGCAACATTCAATGCCAGAAAGCAGCCCCGCTGTCCTACGTAGATATGGCTTCACAGAAATTTTTAAAGGGCCAAAAAAGGCCTAAAATTCTGGTGTATTTGCTTTTTTCAATTTCTTAAATTTCCTGTAGTGGAGGTGCTGGCGGCCAGCACATTCACACACATGTCGGTTTTTTGAGGAAAATGAAAAAGCCCGAAAATCGGCATTGGTGCCCAAAAAGAGCCCAAAAGTAGCCCAAAATTCTGAAATGCTCATATTTATGTATATATCTATAAAATATTTCTGCATCGCTAACTTCTGGAGTGGATTCTATTGGTCGAATATCCTCAAATTATGTGAAAAAGACTCATATAAGATAACATCTTATTCTAAGTTACAAAGTAATCTAATTTTGAACTATAAACTTACAGCATATTATACCAACTCCCTCAGAGCAAATAACCTTCAATTTATGAACTTCAACACAAACCAATTCAGATTTTTCCTGACGTTGATTTTGTTATTGGAACAATTGAAATACGAGGTTTGAGGAAGGTGACTGAAAATTCCTGTTTTTTTGGAATTCGGGAGACTTTGTGTATCCAGATGCTTTTTGTTCAATAATTTTGGAACTTCTTTAGAGCGGCTTTCAATTTGAAGAGTGAGAGGCGTCGATATTATTTAACAGACACGCATTTCACAGAGTCGTTATTTCAATCGGTTATTTTTTCCAGGGTTCCCCCAACATTCATCTTACCAATAAAGGGCTACCATAAAATATTTTAAACAGATTCCAAAGTATAAATTTTGCATCAATCAAAAGGTTTATTAATAAAGTTATTT
>JAUMHM010000016.1:7265801-7278702 GCA_032362435.1 Melikaiella ostensackeni
TTCGATGGATGGGCCGACCGAATCGAAAAAAAATCGATCCGACAGTAGCACGAATCAAATGACAGTTTTTCGACATTCGATCGATGGGTCGATCAAATCGAAAAAAACCGATCCGATTATGCGCGAGTCGAATGTCGGTTTTTCGACATTTGATGGACGGGCTGATCGAGTCGGAAAAAACCGATCCGACTGTAGCACGTATCGAGTGTCGGTTTTTTGACATTCGATCGGTGGGTCGATCGAATCGAAAAATACCGATCCGACGATAGCGCGAGTCGAATCGAAAATGCCATATTCGATCCGACGAAATGCACAAGCCTAATCCGGACCCTCAATTACATGGCATAACATTTATATTCATACTTTACAAAACAAATTGGGCGGATCAAAGAATTGTCCAAATAGATAGGTGTTATGTATTTTTTTCTGCAAAATCGAATTACGCTATTACTTTTTTCGTATCTCAAATATTTTAAGGAATTTTTCGAATGAAAACTGCTTACACAATTCCATGAGATCATTAAATAATGTAATTAGAAAAGTTTATTTTTCTTACAACAATATGCGGTGGAATCGTAGATAATTTTAAAGCCAGCAAAACGTGTTCTATGAAAAGTGGCACTTAGATGCTTATGCCGTGACATCTTTCATTTGTTTATGTAAACATTTCAAAATTTTGAAAAATCGTCGATAAATGCTTCGATGTTTAGAGTACACATATGTAAAAAGTCAATTGAAATACATATATTCATAACAACTACCATAAGCTGCAATCGAAGATACTAAAGAAGTTTCAATCTATTAGCATTTGTTACTTTTTAAGGAATATATCATTACATGCAGGAAATCGTATAAAAAATGAAATGTACGAAGTGTACAATGCAATTATCTAAAAAAAGCTCAAATTGTTAAGAAGGCATGCAAAGCGGTATGAGTGTTATTTTTGACCTGAAGAAAGTTTTAGGATAAGGTGCCAAAAAATCTTTAAAAAATTTTTTTCAACAGAGAAGGGGCATTTTTGGGGAAATCATTTCTTTTGCAAAATAATGGTGATGATACACTTTTTGTATTACTGCAGAGGTTTACCTACATTTTCCCAATCTGGAAAAAAAGTTAAAAAAATTAAAAATCAACAAAATGGCGGTTCTTTTTCTGAAAATAATACTTTTCTTCTAAAAAATATGATAGATACGAGAAAAAGTTCCAAGTCAAAATTTTTGTCTCTGAAGAGACCTACAAAAACTTCCTCTTCCATTTTTCGATATTTCGAACCGTTCTTTGAGAATGTTTTTCGAGTAAACATACACATTAGTGAAGGTACTTGAAAAGGGTTAAAAATATCAAAAAAATGGACAAATTTTTTTTATAGGTTTCTTCAAGGAGAACAATTTTGATCTGGAAGTTTTTGTCGTATATAGCATGTTTTTTTCGAAAAGACACAAATTTTCGATTTTCAGAAAAATTAATTGTTGACTTTTTAAATTTTTTTTCGGATTTGGGCAATTTAAGGAACCCTCCACAATAATAAAAATGAAAAGTCAATTATCCCCATTGTTTTTTGAAAATACCAGACTGTCTAAAAAAATGCCCGTTTTTCTGTTGAAAAAAAATTTTCAAAAATTTTGCGGCACTCTATCCTCAGAATTTTCCTAAAATTAAGCAATAAGAATGAAATCATTCATATGCAGTATTCAGCATACAACTTATCAAATTAAGAATGCATGCATCGACTTATGTATTTCTCCGACGTGTGGACTGCGGCTTCTCTCTCTCTCTCTCTCTCTCTGCAACACCTTGTCACTCAAAGATTCCTAGGAGCCTCATTGATGGTACTGCTACTACTGCGTTCACAGCACAATGGTATTATTAAGAAAGTTCCATCTATTCAGAAGTTTCTTCCTCTTCCAGGAAAGGAGTAATGTATCCTTTTAAAGTTGTGAATAGGTCGAACATTCAACAATACCATCCTACTGTGACCTTGCACTAATACTGTCATTAATCGGGCTACCAGAAGTATTGGTTTAAAAATATTAAATTTGAAGCTGCTTACCGTAAATTACTATTCTATTGTATTTTTTAAGCTTTTCCTGATAGTTTGAGCTCGAACACCACTCTCCACTGTACAAATTACAAAAAATAGCTCCGTCATCTTCAGTTGCAGCTTACGTTAATTGTTACTAATGTATTGAAATTTACTTTTTACGTATTTATACTCAAAATATCGAAGTATTTAAATAATATTTTCAAAAATTTTATAATTGTTTACGCCAAAGATATCGTCATTGGAAGTCAAGGATAATGGAGCAGACGCCGTGAGGAATAAATATAAAATTCTGGTCTGCTGTATATTTGCGCAAACTTGAGCCCTGGCACACCGAGTTATTCGTTTAGAGGGGGTCCAGAGTTTTCATATTCTTTTGGTTTTATCCATAATCTCGATGACGAGAGTTTATTAACTGGAAACGTCCCCTTCAGGCCAGTCTGCGGGGGGTTATCGCCATGGTGGGGCAAGGCACACCTATATTTTCTGAAAGCACTAATTCTCCTCTACAATATTATTATACATTCATGTGCAGCGGAGGTACCGGGAGTTTTGAACATTATTTCGATCGTCAAGAAGAAAATTAATCGTACCTGCGCCGGGCTAGGCTCGGGCACATCTTGCGTTTCTTTAACGTCCACGTGTAAGGTTTTATTTCTCGTGACTTTCATCATCGTGTCTTATCACAGTTCTTATCATGCAGTGGGCTCTAGGACTATTATATCTGCGCTTGCACGTGTATCAGGTGGGCTGGTTTGTTTACTATTTCCTAACCTTTATTTCTAAATCGAGATCTCAAGATGTGAGGTAAATAAGTAAATTAGAAAAGTATAGTTCCACTACCCATATTTCATGCACGAATTTCATTATAATTTCTTATTTTCAGAGTGCCCCCTCTGGATTTAAAACTTTTAGATGTGATGCGGTCAATTTCTATTATGAAATATTAAATATTTAATAATAATATGATTGCCACTGCTGGTGCTAAAGTTTGCCTACAATTTTACAATTACCCATATTCCAATTCGTGATTCCACTGACCTCTCTCATTTTCCAAACACATTTAATCAGTTGTGGAGGTAGTCATGTAAATTATTATCATAGATGGAGCTTTTGCATATTTATATTGTACTTTAGACGAATTCTGTGTATCAATATCTCATACTTTATCCGATGCCACTTAAAATTTGTTGACATTTCCACAGAGTTTTAAAGAAATAAAATACTGAAAATCATATACTGAACACCTACTCCAACTACACTACCCAAAAGTGTCAGATACGAACCTGTCGAATTTTCAGTTAGAAAATGTATGTAAAAGAATTCCATTTGTATGGTAAAATGTCTCACTTGAAAATAATTTTTGGTTTAATAGTTCTTTCAGATCATCATGTTTTGTTTTATATCAAAATAATTTTTTACGGCTTCGACGATAATGTAAAATTTGTAGGAATAATTTTCATTTTGAAAACTTTCTCTATGTAAAAGAGATATATTATCGGTTTATTTATTTGATTCACAATAGACCGGGAAAAAATTATTTTTTTTTGTGGCAAAGCGTTCGCTTCCAAATATTTTTATTTAAAATATATTCTTCAATTTTTACTTCAGGTAAAAAACGGTTTTTTTTAGATAATATTTAATAATAATACATATTAATAATAATCATAATAATAAGTTTAAACAGTCAATAAATTTTTCATTCGATTTTTTCATAGATATACGTAGAAGCGTTTTTATACAATTTAAATTTTGTAAACTAATTTTTATTCCAAAATTTTCTTCTGAAAATTTTTCGAAACATTATGTTTGGTGTTGTTATGGAACATTCTCGGGATTGGTATTCGTGGTAGCAGTTGCGTTCCTTATTCGAGGCAAGATTTATAAAACGAATTTTCGTTTGAAAATTTTTTCTACATAGAAAAGTAATGCTACAAAAACTTGATAACTTTTGACGGACTATAAGAAAACATTTTTTTTCAAGTTTAAGACCATAGGTACTTTAAAATTTTGTTTAAATCATTTTTATTCTCGATAAGTTTAAGCAATGATGACATTAGAAAATTGTTTTGAAAATTATTTTCAGTTGTGAATTTTGTCTACACAGTGGAACAGTAATGTTAGGAAAACTAGATTAAATTTTAGGATCGATGGGAAAAAATTAGTTTTTGTGGCAAAATGTTCTCCTAACCATAATTTTTGCTGTGAATAATTTTTCAGTCTCTGGCTATTCAATTTTGGGAGAATTTTTCCATTATTTTTCAATTGAAATTTTTTTGGAAATAAAATGTGTGTAAGAAAATACATTGTAATATTGAACAAAAAAAGTTTAAACAGTAAAGGGTGATACCATAAAAATAGAGCAACTTTTGGATATAATTTATCCTGATAATTTTTAAGCTCCTACTAGGTTCCTATGTGGTGTATATGGTGGGTGACTTATTTATTACACGATATCTAGAAGGGCCAGTCATTTAGTTTAGTATTTTATGAGAAATTTAAGATTTTGTAAATTATGGCATCTAGGAACTGACAAGTACGGCTGGAGACTGATGATAAACTATAACTATAGTAATAAAACAAGCATAAACATGTTGTATTACGTTTATTTATTACGTATGTTGAGACAATCACATACTAATCTTAAGATAAACAAAAAAAAAGTAATAATACTGTTTTTAAATTATAATCAGTCATTTATTTTAATCAAATCCTTACGAAGCTTTAAGCTTTACATCTAAGTTTAGTCTCACCATTATGTATTATCTTATAAGTAATAATCATATTAATAGGTAGTAATAAAAATTCTCACTTTTCAAAAACATGTATAGCTTTTTTAAGTTTGTAAAATACTCTATCACCTTTAACAATCAAATTAGGAATTGGAAGTTTTTTAATCACATCTTCATAAGGCACATCTGCGACATCAGTTTCGTCTAATTTAAAGAGGTTTTCTTCTTCATTATATATTTTAAGAAAGGTTACCGTTAATTCTCCTTCATCTTCATCATAACTCGAACAAATTGCCGCATAACGGTATTCTTTGTTTTTTTGACAGCAGTTTGACTAGAATATTATTACCACTACCATAAGTTACTTTTGATTTATCACTACGATTCTGACTAAGGCCTGCCGCCCGTAACCTGATGAACCATAAGTATCCCCTTAAAACTTCGTAGGTTACTTTCATTCTCTTTGATCAGGTTATTCATGGTCTCAATTTCTTCATCCTCAATAACAGAAATCTTTACTCCTGGACAGTTTTCACGCAACGTATCAACGAACTCATTTAAATTAGTAATATCAGTCTTCTGTGCAATAACTTTATCCGCAGTTCGTTTGCACATTGCCCCCACACCATCTGGCGCTCCCTTTCCAAGCCCGCCTCGTGGTAATTCCACGAAAATGTCATAACACCCGGGTAAAACTCTTGAACCTTACAGGCGAGTATAAAAAACATTGTTTTGTTTCTATATTGTGTGACAGGGCCGTCACTCAAAAAGTGCAGATTTTCTATACCTGGAGGCAAAGATTGTAAAACTGGCTGTAAATGTGCCCAAATACCTGCAACATTGTGGGCTAAATTAAAAAAAATAGTGCAATAGGAAGTTGTCGAGCATTTTGTCGAAACAACCACGGTGTGCAAAGAGATTTGTGTTCTGGAACCACCAAAATGAAAAAATTGTATCTCCTAGTTACATTTAGTTGTATAGTTTTCAGAAAAATCCATGTGAATTATTGTGCCTTTTTCTGTGAGTGACTGCTTTAGAGATTTCAAGGTTCGATGCTGGTGAACAATGTTCACTTCATGATTAAACAGTTTTAAAAGATCAGCTTCCAGTTGTATGATCAAATCCCGAGGTTTAACACTCACCTTTTCTTTCTTACACTTTGATACAAAACGTTCTTTCTTAGTCTTTGGATCTTTAATCATTTCTTTCCTGTGATTCCACTGTGCAACTAAGACATCTTCACTGTTGTCCAATTCTGCATAGGGTAAAGTTTGAGAGGAGCAGTCATTACACTCTCTAAATGAACATTTTTCAGAGTAGCGATCACAACAGAGTATCTGTAACGCTGAATGGTGGTTATCAAATCCAATAACTTTTGCACTTTTCAGAGCTGATAGTTTGAAATTAATATTTTCATGTACAATACAGGCACAAGTATCACGGTTCGTGAACTTAGGGAGCACAACCCAGAATGGACGTAACTTACAAAATAAGGAATACCCAACAGTCAAGGTATTTGTCTTTAGCAACTTTTTATGCAAATTTTTTAGTGAATCCAACAAGTACCGTTTTTGTTTTTTAACACTATTGCGTGTGATGCATTCTTTCTTCCCTGCAGCATTACGACTTTTGCTATCGTCTTCATAAAATTTCTGAATCAATGTAACTACTCTCTTCTTCCTAGCTTTAATTTTCTTTTCAGAATCTTCAAGTCGTCGTCGGTTTAGCTTTTTGCAGGTCATGGAGTGATTACCAATTCGCCATAGTTTATACTTTTCAGAAGTTGGGCCAGACAGAAGCTTTTTAAAATTAGACTTTTCTTCATGAGTTGTAGCTTTTGCATAATTTTCTGTGATTTGGGTACGTAATACTTAACCAAACAACGCCTTTTTGACTAATTCTTCACTTTGATTCGGGTCTTCTCCCATGTTTTTAATTTTAGTTCTTGGTGTTAGTCCATTCTCTGTTTTTTTCTACCCTTTTTTCAGTTTATTATTATATTTCTTTTGTTGGGTGTTAAGTTTCTCCTTCAATTCTTCAATTTTTGCAGTCTTGTTTTTCAATAATGCATTTCGTAACTTCCGCTGGCGAAAACTTCTTTTTTTGGCTTCATCTCGTCTAACGACTTGCAAATTTCGGTTCTAAATGTTTACAGGTTCTGGAGGTTCATTTTGCTCGGGAACTTCATCGTCAGTCGAGGCTCGCGTATTTTCTGTAAGGTAATTAAGACGGGCTTGTTTAACTTTTTGGTTGTGTCTATAATCAGATGAGTACTTCTTCCACTTTTGTCGAATTTTTCTTTGCTCTCTTGAAGTCATATCTTTAATATATTTTCGCTGGCCTTTCTCCTTCTTTTCCAGATACTTTAGTATTTCTTTCTCCTTGTATTCATCCAATAAAACCGGATCACTTTTGATTTTCTCTAATCGTGCCTTAGCAGCAATTGACTTTCTTAAAGCTACCTCTTTTTTGGACGAATTTGACTTATTTTTATGTGGCATGTCGTCTGTAATACAAAAAACAACCACGTAAACACATGTGTGTACAACAAACTAACTTGCTTCACGTTTTTAATGTAAGTTAGAAGTGAAAATGAAATGAACGTTAGTCCCTGACCCCTTCGTCAGTCCCTAGTTGCATTCATATTAAGGGACTGACGAGCTAGGGACTGACGAATCAGCTAAGAAATTAAATAATACGCTGCTTGAAATTAATTTCAGGTATTAAAATAAGATATAGAACAAACAGTCTTAGATGATACTAAAATGAGACCACTGATGGGATCCCAGCGTCATTTGTTTTACATTAAAAATAGCAGAAATTCAAAAACATGACACGCAAAAAATGATACCATAAAAAAAGAGATCTCCAGTTTTTACAGTGTAGCGCCAAGATCGTTGAGAGAAAAAGATTCGCAAATACTCCGGGGAAATTATCCGGAGAATGAAGAAAGTGCTTAGCGGGTGTAAATTAAACTTTGTTTTAAAATCTTTCTCAAGAAGGAACCAAGCTTTTTGATGAAAGATGTTATTTCCACTGTCCCGAAGAATAAGCCACAAACAAATTTTTCCGAAAACAGAGCATATCAACTATATTATGCTTCGCTAGAATGTCATACCTCCATTTACTAATACATAAAGATACGACAATCTAGCGAAGTAGAATACGAGTCTGTTTGATAAGTAAGGTAAATTTCCCGCTAGATGGCGCTAAAATGAACTTTGCACAAACATGGCCACGGAACAGCGCTCTTCGAACTAAACTTTATCGAGCTTCAGCCAAAACCGACGCTTAGTTTGCATTTGGAGGGAGCGTGCCAGTAGTTTTCGAAAAAATGGAGAAAGAGTTCCGTGCAGCGATAAAACACTTTAATTTAAAAAATTGAACGGCCGCGCAGATCAAAGCGGAGTTAGAGTGTTTGGCGAAGTTTAATCGGAATCCACAGGACTTTTTGCGTTGATTCTTTACTGTGGACGAAACCTGGATCCATCCTTATACACCCGAGACGAAACAGCAGTCAAAGCAGCGGGTACAGCCTGGTAAAAGTGCGCCAAAGAAGGCGAAGACTGTTTTGTCAACTGGGAAGGTGATGGCCACAGTATTTTGGGATTTCCCAAGAATTATCCTCATTGATTACTTGGAAACGGGTAAAACTATAACAGAAACGTACTATACATTATTATTGGACCGTTTGAAAGCCGAGCTACAGAAAATACGGCCACGTTCGGCGCACCAAAAAGTGCTGTTTCATCACGACAACGCACCGGCTCACACCTCCGCAATCGTAATGGCAGAAATACACGAACTGAGCTTCGAATTGATTCCTCATTCACCCTATTCTCCAGACTTGGCTCCGTGCGACTTCTTTCTCTTCCACTACTTGAAGACCTGGCTCGGCGGGAAGTGAAGAAGTAATCGATGCCGTAAATGCGTACTTTGCAGACGTCGAGAAATCTTTTTTCTGAAGGGATGAAAAAATTGGAATCTTGCTGGACTGTGTAGCCCTCGAAGGAGATTATGTTGAGAAATAGAGGCAAACTTTTCAACAACAAAAAATTTGCAATTGCTTCTTTACCAAACTTATCAAACGACCTTCGTACACTTGATGCGCTCTATTTTCGGAAAACTTTGTTAGAGACTATTCTTTGCGGCAGTCGATTTAGAGTGTTATGTGAATGAGAGACTTTAAGTGATGAAAGAAACGTAACAAATGTTCAGAGCTCTAATAAAAGGAGGCGTTGACCTTCCTGTCTTGGAAGAAGAGGCTAGTACACTGAATTACAAGAGATCTCAATTCGCATTGCGTTTCTATTTCTCCCCTCAACTGAACTGAACCTGGTAGCCGTCGGACTTGCTGGCTCCCAGCTCAATGAATGATTTCCGTGCGGCGTTGCCATACCTACATGCTCAATTCTGGACCTGGGCTACTATACTCACGTAACGCGTCATTTGATCGTTCGATCTACACGGTACACACGTGTACACTGAGCACGCCTTTATAACGCATTATGCGAGGTAGAAAAAAGGAACTTTCTCTTCAGCGAATTCTCTTTGAATTACCATTCTATAGCCTCGTACTTCCATCAGTGATGGGATGTAACTACGTAGTTCCTTTTAACTAGTTAATGTAAATAATTACATTTTTTGTAACGATAGTGGTAACTAGTTGCATTTTTTCAGAAATAGTAAGGGGCCATCCATAAATTACGTAACATGTTTTATGCCAATTTTTATCCCTCCCCCAATGTAACAAATCGTAACAAAATAGTTTGGACCCCCACCTATGTTACGTAATGTTTTCAAATATTTTCAACCATGTCTTATTAAATACACAAAATGTAGTAACTGAACTACCAAATAATTAGAAGTTATTAAAATAAAATTAAAACAATGTAGAACACGTTACATTAACAATTACTGGTACATAATACTCATAAAATGTAATAAACCAAGATTATATAATACACAATTTTCTCAAACATTTTATCAAATCACTTAACGTAATATTTTTAATAACAATTTAGAAGTAATTTCAAACAGTGCTAAAAAACTTTATCATGAATTCTCTTAATTCATCTAAATTAACTCCAATTTTATTGAAATCAATGGAATATTTTGGATTTTTTTCATTTTTTCAATGCAATTGAATTCATTTGGAATTTACCCTGAATTCTCATTAATTTATCCTAAATTCTTCTAAGCTTTTTTGAATTCTCTTGAATTTTTCTAATTTTTCTCCAAATTGAATGAACTTTTTCAATATTTTTTAATCGTTTGAAATTCACTTGATTTTTTAAATAAATTCTCATCGACTTCTTATGCATTTTATCAGATTCGTATTCACTAATTCTCTTTCCTTCCATTTATCCGAATTCAATGGAATTTTTATGAATGTGAAAATTTTTGTCGCATTGACTTGAATTATTTTAAATTCATCTTGAATTTGTATGAATTTGAACAAATTTTGCTAAATTATTACTCCAATTTTACTGAAATAAATAGAACATTTTGTATTGTTTTCAATTCATTTGGAATTCACAATGGATTCTCATTAACTTATCTTAAATTCTTGTAAATTCTTTTGAATGCTCTTGATTTTTTTCAATTCTCCCTCGATTCTCTTGAATTCACTTAAATTATACTCAATTTAATTATTTTTTTATTTTTTTTTAGCTTTTTTTAAATTTACCCTGACGTTTTTTAAACTCACTTTGACTTCTTATGCATTCCATTAAATTCTTTTGAATTCCCTTAATTTTTTTATAATGCTCTCCAAATTTAATAAATTCAATTAATTTTTTGAATACTTTTGAATCGTTCTTAATTTATTTGACTTTTTATGAATTTCATCGAATTTTTCTCACTTCCCCTGAGTTCTCTATATGCACTCGAATTTTATTTAATTTATCAAAGTTTCTTGAATTCCCTTGAATTCTTCTAAATTCACTCAAACTTAGTGAAATCAATGAAATTATTTGAATTTTAGATTTTTCAATTCATGTGAATTCTTTTAATTTATACTGAATTCTTATGGATTTATTCCGAATTAAATTAGCCTTTTTGGCTTGAAATTTCCACAATCTGGTTGATTTTTTTTCTCTCTTGACTGAAAATTTCAACTCTTTTATTGAAAACTCGTTCTTTGGTTGATATCAACTGTTTGAACTCTTTTCGAGGAGAATTCATCTTTTTTCGTTAGAAATTAATTTTTTTTCAATTGAAAATTCAACTGTCTATTTTTAGTTGAAAACTGACCTTTTTTAGTTGAAAATTCATGAATTTTTTGCTGAAAATGTCGTCTTTTTTGGTAGAAAAGTAATCTTTCAGGTTGAAAATTCATCATTTTGGTTGAAAATTCAAAAAGTTTGTTAAAAAGTCATCCTTTTTGGATGCAATGGCAGCTGCTTTGTTGAAAATTTGTCTTTTTTTGGTTCACAATTAATATTTTTAGGTAAAAATTTAACTATTCTATTTTAGGTTCAAAATTGATCTTATTTAGTTGAAATATCATGTATTTTGTTGAACATTCGTCTTTTTCTAGTAAAAAATTATCTTCCAAGTTGAAAATTCATTACTTCCGTTACAAATTCATCTTCTTCGTCGAAAATTCAACTATTTGTTTAAAAATTTAATTATCTATTTCATAATTCAACAATTTTCATAGAAAATCCTTCTATTCGGTTTAAGATTCAACTGTCTTGTGGAAGATTCGACTTTTTGGGTTGAAAATTTAACTATTTTGGTAAAAATTTCAGCTATTTGGTTGAAAACTTTTTTGTTGACAATACATTTTTTGGTTCAATTCAACTCTTTTTGATTCAAAATTTAAATCCTTTTTGGCTGAAAGTTGAACTACATTGTTAAAAATTCATTTTTTGGTTGAAGACTCATCCTTTTCGTTGGAAATTTATCTTTTTATTTGAAAATTTTATTATTTTGCTATAAAAAATTGTATTTTGGTTTAACATTAATTTTTTTAACTGAAAATTTAGATATTCAATTTTAGACTCGGTTGAAAGTTGAACTCCTTAGTTAAAAATTCATTTTATTAGTTGAGGATTCATCAACATTCATTGGTTGAAAATTCGCTTTTTTGTTGTTGAAAATTACTTTTTTAACTGAAAATTTAACTATTCTATTTTTGGTTTAAAATTCATCTTGTAATGTTTTAGTAATATTATGTCGGTCATGTCTAACCTACTACTTTCAATAAAAAGTATAAGAGCTGTCGCTCGAAAGATATGTATGCCATTGAGAAAAAAAGGTATTTGAATCAAATAAAATTTCTTTGATTCAAAACAATATTTTTTTTGTATCCAAGGAACGAAATAATTAAGGCAAGAAAATAATTACTTGACACTCTGAAATATTTGTTGAGCGAAATAAATTTGTTTATTGACTGTAAGAAATAAGTATTTGATATGATTGGTGAGTTCCTCAATGTAAAGACGTATTCCGTAACTTTAATAAAATATTTATTATAAACAAATAAATATAACTCGGAATGAGTAAAGTTTTTTGAGATCAAATATATGATTCTTTGATTTAAGTAAGCGTACTTTATGGTAAAATAAATACTTCTTTGTAACAAACAAATGTTTTTTAACGGGCATAAATATTTATGTGGTTCTAAGGTGCGGCATACTGTCCAGAATAAACAAGTAACAGAGTTGAGAAAATATTAATTGATTCAAAGAACAATTTAATTAACTCATAAAATGCTTCCATTCTTTAAAAAATTTAAATAGTTAAAGTACAAAAATTAAAATGTCTTTTATTTTCACGGAGTAAACAAAAAATTGAAACACGGCCAGTGTTGCCACAATAAAAATTGAGTTTGTACTCATAGAGTGTACTCAGAATATAAAAATTGTACTTTTGAAGATAACGCTGCGGTGGCGCCACGAATTCACAAAATTTTGGCGCGAAATTTTGCTAATTCTAAAGATCATGTTTCTCATTGTTTATCTTTAAAAAGCCAAACACGTACAAAGAATTGCCCAAAAAAATGAAAAACATAAACATAACCAGCAAATGTACAGAAACCAGAGGAATTGTGCAATTGTAGTCAAATGTACTTGAAAAAACAAAGTACAAAGTCAATTGTACTGGAATTGTGATTGTGGTA
>JAUMHM010000016.1:7283363-7295774 GCA_032362435.1 Melikaiella ostensackeni
GTTGCACACTCCACGTGCACGAATATATCGCGATTGAATCTCACATATACTGGTTTACCATTTAGTTTACTCATATTATTCGCATTTCAAAAAATGGTTCAAGGAATAATCGCACTTCAAAAAATACAAAGCATGTTCTAGCTTAAAGTATCACATTTCTTTGTCTCCTGTGGACACTAAATTCACTTTACATTTGCATAAAAATTCTTCACTGCACTCATTTTCAATAACTATATTTACTTTCATTCACTACAGACCAGAATATACGTGAAATTTAAAAAAAAAACTGATACAGTCATATCATAGCGTCGTAGGATTGCAAACAGCTGTGCAAGTGGCGAATTGGCGGCTGCGCAGTTGCACATGCCTGCGGCGTCCACGGGGGCAACAAGTTACAGAAAGAATGTTACACGATTGTTACATAACAGTTGTGTCACATTGTGACTTAGCTGTTACAAATGTGCATTATGCAGAACTTACAGAACTACACAGTAATTACAGTTTAATTACGTAACACTGTAACAAAATTGTGATACATCTTGAGTGTAACCAAGTTACCATACAAATGTTACATTCATCTTCTATAACACTTTATATCATACCGCTACAGAATTGTTACCATTTCTATTTATACAACTGTTACATCTTTATGTGGTAGCAGGGTTACTTAACACTGTTATCATTCAGTTGTAGAACAAGTACATCACTGAACAGTAACACTCGTTATAAAACCAGATATAACAATGTTACCCTTTTTTACGGAACAGTTACATAAAGTGTTTGCGGGTCTTTTATTTCAGGCATTGTAATGTTACTTATATGTTTTATAAGTAATACGTTACAAATTTTTTTTGTATTACTTTTATAGAATTTTGATGTATTTATTTTATATTGCAAATGCTACTCAAGGTGCAATTTTTCGAATTCAAAATTGTTACAATAGATCTTTTCATTTAAGAGCGGAAGGCCATAGACGCCATGAGACTTGCCGGGATTTAAATGTTTGGAGCAACTTTGCAGAGGAAATGTATACTGCAGGTCTAAATTCTAAGAAAAAAGTTAGTGAGATGTCTGTGCCAAGTGCAGAATTATTGTTCAGGAAGGTCTGGAATTTCGAAAAGATAACGAACATGTTCATTTATTGGAAAATCATGTTGAAAATTTCGAGGATTGCAAAAAAGTGATACGAGTGTCAGGTTATCTGCGTGGCGGTCATAACCTTTTCCACAAAAAAAATTTTTTACAATCCACGCAATTTTTAACAAACTTCATAAATCATAAACCTATATAAATTTTAATCATGATTTTGTTGAGCAAATAAAGTTTTACATGCTTTCCAAGTACGGGTTGCATCGGGTGTCACTTTTACAATTTCCAGAACACTCTTTCTCTACGCTCCAATCTTTTTTCTCTTTAATAAATTCTATTCTGACACTTCAAACATTTTTTCTATGGAGAGTTTCATAATATTTATGATTACTCTATATATTTTTTTCTTCTACAAGTATTTACAACTCCAATGTATTTTTACGTCAAATTTGCTCGACACTCCCGGAAGTGCTATATATTTTCCGCGTTTGCGCAGTACTGTACTGGTACTGGTCTATGATTTGTTCATTCGGATCATTTTAACCTGCTTTCAGGGTCATGTGTCAGACTCAACAAAATGGCCGCCTATTTTTGGTGCGGATGTCATAACCTAAATATTTTCTCTAACCATGCGCAAGTGACAACTACACTCAACACCTTACCAGCGAGATATATTCTGCTACCAAGTTTTGTTATTTTTTTACTTTTCAAGTACACTACATGATCAGCAATCATAAAAAGCTCGCATATGAGCTAAAGTTCTCCAAGAACGTCGGCCAATTTGGCTTGATTTGATACATGACCCCGAATCAGATCATTATGATCTCAAAAATTGATAATTTATTCCAGCCGATCAAAATGCTCTTGATTTCGATATCATTTTTGGTTCATATCAAAATGATGTTGATTTTCGTATCATTTTCAACATTATTTTTCACTGTGAACTCAAGGTGCGATTTTTAGAATTCAAAATTGTAACTATTGTTTTCCTATTTAGTCTTAAAAAAAAATAAAATTGAAAATAATCTAATACTGCAAGATAATCTTATTAATAAAATAGTTTTTATTAAAAAAATATATATCTGTAAATATTGTACAATGAATAGTTTTTTGGTCAGGGCTTATAATGCCCATATTCGATGACATCACTTTGTGAGGCATATGTTGCATTTGCTAATTTAAAATTGTATAGAATTGCTACGATGTAATACACAGAGATGTGAAATTTCTAAAATTACGGTAAGCCCTCAGTAACTTCTGAAATTTGCCAGTAACCATATGGAAATTTCAAATGTTTTACGATCAAACACAATCAAATTAACTCACAAAAATGTTACGATAAAGACCGTTAATTAATCCTCTGTTTCTTTCCACGAAAACAATCTTCTCTACATCCATGTACATAATTTTTATATTCAGACATCAGTTCACGTAAGTTTAGTGAACATTAAAAATCGAAAACAAAATAATCGATCATTTTAAACTCACCTTTGAAAACAGTTGATTGTGTCAGTAATTGTTTGTCATTTTTCGTAATTTCTAACATTTCCAACATTAGACGTCATTACTGTCGAAAATACGAAGTTGACATCCCTAAAAATACACGAAAGCTCATCTAATAGTAATTATTCAGTAGTCCTAATTGTTTTCAGACAATTATCTCACAACCATTTAGAATTTGCATACTTTACAATTGCCTAATTTTCACGCATATTGTGTCAATTTCGAGTACATAATGTTTCAAAATAGATTCCAATTTGTAAACAATATTCATGAAAATGTTTCAGAAAAGAATTTGAGGGGAAAATGGAGAAACATCAGAGATTACTTCATAAAGGAATTGAAAGTCCAGAAAATGAAGACATCAGGACCTCCTGGCAGGAAAAGAAAACGGTACACCTATTTTAATCAGCTGCAGTTCTTGATACCTTCTATAGAAAACAAACAAAGGTATACTTTCAGCAACAGTAGAAACAATTTCCTATTGTTACAATTCACAATATTTCAAAATTCATCAATGATTATTGTTTCAGAAGGGAAAGTAATTATATGAACCAGTGTAAAACTGAAGAGAGCGATGTTGAAGCTGATAATCCGATGTTTGAAGATTACGAGATGTCTGGGAATGAAGCCAGCACATCTAAGGATTATGATCAAACAGTGAATTCATCGGAAAATTATAGAATGATGCCAGTTCGATATGCAAAACCCTTGTGTGAAACCTCTCTTGCCTCTTTTGATAATGAATTTCAAGATGTGTTATCGAACAATGGCCAACGAACAATTGTCGATGATGAAGATTACGACAAAATGTTTCTTCTTTCGTTACTTCCGATTCTTCGGCAAGTTCCAGAAAATAAGAAACTCGATGTTAGGATACAAATGCAACAAATATTAGCTGCAGTACTCTATCCTGCTGATAATAAATGAACATCTTTAAAAAATACAGACTGAAATGCAGTTTTATGTTGTAAGAAATTTTGGAAAAATCTTCAAACATATATGATTAAATGTGATATAATGTGCTGGATAAAAAAGAAGTGCTACTATCAAAGGCTATTATTCAAAAATGTTTAAAAGTTAATAGTTATGGAAAGGATTGCAAGGTATGATTATTATTGTCATCAAACCTTAAGTATTTTCAGTATTGACTGCGTGATTTAGAAAGCCCGGAGATGAATCTAAAATAAGTGGAAGAATGTATGGTATAGATTTATAAGAAATCATGCCTTATACCTCATTTTGAGTAAGAGTTAAGAATAAAGCATTTATTTTTTCATTGACTACTTTTGTAATTTTTCATCTATTCCTTTTTTTCTTGTGAATCTTTGATTATGTAGTTTTTTTACATTTAAAATTCAAAATTTTATTAATTTTTTCCTTAATATAAGTTACCATTGTAGATAACCCTTAAAAATTGTTCCAAACCTCCAACAGATGGCGCCTAAATGGCCTTCTAGAGAGCAACGAAAAATCTGATTTCTTTCTAGGGTGGCCAATCAACCAGGGAGCCGGGAAATGACAGTGAATTTATTTTTTGACCGGGAATTTTACAAATTTTTAAAGGAAAAATTCATTTAATCACTAGAAATATCACAAATTCCATATCACATGATATAATTCAATCTAAAATAAGTTCGATTTAAAGAATTTTAAAGTGCACTTTTGAAGACTTAAACAGTTAAAAGCGTTTGAATTTGGGAATTTTTATAAAAAAGTTTCATATTGATCAACTGTAAATATAAATTAATCAATGATCTTTGAAACTGAACTCTGCTTCACGTATTAAAAATTGAACAATAATTGATTTTACAAGACAATTATGAATCTGTTCAAAATTAAACAATTTTCAGATTTTAACGTTGAAAATTGAACTATTCCAATTCGAAAGCCTTAGTAATTGAACAAATGCAAACGGCTGATTGAAACTTTATAAACTATATTCATTTTTCAAATAATTTCAAATCAATTGATTCATAATTAAACGTTTTTATTCAGTTTAAAATTTTTTAATTTAGAAGAAAAACAATTTTTTGATAATAATCAATATTTGACTATTCATTTAAAATAAGCAGTTATACATTATATATTTAAAACTAAATTGTTCGAAATAAAAAGTCTTGAGTTATTAAAATTTCAGAGCGCTAAATTTTAACTTTGAACGTTACAAATTCAATTCTTACAGTTTTTAAACGTTTAATTTGTAAATGAAAGTGTTGAAGTTTGATTTATGAATGCTTAATAAAGAATAATTAATTTGAAACGACTTAAAATTGAAATAATGCGACTTTTAAGGATTTATGTGTGAAAAAAGTTTTAAATTTAACAATTATAGTTACAAAAGACAGGAAAGAATTGTTGGTATTTAATCTTTTTTCTGAATTGCAAGAAGAACATTTTTTTACAGTTTTATTGAGTTCGAAACCAGGAAACCTTAGTTTTTAATTTTTTTTAATTGTCAGAGGGACATTTTATATTTTTAAAAATTTTATCTAATTGGAAAGGACGAAATTCTGCTTTTCAATATTTTATGAATTGGAATAAGGATAGTTTTTTATTTTTAAGATTTTCATCGAGTTGGAAGGACGGATTTTTTTATTTTTTTTTTAATTGGAAGAAAGACATTTTTTATTTTCAAGATTTTTATAGAGTTGAAAGGGACGACATTTTTGTCAATTCCTTTTTTTCTGAATTGGAGGATGCACTTTTTTTGTTTTCAATATTTTTATTGTGTTGAAAAGGATTTTTTTTTCTAATTTGGAAGAAACCATTTTTTTTTACTGAGTTTAAGGGAAGAATTTTTCCTTTTCCATTTTGTCTGACTTGAAAGAGGGCAATTTTTTTATTTTTAAGATTCTTATAGAGTTGTAAAGGACGAAATTTAGATCATTTATTGTTTTTTTTCGAATTGGAAGAGGCCATTTTCTTAAAAACATTTTTATTGAGTTTAAAATCGGAAAATTTTATTTTTTTTTTGAATTTTCTGAGGGACACTTTATATTTTTAAGCATTTCATCGAGCTGGAAAGGGAAAAGTTTGGTTTTCAATATTTTATGAATTGTAAGAAAGATAGTTTTTTATTTTTAAGATTTTTGTCGAGTTGGAAGAGAGGGATTTTTTTTAATTTCTTTTTTTTCTGCAAGAGAGAAATTGGTTTATTTTCAAGATTTTTATATTGTTGGAAAGGAGGACATTCTTGACATTTCCGATTTTTTTTGTATTGGAAGGGGGCAATTTTTTCTTTTTAAAATTTTTATTGAGTTCGAAGGGAGGAAATTTTTGTTTTCAATTTCTTCTGAATTGGAAGTCGCCATTTTTTTCTATTCAACACTTTTATTGAGTCTAAGGGAAGAATCTTTCCCTTTCCATTTTGTCTGAATCAGAAGAGGGAAATTTTTTTATTTTTAAGATTTCTATAGAGTTGGAAGGGACGAAATTTGGATTATTTCTTACCTAAATTGAAAAAAGCCATTCTTCAAAAACATTTTTATTGAGTTGAAGGGAGCAACTTTTTTATTTTCAATCTTTCTTCTGAATTGGGAGAGTGTAATTTTTTATTTTCAAAATTTTTATTCAGTTGGAAAGGAGAAAATTTTGGTTTTCGATTTTTTCCGAATAAGAAGAGTGACATTTTTTTGTCTTTATGACTTTTATCAAGTTGAAAGCGTGGAAATTTTGAGTTTAATTTTTTCTGAATTTCTGAATTTTTCGACTCACCAGTTTTGTTTTTACTAGATTCTCCATTTCCAAAATGAAAGTTTAGACATTTGCGACAAGTTACGAACTTATAAGTGCTCCGAAGAAATTATTAAAGAACTTATTCAAGTTTCGTAATATTTTATCTTAAAGTTTCGACTTGCATGCTGTATATAGCTAGAAGATGAATATTTACAAAGATGGATTTAATATTTTCTAATAAATAATGTTACGTGCAAAAAATCGATCAAAGAGAAAATGTAGGCGAAATTCTTACACGAAGTTCAGAATAATCCTTCATCAGCATTCATTCCAACTATCGTGGGATAATCTCTTAATTTCTTTTTCTCTGTTCTAAATCAAATGGATTATAAGTAGGATATGCGCCAGGAATATCTGATTCATTTATGGGTAGCGAGGAATTCTTTGTAAAAGTCAGGATTGGATTAAAAACAGAAAATGTTCTGGTTATACTATATTGATCGCATCCACACCGACAAAAAAATATTCTACGTTTAAGAGGATTCCTCTTATTTTGAGGCAATTTTCACTCTACAATATGGTATGAAAAGTATTTCTCTCAATTTGAGACGTTTGTTTTCTATTGGAGAGGATTATTCTCAAATCAAGAGGATCCTTTTAAAGGAAGAGGAAAAATCCTTTCAATTGAAGAGTATCCTCTAACCCAGTTGAATGCAATCCTTTCATTTGGAGAGTATTTAATCTGTTTCTAAATATGATAGATTATAGGTCAGGTTTTTTTTTTCAAATAAATGCATATATATTTTTAATGAAAATAATAAGAAAATTTATTTAAATCACTTAATACTAAATACAATTAATATTATTACTAAATAATATTAATAAAATTAATTAACTCATTATAATACTTGATGCTGGTGGCCTCTTCCGAAATTCAATTTATTGATATTCGTTGTTGAATCAAAGCATTTCGAATCAGGTGTGACTCCTTATCAAGATTATTTTTGTTTTGCATCAAACATTATCAAAGCTTTTTGAAACAGATTTAGAGAAATGAAGGAAAAATTGATGAGGTTAAAATTCCAAAAATCATATTATTGTTAAATTTGTAAATTATCGAATTGGTTGGTTAGAAATAAAATTATCTTGGCGGTTCTTCAAATCACAAACAAATTTTGAGGTTATACCGTAATACAAATTTCTTTCTTCTTCACAAAATCTTCACAAAGCAAATTCAACTGCATATAATAATTAATTTTTTTTTAAACTTCTACAGAAGAAACTGAAATAAATTATTTTATATACAAAATAATTTTATCAAGCTAACCAATTTTATCATTTTAAAATTTAACGAAAATATAATTTTTTAAACTTTAACCGCAACATACTTATTTATAAAATGCAAATTTAACCTCATTTATCTTTTCTTCACTTCTCTACATCTTTTTTTAAAAAGCTTCGATAATGTTTAATGCAAAACGAAAAAAATCTTGATAAGGAATTAGACCTGATTTGAAATGCTTTGATTTAACAACAAATATCAATAGATTGAACACTGGAAGAGGCCACAAAGCATCATTTATTTCATAATCAGTAAAACTATACATCTCTAAAACTGATTATAATTTATAACGTAGTGGCACCATTTTAAGATCAGTTCGTGGTTCAATCACCATTTTTAGTGGATATGAGAAAAAATCATCCTGCGTGAGACATTGCCAGTAATTACTGATGTCTACCTCATATAAGTCATAATGATTTCTAAACCCGATTGCAATTAAATAAAGTTGAAGCTAGTCGTCACTTGGATAATTTATTTTTTAAGGAATTAAATAATATTCTAAGAACAGCGAATAAAAATGACAGATATTTTTACCTGCATATTGATTCATTAAGAGAATAAAATATAAAAAATGTCCTAAGATGCTATTTAAGAACAATGATACCTTTTGTCAGTTTTTTAAAACCCTCTAGTTAGTATCTCTCTCACTTCTTCTGATTTGCATTCCATGGACAGAAGCTTCACCAATACTGCTCTTTTCAGACCCTAGTCAGAAACTAAAGTATGAACTGCCTTGGGATACCTTTTTTCGGAATCAATTTCAAGCTACATAAAAGAATTAGGCGTGATCAAGTAAAATAAACACATATTCTCTTTCGAAAATAAATCACGTTAAAAGATTTCGTGCATTTATATTTTGTGTTTCAAATTATTGAGAGAGCAAACTCACCAATTGATATCTCGCAACTAGTCTCAGTACCTTGTAGTCCTCATAATACTAGTATAAGAGCATGTATCTGTTATCGGCTGTTTTTAAAGTTCTAAGGCGAAAGATATAAGTCAATAGCCAGTTTTTCTTCACTTCTGACCAAGGCTTTAAGTTTTCTTGTAACCAACCGTTTGAATTTCGGACATCAATTGAGTCTAAAAATGTTTTTATAATTATATTGCTTACTCAAATTTTACATAAAGTTTATTTATTTTGACGAAATAAACACATCATGATTTTTACCTTCTGCCTCTAAATTCAGTTGTGATGAATTCAGTTCTTCATCTGATTCATCGTTTAAAAAAATATCGATCGATTTTTCCAGCTTAGTACAACGGTACTTGACATTTCTTACATAATTTGGGAGCTTCCCTTCATAATCATTTTGCTTCTTGCCATTCGTTTTCGAACGAATGAAATAAACTTACTCAAAAAGAATGATATGTCAATAATTATCAAACAATCGATAACAAAAAAAAACTGAAAATAGACTTAGAAGATTAAAGGGAACATTGACACTCACTTGAGCCTCTGATGGGAAAACGGATCTTATCTTTTCATCGATTTCTTCATAATCGTTTCCAGTTGGGCTACGGAAATGATTATTAATGATTAATATGATAATTAATGTAAATAGGATATATTAGAATTAGAGATCGCTGAACTTACGTTCTTTGCATCTCGAGAAGTCTACAGGTATCTCCCACAATTTGCACTAATTTAGAACAGCATTGTGAGTTTGGCAAATTATTCTCTCAGTAAGATTTTACAATACTTCTTCTTTCCGCTGGAGTATTTGAGAGGTCTTCAATGTTCTAAAAACAGGAATAAAAATAAAATTAAGTGTGTTTAGATGCAATTTGAAATTGCAGTAGTTTCAGAATATTTTAATTACCATTTCTTGGACTTCTAGACTTCCAATCCATTTACAAGTTCGTTCGGGTGTATGGAAATTCGTTTTTCCTCTTCAACAGATCTTCAAGTACACCAGGTTCACTACTATTAATGCTGCTGCCAGATACTACATCACTTGTGTCAGGAGTCAGAAAAATTATATTACTTGAGCTTTCAGTTACGTTACCCTAAAAAGGAAATTAGTGAAGCATGAATTAAATGCATCAGTTGCAAATATAAGATAAAAAAATAAGAATAGAAATAATATAGATGATTGAATTTTATAATTAGTCCTTATTATAAATTTAAGTATCAACATTTATTAGAACTTTGGTTTCTAATATGCGTCTGGAGCTGGTGCTTTCAAAACTCTCAACTATGGGTATTGAGCTGGTGTTTTCTAAAGTCTAATAACTCTCTGTCACTTGAGTGTTTTCGTCCCATATTATATAACAATTGATATGTAGTCGATTTCAGAAATTTATATATTCTAACTTATTGTTACATTAATTCAAAAATACATATGGTCGAGTACATGGTTAAAGTGAAATTTGCCGTAATCGGCATTAGGGTTACAGCAAAATTCGCAATAAACGTAATTCACTTTCTTCACAGGTAAAGCAATTACTTGTTGGAAAATTAATTTGCAATTCAACTCCAACTTCACATTATGAAAACGGCTCGCAGTGTGACTAAACACGTATTCTCTTGGCCAGTGACAGGTGGTCGCTTGCCCTAATATTTATAGATTATGACTGCAAAATTTGCCGTAAAAAATCTGCCAAGCGAGAACTTTGGAACCCGGAATTTCTTAGATTTGTATGCACTTCGTTATTTTATTGTTTATTTATTACACGAAAATCTGCCATAATCTATTTAAATTCGCCGTAACTCAATTTCCGATTACGGAGCGAATTTCGCGGTAACAAAACGTTTTTTTCAAACTTACGGATTCTTATTGTTCTGACAAAACCGCCAAATCACCAACCGGTGAATTTTGGTTGATAGAAGCGGCATTTTTGCCATTCATTTTAATTTTTCGACACTTAATACATTGTTTTCTGAAAAGGGAGAATAACAAACATAAAAGAGTAATGCATGCGAGTATTGTTATATGGGAATAGGCGAAAGAACATTAGCAATGAAGAAATCATGCAATTTGCACACCACATGCATAAAGAAATACACAATCTAAAAATTTACTCACTTCCGAATGACTGCACATATATGCTAAGGTCCAAATTTTTTAACAGCGAAATCAGCTGTTCATCCATTTTTCAAAAGGAATAATTCACTACGTTCTTAAAAATCCACCGGTTCACTCAAAACCGACCGACACTAAACAAGTTAGGTTATTACGCTTGATTGACTCCGCAAGCGCAAGTTCTGATCTAAGAGTACTTCCTCTACAAATTAGAGGATTATACGCAATCTGAGAGGAAAATGCAAAAGTCTTTTTTCTGCCATCTCTCCCCTCAAAAAAAAGAGAAAAATCTCCTAATTTCTAGAGGAATATTCTCCTTTTGAGAGGAAAATGTGAGAGGAGTGAAGAAGAGGAATTTTCCTCTCAAATTAAGAATATTCTTTCTCGGCGCACATTCATTCCTTAAACACTGAACCAGTAAATGAGAGTCATTGGAGGAACAATTAAAATTTTTTTTTCTTTTTTCGCATATTCTAAAGTTCTTCCTCGGGCATAAACGGTCTGGGATAAAGAGCACTTCCAGCCAGAAAAATGCATTCATGAAAGCGACCTGAAAAGATTTTTATAATATGTAATATTACGGAATATTCTCTTATTATTTTATTTTTTATTTCGATACATCGAAGTATGTTATAATATGTTACCAAGTATGCCATAATCATACATTTGACTGCATTTGAAAGTGTAAAATACCATCATTGGCAGCTAGTTTTGATGAAATTTGCGATTTTGCGGTTTTGCAAATTAAAACAATTGAAATGATTAGTTGCAAAGTCTTACGAACCTTTTTTGCCATAATACTTTCATATTCATTAAGATATTTGAATGCTTTCATAATTTAGCCAGATTAAAAAGAACTTGGTTCGTCAAATATTTAAAAACCGTATCTACATTTCCAATAGGTGGTTTCGCATAACGTATTCCTAAAAATGCAAAAATTTTCATTTTCATTATTTTATAAGAAAAACAATGTTTCTAATGTTGGAATTGGTAGAAAAGGTGTATATTACAACTGGATTTGTAACTGTATAGTGTATACCTCGTTATAAAATTTCTCATATTCTTACAATGTATTTGAAGTTGAAAAAAATGATAAAAACTTGAATTCTCGCTACTTTCTAACAGCTATCGCAAGTTTGTCAACTTCTTGCTCCTACAAAGTTTGATATATGCTGCTGAACATGTATATAGAAGAGTAAACTATAAAAAACATTCAACAAATACAAAAACTATGATCATTTTCTGCAACTTGAAATTGCAAAAAATGTAAAATAATCGGTTTCCTCACTATTATGACAGTTTGAGCTTATGTATTGCTCTAGGAGTACAACTATATTTCCTACAATCCTATGAATTGTATTCTGGCATTTTCCTGAGCCATAATTAAACAACATATATTTTAGTTATTAGCATTAATATTTGCTTATGGCTTCTTACTTTCTGATTTTGGTTCAAGAGAATGCCAGAAAACAATTCATAAGATAGTAAAAAATGTACTCCTAAAGAAATACATAGACGCAAACTGATATAATAGAGAAGAAACCGAATCTTTTAATTTTTTGCAATTTTATGTTGCCGAAAATGATCATAGTTTCAATTTATTTGATATTTTTAATGATTAAATCTTCTACATACGTGTCCAGCAACACATATTTCATATTTAAAGAGAGCGAGTCGGCAAACGTGTGATACAGCTGTTAGAAAATAACGAAAAGTCAAGTTTTTATAATTTTTACAATCTTAAATTCATTGTGGGTACATAAGAATTTTTGCGAC
>JAUMHM010000016.1:7295874-7311242 GCA_032362435.1 Melikaiella ostensackeni
ATATTGAACTAATATTATTATTAGCGTCAGGCCATTCAACGATTCAAACACTATGTGCAGCGAACGACATAGGAATTTTGGCTGGAACTCCAGGATAGATGTGTATACCGCGGCATTATCGCGTTACTCTTTTCATCACTTCTCAAAACTTTTCCTCCCTTCTTGACTTTAATATTGCATAATCTAACTCATGACCCGACCTTTTCATAAGCGATACCATAGTTACACATGGTTTATATTTATATTCATTCAAATTGATCAAAAACTAACTACGTGTTCCTTAGAATGTGAAAAATTCTGCAATATTAAAAAACGTATGGGGACTTAAACGTACGTTAATTGATTCATTGATTGGTTCGAACTTGGAACCACAACGATATTTTGTTTTCCTCTGTTAGTTTCACTTCATCACTAACCGAATTTTCTATACAAGCTCTCACATTTGCTTCAATTATGACAGTTTTCACGTGCGATTGCAGTACTCGCCAGAGCTCTCCGTTTCGCCTCGGCTTCACTTTGCCTCGGCTACATCTTGACCTCTGGCTCATACCGCAACCTCACACGAGAAAAACATACCAATCAGGGTCTTTGAATCATAAGCATTAACTTCCTAAAGTTTGATTTTTAATTTAACGTTGGGGTTATAGGCATCTCCTTTCCTCTCTGTCTCTTGCGCTACTGCTTTCTCTTCTTTGTGGGGGGGGGGGGCTTCGGGTTCGAGTTATCCAGAGTCATTCTTGTGCGTAGCTGTCAGGTCTCGTACACCGCCTAAGTTGTAGATAATGCGGCAGTCTTCTGCCTACACCAAAAAGATGCGCAGCGTCTTCCGCTTCTATATCCACCTGATGATGGGTTAGTTCATGTTGTCCAATTTGCCAGTTGTTTCGATCATATATTGAACTAATATTATTATTAGCGTCAGGCCATTCAACGATTCAAACACTATGTGCAGCGAACGACATAGGAATTGTGGCTGGAACTCCAGGATAGATGTATATACCGCCGCATCACCGTGTTACTCTTTTCATCTATTCTCTAAACTTTTGCTCCCTTCTTGACTTTCATATTGCATAATCTAACTTATGACCCGACCTTTTCATAATCGATACCATAGTTACACATGGTTTATATTTATATTCATGCAAGTTGATCAAAAACTAACTACTTGTGCATTAGAATATGGAATATTCTGCAATATTGAAAAATGTATGTCGACTTAAGCGTATATAAATTGATTCATCGATTGGTTCGAACTTGGAATCACAACATCATGTTGTGTTTAAGTCCACATACATTTTTCAATATTGTAGAATATTCCATATTTTGAGGCACAAGTAGTTTCTTTTTGATCAACTTGCATGAACATGAATATAAACTATGTGTAACTATGGTATCGATTATGAAAAGGTCCAGTCATAATTTAGATTATGCAATATGAAAGTCAGGAAGGGAGCAAAAGTTTTGAGAAATGATGAAAAGAGTAACACGGTAATGCCGCGGTATATACGTCTATCCTGGAGTTCCCGCCACAATTCCTATGTCGTTCGCTGCACATAGTGTTCGAATCGTTGAATGGCGTGACGCTAATAATAATATTAGTTCAATATATGATCGAAATATGATAACTGGCAAATTGTATAACATGTACTAACTCATTATCAGGTGGATATCGAAGCGGAAGACGCTGAGCATCTTTTTGATGTAGGCAGACCTCTGCCGCAATATCTACAACTCTGGCGGTCTACGATCCCTGACGGATACGCACAAGAATGACTCCGGATAACTTGACGCCGAAGCCCTCCCCACTAGAGAGGAGAAAGCAGCAGCGCAAGAGGCAGAGAGGAAAGGAGATGCCTATAACCCCAACGTTAAATCAAAAATCAAACTTTAGGAAGTTACTACTTATGATTCAAAGACCTTTAGTGGTACATTTTCCTCTCGTGAGGTTGCAATACAAGCCAGATATAGAGATGTAGCCGAGGCAAAGCAGAGCCGAGGTGAAACGGAGGGCTCTGGCGAGTATTGCAATCGCACGAGAAAAATGTCATAATTAAAGCAGATTCGAGTGTTTGCATAGAAAATTCGGTTGGAGATGTAATAAAATCAACTGAAGAAAATGAAATATCGCTTTGATTTCATGTTCGAACCAACCAATGAATCAATGAACATACGTTCAAGTTCACATGCATTTTCCAATATTGCAGCTACAGGGAAAAGTCGAGAAAAACAACACGAAGGGGGACAGGTGGTCAATTTTAATTCACGATTACTCGGATATTACACTTCACTTCAACGATTTTCGAAAATTTTTAATTGAACAAAAACTTTTTTCAATTCGCAACTTTTTCCTACTGTTCACAAGCAAAAAATGTTCACACGAGAAATTTTCCATCATTTTTGAATCAATCGGAAATTTTTTTGAATTCTCGAATACAAAGAACGAATAGAAGATAACTACGGAATTCTCGTGAATCAAACAACCAAGAATCTAACGACAAAATTTGTACAACAGAAGATATTAATTGATTAACTTTTTTTCTTACTTTTTTTGGACGCCGGCCCACACCTCTTTTCCTCTCAGGCGATTTTGAAACCGAAAAAAGCGATGTTTCGCAGCATCCTGTTCAGGTTCGCTAAGATCTAGATGGTATTTAAGTATTAACAAGTCTTAAAGAACCAATTGAAAAAGTTTAAGACTTTAGTTCTGAATTCAGTTCTCTCAATTTAATATTTATTCATTTTATTTATTATTCCGAACAAATGAATAATTATGAATAGATAATAATAAAAATAAAGCCATAATTATATTATTGATATAACTATCCCATATATTTTCAAAATCAGTTTTTTTCATTCTGCTGAATCGTATTTTTCTTCTCTGAATAGTAGAATGACAATTCCCCACCCTTCTTCAATCAGTAGCAACATGTTGTAGGTGAATCGTTAAATGAAGGCTTCTACGATTCACCGATCCCGTTAATCTATCGTTAGCAATCTGCAATTCTTCCTTGAGATAAGCAATTCATGAGAACTCAAAATACAATTGAAACGGGGTACATCGTTCCTCGTTTCCTGAGTTCACACCCATCATTTTATATCGAAAACAATCGACAAGAAAAGTTCATTAGCTTATGAGTAACTAAAATCAGAATTGAAATAGTCAATATTTTAATTAATTTGCTTTAGTAAAATATATACCTTACAACTATATGCTGTATGTATTTTCCTATTCAGACGTACTAGTCAATATTTTAATATTAAAATATGCCCATTTTTATTATTTCTTACAGAATTAAGTTTACAGTCAGGAATTCACGCAGGACCCAGATGTCGGGGCTCAAGAGAACCTAGAGTTCAGGTTCCCAGAGAAAACAGAGTTCTGGTTTCCAGAAGAACCCGAGTTCGCAGATTGTTCAGAGAATTTCCTGCTATGTGGAGTTTACGAAGTCCATTATTCCGTATAAATGAAACAACTTTTATTTTGGAAATCAGTCGTGTGCGCTTCACTGAATGCAATCAAGATATAATCCTGAAAGCGAATTATGATTTAATCACTGGATGGAACAATGCAGGTCGGCTTGCTCCGATATGTAACTTATGTCAATCTTTGATTATATATGACATATCATACAATCGCCAAGAGATAGTGAGTTCCCTCTATCTCAGGATGAAGGGCATGGGCAATCCTCTGCCTACTTTTCGTCGGAATCAACCTATTCTTTCCTTCGAAGAATTATCCCCCAGTAGCTCCAGCGGCTCCGGCTCTGACTCCGATTCCGGCTCCGACTCCGCAAGCACGTTCTCCAGGAGCTCTAGCAGCACATCCATCCCCAGCTTCCCGAATAACCCCACTTTCCCCCGAAAAAAGTGAGTGATATGATCTTTAACACTTCAACTGCAGCCACAGTTCAAAATATGAATGTTTGATGGTTAACAGTTTAAAATATAGGTGAATAAATGGGAAAGTTTTTTTTGGGTAAACGCGCATTACTTATTTTTCCTCACCCTTACTCACAGGACTATCTCGTAGATTTCAAGCTTGAATTGAAATAACATTAAGAAGTCCAAGATCAGAAGAATGCTAATTCGGGATATGGAAGCCTAGAAACAAACTTTCAGTGTTCTTGTAATATCAGTAAGAAGGTTTTCGACTTTTGTGTTGTGGATATAGATACGCGACGTTCCGCAAGGGGAAAATTCACTTCATCAATCAAAGTTTACGAGATATTTTCGTTTTTTCAACAAGGATAAATAATATCGATTTCGAGTTTGAGATAGGGAACAATATATTAAATTTATACTCCATTTGGTGAAATTGTACTCATTTTTCGAAAATGACCGAAAGTGGGTAAATTCAAAATTGAAAATGAAAATATAAACGTGCGCTTGCGGCACTCTTCAAACTTATATAGGTTTTTCTCGAATGTTTCATGGGCCCTCACACACATTCCGCCATGGACCTTACTTAAAAAACGCCATGTACTGCGGGAAAGGAGGAAACAACAATAACGGCATACAAGGGAAAGGACCAATTCACCAATTACAGGCTTCCTCCATCTTCCTCGAAGTCCATCTACCGAAAGCCCCGGAGAGGAAGGATGACGTCAGGACTATGTGAAATTATTTCAGAAATTAAACCGCCTTACAAGTTTTTATCAGACGGTTCTGAGTAGAGACATCACAAAATAAAAAGAAGCTCACTCAGGCCCTTAGGGTTCTTCCATTATCTATGTTGTTTAACATGTTTTGCCGTCAGAAATATTTTCATGCTTCCCTCCAAGATGGCGACCACGATTGGATAAGCATGTTGAGATTGGCCGACGATGCGGACCAATGTCAGTTATACGCAAGCTCCAGAACGCAAATAAGATAACACCTCCCTCCTTCGAACACCAAAGAACTCCAGAATGCCCATCATTAATATTGTTATCACTGATCGACTGCAAATACCCTAGACATTTGTAATAAATAAAAGAAATAACCATAGCATCTTACACCATCATAACATAACTTTGAATATCCGAGCCAGGAGGTGAAAATCAGAAGATTAATCGAACTTACCTTTAAGTGAAGTTCTCTTCTAATTGAGTGAAGTGCCTCTTCGTCTTGATCATCATTTAGTCCTTCTACTCCCTGACAAATTAACCACAACTTTTTAAAGCTTTCGAAACAAAAAAAGTATCGAATGGTAATGGGTTCACACTTCACACGGGCTCTCCTACGAAGGGTATTTTCATTTCTTTAAAGCTTCGCCGTAAAATATATTGGGCCTCAAGATTCATGACACTTTTTAGAGAAATGTTCTTCATTCATGCAATTGAAACGAGTAACTGCTCTAAGTTATGGGTACTTGCTCGAGTATCGTCAATACAAGAATCATTCAAAAACTGTAAAATTGAATCATGCTGAAATGGTTATAATTCGAATTGTTCAGAAATTCTGTTTTTATAAAGAAATAGAGACTCTAACTGGAGGAAAATCATCAAGCACAAAAAGTCGAATTTATAACCTTGATCGGCTGATTGGTACAGAAGGCTCACTACGAGTCGGGGGGCGTTTAAAAAATGCCAACCTGTCTTTTGACAAGCAGCATCCCGTTTTATAGCCTAGATCAAATTTTATAACCGATCTGAAAATTACAAATTATCATTCCGTGCACTATCACGCAGGAGTACAGACTAGTTTATATGCTGTGCGTCAAAAGTACTGGCCTATAGATGGACAAAATAAAATTTAAAAAATCGTCAGAAAATGCGTAATTTGTTTTCGTGTACAACCAAGATTGGCCGAGTGCAAGATGGGTAATTTGCCTAACGCTCGCATAACTAAAACTAGACCTTCTAATCGCGTGGGCATCGACTATTGTGGTCGCTTCTATATTAAAGAACGTGGATATAGAAATCTGAAGAAACTGATGGTATACGTGGCTGTTTTCGTATGTATGACTATGAAAGCAATTATATATCAGTCGCCTCGTTCTCAAGATTACAAATTGCAGTATCATTGACATCAGCTAGATGTCACGTTGTACAGAGTATAGGAACAGAAAAAGTTCGCCGCCGACTCCCCATCCTCCCGCGCCCACACCTTCTATATTTTCATTCATTCACTCTTTTCGTGCGCTGGTAAGCAGACGCTTTACGTGAGTAATGGGTTTTTTCGAGTGATATGAGTTTTGTGGTAGACCATGTCTACACGAAAAAGCACAGAGGATCAAGGAATTGGAGAATTAACGGAACAATTAAAAATGGCCCAAGAAAAACTTGACAAGCCCCTCAATTAGAAAGGGAAGAAAAGTAAAGTAGATGAAGAGGACCACTTTCGCCAGAGTCAGGTCATTTTGAAGGCTAAACGAGAAAATGTGGTCCAGACAAAGAGAATTTCCTCGGGGAAAGAAGATGTGATGAGAGAGAAAGAGATGAGAGAAAGTGATGAGAACAGCTTACCCCCAGAGTTCACTATCAAAGATGATAAAGACGATCCTGGAATAGAAGGTAAGCAACATCGTCGCCGACAGAAATCGCGTAAGAATCTCGCATCGATAATTGAATAAACACATTATAACAAAGGAACGCGCTTGCAGTAACTTTTCTCAACATGCTCTTCCCTAAATTTTACTTTTAAATCTCGCATGATCGTAGCAAAACCTCGATATGTCGAGGAAAAGCAAAAATAATGCGTAATAAATATACATAACACATGCGCAGACCCTTTTCCTTGTGTTACACTATGATATGAGTCACGCGTTTGCAGACATTCTCGACGCGCTGACGCAAGAATCTAAACATCTGTAATCGAAACTACACTTCCTCCGAGAAAATTCATAATAAAAGAAAAAATAATAATAATATCGTATCGTGGCTTAGCTTGAGTGCATATCTTTATCAAAGCAGTGATTCTAACAGTCTGAGATAAAATTATCATTTTCACTCACACAAAGTTCTTTTTTAATGCACAGAGGCCGCCGCGGACAAACTTATAGCCGTCAGTCCTACAACTGAACACCTTCTTGATGAGGACTTTTTGCAAATAATGGGCTTATTCCTCAATCCTCAATCAAGCAGGCCATTATTGAAGTCTAACTCAAAATCAAGGGCGAAGTAGAGCGAGATTCAACAAATCCAATCAAATTCGCCCACCTTACCGAAGCCCGGCACCCGCTCAACGAGACCAGGATAAACGTACGTAAGATTGCAGGAAGTCTTGCTATGTTTATTAACAATTGGCGTGCCATCACAGCTAACCCTTTCATATTAAACTGTTTAGAAGATTATAGATTCAAATTTATTCAAAAAAACGAACAGAACCTTTCTCCTACACAGCGCGTTTATTCTAAAGAAGAGCGTAAAAATATTGAACAAGCAATAGACGCTTTATTATCTAAAGGCGCCGTAGAAAAATGTAAACCGGTGAAGAACCAATTTCTATCTACAAATTTTCTTAGACAAAAATCTGACGGGTCTTTTCGTTTCATCTAAAATTTAGTGGAATTGAATAAATTCATAAAAACGGACCATCTCAAAATGAAAGATCTCCGATCCGCAGAAAAAATAATTTCTCCACTAGATTTCATGGCAGCAATCGAAGTAGAAGATGCCTATTCCCTGATTTCCATCCATAAAAATAGCGGAAAATACTTAAGATTCAAATTCTTAAATACTACTTACGAATTCACTTGTTTACCTTTCGGTTTGAATGCCAGTCCTTTTATCCACACAAAAATCTTAAAAGTCGTGGTAAATCGTTTAAGAGCCCAAGGTTTTTTTTCGCTTATTTCTATGGATGATATCCTGTGCGTAGGAAACAGTTTCAGAGAATGCCAAACAAATATAGAGCAAACAGTAAAACTATTAACATATTTGGGATTTCGAATAAGCGAAAAGAAAAGCAATCTTATGTCATCAACACGATGCAAATATCTAGGCTGTATAATAAACTCAAAAAACTGGAGTATTGAATTAACTAGCAATAAAGAGAATAACATTAAAACATCTCTAGAAACAATTTGAAATAGAAACACGTGCAAAACTAGAATATTTGCAAAAATCATAGGCACATTAATCTCAGCTTTTCCCGCAGTAGAATATGGTTTATTGTATACAAGATCGCTGGAGAGAACCAAACTCATAGTCTTGAACCAAAGTGAGGGAAATTATGATACAGCTATGCCTATTCCATTAATAATAAAACCAGATATATTGTGGTGGATAAAAGGAATATGCTCAGCAAAAAAGACTATAAAAACCTACAAATTTCAAATGTGCATTTGCTCCGACGCCTCTAATACTGGGTGAAGGGCGACTAACGGGACAAAAGAAACATTTGGTTTTTGGAAAAACGAAAAAGAACCTCTCCATATTAACATTAAAGAATTACTAGCAGCCACGTTTGGATTGAAAAATTTAGCACAAGGACTGCGAAATCCTTCTGAGGATAAATAACACTACGGCCATAGCATACGTTAACAGAATAGGGGGCGTGAGGTACCAAACCTTGAATAGCATAACAATAGATACATCCTCAAGCTCAATACGATGTGTACTCTTCGAACACGAATAATGTATTAAAATTCTTGGCATATAGATTCAACAAAGGCGCCTCTTACGGCACGCTTCATACATGCAGATGCGCGGTTTCACTAATTTCAAGTAATGAAATTGGTGAGGACGATACGATCTCCCGATTTTTGAAAGGTTCATTTTAATTGAAACCCGCCAAACCAAAATATGACAAAACGTGGGATGCAAACATAACTTCAAACTACCTCAAATTATCAATGCCTCTAGAAGAGGTAAGTTTGATAGATTTAAGTGAAAAGACAATTACTTTACTAGCTTTAAGCACAGTTTACAGGGCTCAAACGTTTGCAAGCATTACTGTAAACAACATTGTAACCACAAGTTGTGGACTAGAAATAAGAATACCAGACATTATAAAGACTGCGGGCCCAGGCAAATTCCAGCCTTTACTTATGATACCTAAATTCGAAAACAATATAAATTTATGTGCTGCATCAACAATTATTCTTTATATAAAGGCCACGGAAACATTGCGAGGTTATAACAAAGAACTTTTCATATCCTATAAAAAACCTCATAAACCTGTGAGTTCGCAAACTTTGAGCAGGTGGATCAAAACTGTATTAAGAAAAAGTGGCATAGACACGAAAATTTCCACAGGCCATTCTGTTAGACATGCAACTAGCTCAGCTGCTTATCTCAAAGACATAGACTTAAACACGATTAGGAAAACGGCCGGCTGGTCCGAAAGTTCGAAGGTGTTTGCTAATTTCTACAATCGGCCAATAGTTAATAATAGAATAAGCTTTGCAAATGCAATATTTAATGTACAAGCAGAAACATGAGACGGAAAGTTTATTTCTATTTTTGTATTTTTGTATTTGTTTATTTTATAAAATAAAATCTTAACTTGATAAAATGTTTAAAATTGAAAAATGTCTAAACACCTGAAATTTGTAATCTTGAGAACGAGGCGAATGATACTCGTATATAATTGAACGATCAAACGGACTCACCTAGAAGTGAAGTTCGATCATAATTATATAAAGAGAGCCTCGTTCGAAGAGATTACAAACCCACCATCGCGCAAAAAATTTGCTAATTATTTCCCACAACCCCTTCACAATTTCAAACAATTGCTAGAAAGAATGAAGATATAGGAGGTGATGGCGCGGGGGGATGGGGATTCGGCGGCGAGCTATTTCGGTTCCTATACTCTGTACAACGTGACATCTAGCGGACGTCAAGGATACTGGAATTTTTAATCTCTTCGAACGAGGCTCTCTTCATATAATTACGATCGAACTTCACTTTCAGGTAAGTTTGTTTGATCGTTCAATTCAAATTGAAGTAGTACACGACTTGAGAGCTGAGGTTTCTCAGGCGCATTGAGAAGTTTCACTGCTCGCCGTGGTAAACCTGAGTCAATGTATTGTGACAATGCTACTAATTTTCTAGATGCAAGAAATGAACTCAATGAGTTGTACCATCTTCTTAAATCAAAAGAATTTAAAGATAACGTTTTCAACTTTGCTAGGAACAACAACATTGATTTTCATTTCATTTCACCCTCCTCTCCATATTCCGGTGGAATGTGGGAAGCTGATGTAAAATCTCATAAGCATTATTTCAAGCGAGTGGCTTCAAATGCACTCCTTACATTCGAAGAATTCAACACGCTTTCTGTCAAAATTGAATTGATTTTGAATTCCAGGCCAATGACTCCTGTTTCGTCAGATGTTAACGATATTTCTGCTCTGACACCAGAACACTCTTTAATTGGTGATTCATTGACTATTTTACCTAATCCTCATTTTCAGCCTTAACATTCGAATCGATTGTCTGCATGGCAATTAATTTCTAAATTCGACAAAATTGTTTGAAAAGATGGAGCATCGAATATCTAAATGAATTAACTGTACGTCAAAAATGAAATGTGAATACTGTCAACCCGAAAGGAGGCATGCTTGTGATTGTTAAGGACGATAACATTCCTTGTATGCAATGGCCTTCAACGAGAATTCACCAGTTGCATCTTGGAAGCGGTGGTATTGTTAGAAGTGTAACTGTAAAGACTGCTTATAATCTGCTAAAAAGACCTGTAGAGAAAATTGGTATCCTTCCCAGTGGGCAAAAAATTGAAGGACGTCTTTACGACAACTTTATGACATCTTTACGACGTCGCGAAATGAGTGTTGTGATTCATTCCGAAAGTTCTCGAAATCCTCGAGGATTTCCACGCCGAAAAAGGGTGTTGGGATTTATTGTACCAAGCCTCTGTCTTGAAAACCGACGAAATCCTTTAAAATTAGTTGAAATGTTTGGAAATCCCATAAAATCCTTTTAAAAGCCTTAAAATCCGTGTAAGCCTTCCGAAATAATCGTTTTCTATAAGTATAATGATTTTTCATAATGATTTCCTATGATCCATGCAATTTTGCAATCTTGAAATCTGGTGTACACCAAAAATCCAAATTATGAACCCCTTGTATAAACATTGAATTTTTGTTGAGGGGGTGGATTTTTAGAAAATTATGACTGACCTGATCATCGTAAGAAGGTTTCAAATGATAAAGAGCCATTTCCTAATGAAAAACTGGAGTCGCTGATCCAGAAAGTGGAGGGACAATCCAAATCCAATCAGCTGGACAACCATTTTTTAATCGCATTTCATTTTCATAATGCCTCATAAAAGATTCGGAAGCTGTATGATGATCCACAATCGTAACGTTTTTCATCTAAAAAAAAAATAGTTCTCAAATTCGAAAATTTCCATTTAGAAGTTTTATAGAAAGTTTTATCATTGTCAAAATCAATTTTGAAATAGAAGCACTGAAAAATCCAAAGAAAAATAAAATTACCGACACTGTAAAATTCTCAAAAAAAAGAATTAATTCGAAATCGAGAATTCCAAAAATTATGAATTTGCTGACAATTGTACATTCCCGAATAATAAAATTCCCGACATTTTATAATATTACCGAATTTGAACTATTTGAATATTCCCATTAATTGATAATTTTTAAAATTAAACTGCCGACAAAGGAAAATTCCCAAATTATAAAGGTCCCGAATCCAAACAACTGAAAAACAGTTTTAATGACAAAATAATAAATAATAAATTAAATTAAATAAAAATTCGTGGGAAATTTCAAGGATTTTTTTTTATTTTGAGGGATTTTTCACAAATTTTGGGAAAAATTTGAATCACTTTAAAAGATATTCAGAAGGAGACGAAATTTTAAAAAGATTCGAAAATTATTAAAAATTGAAAACAAAATGCATATTTTCGAAGATTCCGAACCTTCAATTTAGAAGCTTTTTGAGAATTTCGAACGGTTTCAAGAGAATAAAGGTTTTTTATGATTTTTTATTTCAAGAAATTAATTTTGTCAGAACATTCTTTAACATTTTAAAACATTTTGAAAGATGTTTAGAAGGTTCAGAAGTTCTGAAAGATTCAAAAATAATTTTTTTCTAATTTTTAAATTTGAAAAATGTAGATTTTTTAAGATTTTGCAAAAATAATCAGAAGTTCTTCTAATAACTTTGATAGGTTTCAAGAGAATGAAGTATATTTTCAACATTCGCAGAACAATTTAGAATTATTTATTCATTTTTTGAATTCGTTTAACATTTTAAAAGATTTTCAAAATTGTCCAAAAAGAATGTGGAAGATTTCAGGGCGATTTCTTTAATTTTACAGGATTTTAAAAAAATTTTAGAAAAAAATCGAAATATTTTAAATGATATTTAGAAGGTTTAAAGGTTTTGAAAATATTCAAAAATAATTTAAAATTTGAAGATTTAAAAAAATTTGAAACAAAATGTAGATTTTTTAAGATTTCAAATAAAATTCAGAAGATTTTCAAGAATTTTGAGAGGTTTCAAAAGAATGAAAAATTTTCTTAAATTTCTCAGGAAAATTTTATATGATTTCTCATTTTGAAAAATTAAATTCAAGACAATATTTTTGAACATTTTAAAAATATTAAGAAGGTTTAGAAGTTTTGAAAAGATCAAAAAATAAATTGAAATTTGAAAAAATTTGAAATTTTTTTTTTAAATGTAGATTTTTTCAAGATTTTGGAAGAAAATTCAGAAGATCTTTCAAGAATATTGACAGGTTTCAAGAGAATAAAGAAATTAGTTAACATTCCGCGAACAATTTAAAATAATGTATTTATTTTTAAAATTTGTTTAATATTTTAAAAGATTGCCGAAATTGTCGAAAAAGAATCTGGAAGATTTCAAAGCAATTTTCTCAATTTTGCAGGACTTTGAAAGAATTCTAGGACAAAGTCGAATCATTTCAAAAGATATTTAAAAGGTTTAGAAATGTAGAAAAAAATCGGCAATAATTAAAATTTTGAGGATTTCGAAAAATTTAAAACAGAATGTAGATTTTTGTAGATTTTAAAAATATGCAGAATTCCAAAATTGTCGAAAAAGAATCTAGAAGATTTTAAGGTACTTTTTTTTATTTTGAAGGATTTTTCACAAATTTTGGGAAAAACTCGAATTATTTTAAAATATATTCATAAGGTTTCGAAATTATGACAAGATTCAAAAATAATTCAAAATTAAAAAAATTTAGCAGAAAATGTAGTTTTTTGAAAATTTCGAACCTTAAATTTATAATCTTTTCAAGAACTTCAAACGATTCCAAGTGAATGGGAAATTTTCTTAAGATTCCCGGAAGAAATTCTTAGTATTTTGAAATATTAAAGAGAATAAAGAAATTTCTTAAGATTCCGAGAATAATTGAAAATAATTTATTTATTTTTAAAATTTTTCAACATTTTAAAGGATTTCCAAAATTGTCGAAAAAGAATCTTGAAGATTTGAAGGCAATTTTTTTTAATTTTGCAGGACTCAAAACAAAAATGAGGAAGAATTCGAATCATTTTCGCAGATAGAAGATCTAGAAGTTATTAAAAGATTCAAAAATAATTGAAAATTAGAAGATTTCGAAAAATTTAAAATAAAATGTAGATTTCTCAAGATTTTTGAGAAAATCAATAGCTTCTTGATAATTTTGAAAGATTTTAACAGAATAAAAAAATTTTCTTTAGATTCTCGGGAAAATTTTTAATTAATACCATTTCCGAAGCTAAAGAATTACAAAAAAAGGTTTCAATAATAAAATGATAGAAAGTAAATAGAATACTTCTATTTGATTAACATATTTCTCATTTTATTCTATTCATTATTATCCATTTAGTTATTCATTTATTATTGTAACAATTCCTTATTGTTTAGATTCGTGAATTTTATAATTCGGAAATTTTCCTGTGTCGGCAATTTTATTGTATCGGATATTTTATGAAGTCAAGAATTTTCAAATTCGGCAATATTATAAACAGTCAAGAATTTCATCATTCGGAAATTTCTCAATTCGAGAATTTTAAATTACAATTTTATAATTTCGGGAATTTTTTATTTCGAATATTTTTTTTGGGGGAATTTTACAGTGTCAGGAATTCTATTTTTCGAAATTTTTTAGTAGTCCCGTTGGGATTGTTGTAATTTATTATATTCAGTAGGCCAAAGAGATTTTATTATTGACACATTTTTCTGATACTGTAAAACGAAATTAAAAAAAAAATTACTTGAAAACTGTGAAGAACGGCTACATTTGCTGCAATCATGGCTTTATCTTTCCAAAAAGACATGGAAGTCCTTGTATCTAATCCCATATGAGTTGCAATCGTCTGAAATGCGGAATAGAAATTTTGAAATATTTTCAATAAGTTTTTAAATATTGTTATATGAAATAAATAAAATAGAATTTAAAAAATTGAATATACCTCTTATAAATTTTATCTTCCGACATCACAAAGATCCCGTCCCCCAATTTCTGTACTTATCTACCATCCATTAAAAGGTGCTGCTGTAAATTGTAATCCTCTACAATCGACAACCATTCCTGAAACTGCTGGACCCGCGTACCATTTTAATTCAAATTTCCCAAACCGTTTGAAACTGAAAAAAGAAATTACTTACAAAAATGGAAAATAATGACTTAAATTTCCTTTAAGTGCACGTACCAGGTGCAAATACCTGCATTACCGATATTTCTTTTGATACGAGTTCAACCAAAATTGAACCGCCGGATGCAATAACCAGCCCGCCGCTCGAAAACGCGTAAAAGTATTGTCCGATCGTCTCAAAGAAAGAAAATTTTCAAAATCGAAAAATCAATTTTTTAAAAATGTAGAATTGTAGAGAATAAGGGAATGAAACTTCTTCCTATTAAAATTTTTTTGCCAATCGTTTATTGTCAATAATAAAAAAGGAATATTGAAAGAAAGTTTCTTCCTAATTTAATTAGGTTTTAAAACTTAAATCGTTCTAACTCGGCTAAATATTATTGAAATGAGTTCATATTTGCAGGACATATTCAAAATACTCTAGCGATGCCTAGGAAATCATGCAAAAGTTATCAATCGCTTGCTGTTTGATAATATTTAATTACAAAATGAGGTCAATCGATAATTGTATTTTCTTGGTTTCGCCGGTCAAAAGTATCTAGGTAACTTCGACTTTCAAACAACTTCCAGTCAGTGATTTGTTCAGCAATGTTGAATGAAGTTTTTCGGAAAATCTCATATCGATTCGTTAAAAATCAAGTAAGGTATTCAGATTTGGAAAGAGTACTCGACGTCTGCCCGCGCTGTTAGCTAATGCGTCGCGAGAACTGCTCTGTCAGGCAGCGTTCTCGAAGTTCAGTTTGGCTTTTTTGTTAATATTTAAAGAGAAAGTAGGGGAGAAATTAGTATGTATATTATAATATATGTATAATAAAAGAAAAAGTTATTTTATAGACTATTGCGTAATCCTCGCGTG
>JAUMHM010000016.1:7322176-7333441 GCA_032362435.1 Melikaiella ostensackeni
TGCAGCCTACTCTAGCTCTTCGGAAGAACTGGAAGTGGCAGCGCTCCATATGGTTTGGTAGGGAATTTCCCCTTGTTAGGCAGGTCTGATGTAAAGTATGCATTTTTCAAATTTTTTATTCAATTTTTCATGTTATTTTAATAAATTATCACGTTAAGAAGTTTTATCGATAATTTAGTAAATCTGTGGAGTACAGCAGGTTCAAGTCCTTGCCAGCTGTGGCTCGCAGCTGCAAAGCAGTAATTATTGTCAGATTCTAAAAAACAAACCCTGGTCAATGAAAATTGTAAGGTCTCAAACACCTCCGTCGTTAGCCAATGGCACAAATCCTCATTATTAAACTGTTCTGGGGCCAGACTTTGGCCAGACGTTGGGCAGGGCACTGACGTATAAATGAAATTCTTTTGAAAAAGTTGTATATTCATAAAGGTGAATATTTTTATTTCAAGTGCTTAAAACTCATTCTTGAAAAAATGTTAAAGTCTGGAATCAAAGAATAATGAGAAACGGCTTTATTGTTGAATTCAATTTTAGACTTGAAAAATAGAAATTTGTATAAATGAAAGAAAAATGTTGAAACAAAAGAATCTGATAAAATTACAGAATAATTATGCTGATATTTCTTATCGAGGGTTAACTTTTGATGTTTTGAGGAAAAAACGTCGTATTTTGTGACTTTGTCTCAGGGATCGCGACCATTCAAAAATGACATAACCTTACGTTGCACGTACTTAATGTTTTAATCTGTCCTTAGGAATAAATATGGGGACGGCGATTTGTCAAGCTCGGCGCAGAGGGCGGCACCGAGAGTGGAGGCATGTCTTGTGCGCCGGCACAAGGTATTATCCGAAGTTTCCTTAGTTTTTTGTCATTCGGAAAGCGATGTGCTCCTTTATTTTTACACCCAATTGTCACACACCTACCTGGAAAATCAAAAATAGTTCTGTAAACTGAAAACACTTTGACTGCGGTATCAGGGACTATTGTAATGCGAATAGCAGACGACACACCTACGTCTTCGTCTCGCCAAGGCTGCCGTTCTAAGGATAAAGGCAGTAACTTCAAAAAATCGATAAATGAGCTTTTTATACACGGAGAGAAATTACTAGTGGTACGCACATGAAAGGTACCAAGTGGTGAGCACAAGGGAAATGACGAGTGTGAACTACATGAATTCAAGTGGGAAATACATTGGCTCCGAGTGATTCCCACTAGCCAATGCTTATGCTGGTCGCACATGGTATTCATGCTCATACCGCGAGCCGGCCTTCGTTTTGTCCAAGAAGGGAAAAACTTAAGGCCCTTTATCAAAATGGGGTTTGCGGTTTCCCATTTTACGGCCTAACAGTTGAATATTTTTGTCTAATATTTTGCATACGTAATCTAAATAGTAATATCTCGCTTTTCTCAAGCCTGTTTTTTAGTAACACGGTTTCTGTTTTGTTTAATAATCGAAAACAAAAGTGCAATAGCAGTGTCACTCAGTGTTAGCTGTCTCTGGGTTCCGTTGCATGTCTGAAAAGAGGCATGGTTCCTTCAGTTCATTTTATTTTTCAGTATCAGGAATAATGTCCACCAGATGTGGACAATGGTAAAAATAGAATGGACCTTTTTTTCTAAACTTTTTTTCTAATACTTTAGCACGCGCCTTGTCTCATGAAACTCAAGATTATTTTAAGTGATTGTTTATCCCCGAAAGATCATTTTTATTCAGTTTTCAAGGATAACATAGCAATCAGTGTACAGTGCCCTGAATTTTAATCCTGAATTAATTTTTTTTTTTGTACCATTAGCTTTGGGATCAAAATATAATTTGCTTAATATGCTGATTGTAACAAAAATCTTCGTTAGTGGGCTAACATTTAGAAATTAAATAAATTACATACCTAACCTAAAAACAATATATTATGTACAAAATTTTGATCTTTAGAATACGTTTCTGGGTATCGTTCCCCTGCACGTCATAATTCGGTGTACAAAACATGTATTGTAAAATTACATTACATTTTGGTAATAAACTTCCAACATATTTACTGTAAAATTACAACAGAAATTTTTTAAAGTGTAGCTGAGAATTCGATCTCGGGTGATTCCACTTTAACTGTATGTACAAGTGTATGGTGTTCATTAGATGATCACTTTGCTGCCTCATTTTGATTAATTAAAAAATATATCTGCTTCCTCATAGAGGAATCATTGATGATTTTATTCAAGATTTAAAATTAATAATGAAAATGTTTAAAAATATTACGGGGTGCCCACCTTAAAAATGCAAAAATACAAATAGGTCAATGAATGCATCTTGAATCAAGGAGTATTTTCTATTCTTGCATCAACTTTGAATTATAAAAAAAATTTGACTGTAGGAAACAAATTTCTAAAATATAAATGTCCAAAACTGAGAGTTACGAAAATCGTGGTCGGAGACGCTTCGCATCGCTATTCAAAAAAACATACTTTTGAAAAATTACGTCAATTTCTTCCACGCGCTTATTTTCCAATATTTTTTTAGTGCTTTTCGAATATCCTACACGTATAATTGACATTTTTTTACAGAATGTTGCGGTTCAAAATTTTAATTATTATTCTTGAGCTTTTTAAAGCGAAATAACAAGTGCCATGCAGTCCTAATATTCCAGGATCATTGAAATGACATCAAAATTCACGATGAGTATATTATTTGTACTATTTTATTTTTTCTCAAACATAAATTTCGCAAAGGCTTCAGTTTTCAAGGAGAACAGGTTTTTCAAAGTTACGCAACACATTTTAAAACTTGCTTCAGTTAGACAAAAACGAGCATCGTAAAGGAATCATATTACACCTTGAGTATCCCTTCATAAAGCCTTACGAAAATCGTGGTCGAAAACGCTTCGCATCGATATTCAACAACAAAAAATACTTTCAAAAAATAACGTCAATTTTTTCCACGCGCTTATTTATCAATATTTTTTGAGTGCTCTTCGAATATTCTTCACGAGTAGTTGGTATTTTTTCACTATGGAATGTTCCAGTTTAAAAATTAAATTATTATTCTTGAGATTTTTAAAGCGAAAGAACAAGTGCCGTGCAATCCTAATATTTGAGGATCATTGAAATGACAAAAAAATTACGGTTGAGAATTCTTATCACATTTCTAGAGCAATGTATGGTCTTGTTTTATCTAAGAGGCCAACTGCAGAAGACTGGTGCCCTCCTCAGTACACAACACAAACCGATCATAACTTCTTTGGTTCTGGCTTGGTTTTCATACTTTCCTTTGAATGACCAAAGTTTTGTTGGAACTGACGTTATGAATGTATGGGTAAAAGCTATCACAGGGTTCGCATCCAGCCCCTTGACCCTGTCGTCGGGGGGCCTATTGTTTCGGCCGAGTCGAGCGCTAGCGGTGAAGTCTTCTTCAACGAGACGCAAGGTTTGCAATGCGAACCCTCTGTACTCTGTAGTATACCGATCATTGCGATACATTAGGAAGAGAAATAGAGACTCTGGGAAAAGGACGAGAAAGGAAAGACAGTGCAGGACTACATATTACGGAAACGGGAATTAAAATTCCTGGCAGAGGGGCAGGGTGTGAAAGAACGTTCCGCTCTCCTTTTCCAGCTTGTAAAATCAATAAATAAATATATAACATAATATGTAATTATATAGTTGAAAAATTATAAAATATTATATATATATATATATATAAAGCTGGAAAAGGGATAGAGTGATGAGTATACTACAGAGGGTTCGCACAACAAACCTTGCGTCTTTTTGAAGAAGACTGTACCGCCAGCGCTCAACTCAGCCGAAACAATAGGCCCCCCGACGCGACGGCAGGGTCAAGGGGCTGGATGCGAACCATGTGATAGCTTTTACCCCTAAATTAAAGTAGGTATTTCTTTTAAAGGCAAAAGTTTTTAATATGAACAAAAATCGTATTATGTAATACATAAATCTATATGATTGAAAAAAATTCACATTTTTCTGAAAAAAATAGTACATCTGGGCGAAAAGTATTAAATATTTTTAGTGCCTTGAAATCTGTAAAAAAAATAAATAAATATAAAGAAAAAAAACTTAAATCCATTTTTAATCTTGGTGTATTAAAATGTTTTTCAAGTTTAAATGGGGCATTTATTCAGCATAAATTAAAAAAGTAAATTAAATTTGTAAAAAAAAAATAAATTAAAATAACATCGAATATCTTGAGGGTATGAAAGCAAATTTTAATAAGCGCTTTTGAAGAATGCAAATGTTTTCAAAAAATTAACTAACATTCATTCTAAAGAGATTCACTTTTTGTATTCTCATTTACGAAGATAATTATTTATATCTACAAATTTTAAATACCTATAATTAAATTCTTTTTCAAATTTATATTTAGGTGATTATGCTTATTTATACTTATATTTACATCAGAAAAAGAAGAACATTTGAAAAAAAATTGCCGAGACTTTGAACTTCGAAGACTTTCATCTCCCCCAAAACAATTTTGAACACCAAACGCCTTAAAATTTTGGAAAATTTTGATTCACAAATATTGCTTGAATATGAAATCATGTAACATGCGTTTAAAGAAGCATATCTTATACATCAGGTTTCAAGCATCTTTTTCTCTAAGTTTGAAAGTTTTGGATGAATGCCGTCGGATTTATCAAAGCGTTCTCAGCGTTGGGCCATAGCCCTATGGCTAGGCGTGCTGCTTATAAGCGTGCGGTGCATGCGTTCGATTATTTATCGGTGCTTGCGGATATTTTAATGATATTTGTTTCTCTAATTATAATTCTCGTGTAACTAGAATAACAATTAGGCTAGTTGAGAATGATGTATGATATATAATTAATCAGGTAATGTAAATAAAATTACAAAAAAGGGAGGAGTGTATTTGTCAGGATTAAAAGAAAGGCGTCATATTATTCGATTTATCTTATGGAATACAGAAGTATTTGCATTTAAATCAAAATTTTCCTTCTTTGAATCTAACATTTCTGTTGAAGGATTATGATAGTATATTATACTGAAATCTAAATTGGGGTTAGCTCCAAAAAATTGCTTTCAGTCTTGAAAACGAAAATATTTTGTAAAATTTCTGGCACTGAGATAATGACCCAAGTTTTACTATAATAGAATTTTTAATTTATTTTCTAAGTCACTTTATCCCTTATTGCACTGACTCGAATAAAAAGTCAGGTGGCAAAAATATGAATTTCAGACAAGTTTCCCTGTGAGAGTGATTTTTCGTTTGTCCTAGAACCTTCTCCCTTCTTGTATTTACCTTATTAAAAATACATAAAGGTCAACTTTGGAATTATTGTAGAATTTGCTTAAGAAAATTATAAAGAATTCTAGAATGGATCACTAAAGACTTCATTTTTGAGTAATTTTGTATGGACTCTAAGTTTTTTAAAAAATTTAGTTAAAAAATAATATATAGGAACTGTGTTGAACAGTGCTTTGTTTCACACTGGACAAACGCATCGCCGCCACGCTGCCGAAAATGCAAGTTTTTCCTGAATGGACGCTACCTACTCCGTCTCACTCCCTCGCAGCGAGAGAGAGCGCTGAGAGGGAGTGAGACAGAGTTCTGCTGGTGCGCCTCACTCCAGCTTGCTCCAGCATAACCCAAAAATGTGTAGCAAAGTGCGTCGCGTGATCTCGCGTCAGCGTAACCGTGCGCGTCGGCGTTTGCGTTCGAGCATGTCTGGGCCTTAAATGCTTTGGGTGGGTGATGAAAAAGTGTAACGCATTAAACAAATTGATTTTCAGAGGACAATTTAGATCTGATTTGAACGTTTGTTTTTTTTTTAAATGAAATATAATTAAATTCTGCATAGGGCTAGCATCTTTGGTTCTTGAAAAAGTTAATTAGTAATTGTTAATTCAAAATACAAAATGAAACTTTTTTTTTAGCTTTGAAAAGTGCCATTTTATATAAAATATTCAGATCCATTTCAAAATGCCTATAATTACTATAGCAACTATCCTGAACTGATTTTCAGTAGAGCGCAGAAGCTTATAAATGTTTTAAATTTGTTAGAAAGAAATAAATGGTAAAGTAATAGTTATCAAATTGACGAAAGTAGCAATTATTGGTAATTTTTCGAACTGGAAAAGGGGTAGGGTGATGAGTATACTACAGAGGGTTCGCACTGCAAACCTTGCGTCCTGTTGAAAAAGACTGTACCGCCAGCGCTCAACTCGGCCGAAACAATAGGCCCCCCGACGGCAGGGTTAAGGAGCTGGATGTGAACCCTGTGATAGCTTTCACCCTAATTTAGAATATTGATGTTATTTTGTCGACCAGGGTAATTGATTAATTAATATTTTGATGTTAGTGTGTCGATTACTGGTCAAAACGATTTTTGGAGAAATGAGAAAAAAACTACCTCGGCCCGGTTTTGAACCGGGAACGCCGACTTTACATGAGTGGAGCGTTATCTACTGCGGCCTCGGTGGCCTCGACAAAATAACATCAATATTCTAAATTATTCATGATTAGGTTAAATTATATAAAGACTGGAATAAGTTTAAAATTTCGCAGGGCGAAAGAGATGCAAACCCGCGCCCCCCTGTGATATAGGAGGAATGAGAAACGATCTACTGCGGCCTCGGTGGCGTAATTGGTTAACGCTCCACTCGTTTGAAGTCGGCGTTCCCGGTTCAAATCCGGGCCGAAGTAGATTTTTTCTCATTTCTCCAAAAATCGTTCTGACCAGTAATCGACACACTAACATCAAAATATTAATTAATTGAATTCCTACTTTAACCTGATAACAGAATATACGGATGACTGAACATTTATCTTTCTCCGCTTCTATCACAGATACTGTAGATTTGATAGTATATGCTTTTGACTGTATTGGAATGTGCCGTTAGTTGCATCTGAAGCAGATACTATCAAATCGAAAGTATCTTTGTTTGACGGGAATAATTTTTTCTACAAATTAAAATGATACTTTATGGATTCAAAAATGTGTGTATCGCTTCAGATAAACATTTTCCTTGAAAGAAATCAAGATTTATTTTTCTCAACTTTATATGCTTTACTTTCATAATATGTTCAACGTTTAGATCTTTAATACTGTGTTTTTGATTCAAAAATCCAAATTATTTTACTCAAAGCGAAATGTATTGAATTATTTACAGAAACCATTGTATCAATAATGCGGAATTCAATAGCACCGACACTTTTGATTCAACAGTACACTGTTGGAAATTTCTATAGTGATTTTACTATAAATGTAATGGAAGCAATATGCATATACGTATAGTAAATTTATTATACATGTGTAGTACTCTGAATTATGAGAAAATTAAAGTTTCTTGTGATGTTGCTTAATCTCTATAACTTATGTGAAATAAAAAGATCCGAATGCAATACGTTTGCTAAAATGTATCAATCAGAATTGAAATATGACGTGCTGGTGGAACTTTTCCCGAAAAAGCAAGCTAAAGGTGAAAATTCCAGATACGAAAAATAATTTCTATGTTAGTTTTGCATTTCTTTTATTTAAGTGATTACAGTATTACTAATAATGAATTCAGTTGAAACTATCTGAAAAGAAAATTATATCATAGTTCAATTATGAAAATTACTTGATTCATGAATTATAAAATTTGTAAATTGAATTCTAAGAATTATTACTAAAGATTTTACGACATATGTGTTGTAATTTAAGATTACTATTCCAAGAATGTAAATTCACTCTACAACAGTATGGTAAAAGTGTGGTAAAATTACAAACATTTTTAACAGTTTACTTTTCTCTCAATGTAGGACTTGCGAAATTTATTTAAATTCCATTACAGTAAAATGTGTGTCATGGACCCAGCCCGGATGCTTCAATTTCCCAAGTCCCAGTAGTATTGAAATCTAGTATCGGGGCTGGTCCCAAGAAATTGTTTCCAGTTTTGGAAACGAAAATATTTTGTCAGACTGCTGGCACTGGGACACTGACACACGTTTTACTGTAATGGAATTTGAATGAATTTTTCAAGTCCCAGCAGCATGGAAGTCTAGTATCGGGATTGGTCCTAAAAAATTGTCTGATGTCTTGGAATTGAAAATATTTTGTCAAATTGTTGGCACAGGGCCACTGACACACGTTTTACTCTAATGGAATTTAAATAAATTACTCTAAGTCACTTTATCCCTTATTGCATTGACTCGAATAAAAAGTCAGGTAGCAAAAATATGAAATTGAGACAATTTTCCCTGTGAAAGTGATTTTTCGTGTTTGTTAGAACCTTCTTTCTCTTAGCAATTACCTGATTAAAAAACATGTGGGTTAACTTTAAAATTATCGTAGAATTTGCATGAGAAAACCATGAAGAATTCTACAATGGACCACTAAATGCTTGATTTTTCAGTGATTTTGTTCAGACTTTCAAGTTGTTTTTGAATATTTTACAAAATAATATAATGTCTTTTGCATTGGGCTTGTAGGAATAGTTTTGTAGGTTTGTAAACATTTATTATCATGTTAGGTCGGATGATGAGGGTTTTCAATGATTATTTTTGTGAACGACTGTTTATGAGAAATCTTTTTTTTTTAATTTGATGTTTATTAGAGAGGGCGACTTTTGAATGCTGTGACGGCGCTAATTTATTTGAAATCGATTGATCCACGCGACGTATCGACCGCGTTGCGGCACACAGCACTAACTTCACTAACCAAACGAACGAAGTTAGTGTCGTGTTTATAAATCTTCTTAGTGTTTGTTAATCGGTTTTCGATCATTTTTACCCCTATCTGAGGTGAATAAATTATCTTTTATTTTCATTATCAAAACATTTACGTTCATTTTTGTGTTCTTTGTCATTTTCCAAATTTCCAAATTTTCAACACGATATCTCCTTTTGTGAGGACTTGAATTGTTCTTGTTGCGAAAGGAAATGTCGGTAAGATAGGACTTGGGTAAATACGACATAACCTTAAGGAGACTTTGAGAGAACTTCTAAGTGTAGTTTAGAAAATATTTCGATAGATAAAAAATATTGAATTTAAAACATAATAGGCTCATTTTGGGAACGCGTGAATGAAAAAAACATGCTCATTTTAATAAAAATATGTAGAATATGGTCGCAAACTCAGTTTAGACGAGATTAAATGGATTGACGAAGAGTTTTGACTTGACTTAAAAAGTAATTAACCCTTCGGGATTCTTCAGAACTTTCATATCATAACTAATGAATAAACACATAACTAATAAATTAAATTAATTCTGCTCTCTTTCAGCTTCAATTATCCGAAGTAATCATGCGAGCGCGTCAGTACATGTCAGACGTGGTTGGCGGAGAAGGTGCCGTCCTGGATCACCACGCGAAACCTGATGACTTTAAAAAGAAGTTTGCAGAGGCCCAAATTAAGGATGCAGTGCCTGTACAAAGGTTCCTTGACAAAATACAATCAGATAAAGAAGGGTACGTTAAATACTTGCGTTATTTTGCTCTAGCACTGCTGCTAAAATTCGTAAACGACGTGCTAGGTTTGTTTTGTCAAAAAACTTGAACCATATGCTAATATCCGTACTAAAATCGCACCGCAAGTTTTTTTTACATATTACCTTCGTATTTAATCCAATCGGCAAATAATTAGATGTGCACTCTCTCACTCTTCCAAGAAGAGCATAGATTTTTGAATTTAGAGTTTTGTCAGAATATTACGTGAATAATTTTGCTAATAAGATGTTTTCTTTATTTCATGAAAATGGTCTCTTGGACATGCAGAAAGTAAGAATACAACTTTTTATGTATTTATATCTTTCAATAACATTCTACAAATCATCCGTGTTTCTTTTTTTTGAGCATAGTGTAATCTTATTGAATATGCGACTTAACTTCTCCGTTCTGCAGTGGTTTCCAAAACATGAATTTCAGAGTGAATTTAGAATTTAATATTTCAAATTATAGTGACTGGAGAATATGTAGTTTTGTTCATATTCGATGTAGTAAAACAATAATGGTGATAGTAGTGGCAGTAGAACTGCTTCTTTCTTTTACTTTCCTCTTGGTTTTAAAGGAATTTTGGAAATTTATTCATATTTGCCTAATCTTATCCTTTCGTTAATTTAGTTTTACGTGACTAACTGTTTTTACATTTTGAATTTACTAATATTATTTTGTTAGTAATTAAATACGCGGGATTTTCCATTTTTGTTTTGAGTGAACTGAGTTGTGTACCTTACTTTATGTTATTATTGTTTTTATTATTAAGTGTTATGGAGAAAAAAATAATATTGTATTTAGTTATTTTATGTATTGTTTTTCGAAATCTGTCCAAGTATCTTATAAATAAACTAATTTAGTGACAAGCTACTACTGATTGCCCAATCAAATGCTTGAAAGCTTGTTTTTCCCATTTTCTTCATGTCTTCTTTACAAAAGAATATCTTAGTAAAATAATATAAAATCATGAGAGTCCCGGTGGCTCAGGCGATAGCGCGTCAGGCTTCCGAGCAGGAGGACTGGGGTTCGATCCCTGTGTCGGTACCAATGGAAATTTTTCTATGTACTTCTACCGGGGCTTCGGTGGTTCGAAACCCACCTTAAACTGTAGATCCCCTCAAGAAAGGCTGGTGACATCCCAAGTTTAAAGCTCCATGTCGGGGGAACTAAACTTGGGGGTCACTAGTCGATTTTGAGAGACTCGGAAAAGAGTTAGCGATCTCCTTGCGAGAAAGGTTCCATGTCGAGGGGACTACTATTCGGTGGTTGCTGGTCTATTCCGAGTAATAAACACACACATACACTGCATTACACACCAGGACAGTGCGCCGAAGGTGGGCATCTAACTAATTACCTTAGAAAGGATCGCTCCGTCTACCCTAGCCTGGCTAGGGAGGCTGACAGATGGCATAGTGGTTGAGGTTCACTTTGCTTTGCAAAGAGTTCCGCGTCTTTCACTGTGCCATGGAGTATGCCTGGCACCTGAGAGGTATATTCTCAGAGCGTTGGAAACAATGAATGCACCGAGATCTAACTCGATGAAGGTGCTCGGATTCGGTGCACTGCCTTGAGAATAAACACGGGTGTGGCACAATGGGCTTTATAGCCTGGCCGCCAGGGAATGCCTTCTCTCACCCCCCGCCCCCTTTAAAAACAACAAAAACCAAAAAATATATAATCATATGTAAGTTATTATTTTGCTGTGTTGAACCACTTCTGCTGATTTAACCTGCAACCATTTTCAGAGAATATTCTAGTTAAGTTTATCTGGGGTAAAATCTATCACAGGGTTCGCATCCAGCCCCATGACCCTGCAGTCGGGGGGCCTATTG
>JAUMHM010000016.1:7376190-7391175 GCA_032362435.1 Melikaiella ostensackeni
AAATAATAATTTTAAATTATTTGTCGGTTCTTACTCATGCTTAAAAAGTTCTCAATTAATAAGTTAAGCAGTTAATAAGTTGCAAGTTTACTTTATCTAATCTAAAGTATCGAGAGGACGCGCCGAAACGATCGGCCGGACGGTCAGCGACGGTAGACGACCCTCGGCGGCTAAGACGCTCTTTTTGAAAGTTTTGTGTGTTATTAAAGAACAAAGAAAATAGCCTACATTTTGTTTATAAACCTCCATTATTTTATCAGTGATAACAATTTCTATAAAGTGCTATTTTTTCGTGTTTCTTCCATGTTTTTGCAAATATCTCAGAAACCATTAGAGCTATTGAAAATTTGAGGCGGTCGTTAGATTAAGCATTAAAAAACGCATTAAAGTCATCTCCCACATATTTAAAAAAAAATTATCTAGCACATTTTGCTCTAAGATAAACAAATTTTCTTCAAAATATTGAGTTTCAAATATCTTTTAAATAAGAGCTTGTAGAAGCAAATGAATTCCAGATTCGAATTTAGCGCAAGAAAGTACATCGGAAATGATGTGTCGCATTCCACAGATGCATAGGTAATTTTTGTTGATCAGTGTAATTTGTCTTAAATTGGTTCTTTTTCACTACTTTCATGAAAATGTCTTATCAGCCATAGAATGACTTGATTCAAGTGTTCAAAGAATTCAAGAACATCTAATTGAACTCAAAAGATTCGAAAGAAGTAATAAAATTCAATTGAATTCAAATGCAATTGAAGAGAATTCAAATATGATTTTTTGATTTTTCATTGACACTACTAAATCATGGTTAGATTTGGCGCATTGAACTTAATTTCATTTTTTGTGTGTTATCATGTTGGAACCTCTGTTAGTATATAAAATATTCAATGTATAAGGTGACTAACATAAGAAACCAAACCAATTTTGGAACGCAAACCAAGTCCAGAGCTTTGGTTTCCCACCAAATCGGCGTCCTCATGCAACATTGCCAAATTTCACTTCAATTTTCGACAACAAGTTGATTTACGTCACTTCAAAATTAATTATTATACACTGGAACCTCGATTTATTTGCCCTCGGTTTATTATCTTCCTAGAATGTCTGTCGGTTTGCATTCAGTGATGAGGCGTCGAAGACACTTAGAGAGAGTTTGCCGCCGGCCTCGCATTTGTTTGTGGGGAGGTCCGAGGGGCTGAAACAGAGGCGCGCGAGCTCGGTGGAGTTAGACAGTTTCCCTTGACTGTTTATATCGTAGAAATTCTTGGAACGGAGTCACGGCTATCGATAGCCTGAGATTCAAACTAAATCGAGGTTCCAGTGTATATTAAACGGCGGTGAGTTAGTTTAGGTACGTAAGGCACAATGTTCATTTAAAAACTTATCATTTTCTACAAAGCCTGATAATAAATACTTATATTTTTTAAAATTATCCGGAATTAATGCAAGTTTAACATAAATTCAAGGGCATTAAGAAATATTGGATTTTATTCAACGTATGATCCTCCTTAAGAGAATTTTAAAAAATTGAAGGAGTTGAAAAGAAATTAAAAGTAAAGATTTAAACAATTTAAAAGAATTCAGAAACAGGTGTACATCTTAATTCAGTAGTGATTAACCCCTCGGGGAACAATTTTGTTCTTTTGACTTTTGTAGTTTTTCAGAGATCACAAATGTTTCCTCCCCTTCAAAATAAGTTCACGTGATCAAATCTCATGGAATATATTCGCTATAATAGTATAAATGATATAAATGTAAAAAAAAATTAGAATCAAGAAGAAACCGTGAAATACCTGTATTAGTTTAAATACGTGTTCTGTCATTTTCTTTGAAAAACAACATATTTCGTCGGCCACTGATTCTGTAACTTGAGCATAAACACTTGACAGTCTGCGCCTGTCCAATTTTAAAATGAGTAGGTCTGGGATTATTACGTTTTTCAGGGTTACTACAGGTCAGGGAATCCTGGAAGCTCAGGGAAAGATAGAGAACTTAAAATTGGCCAGGGGAAGTCAGCAAATGTCAGGAAAAACCTGAAAGAGTCAGGGAATTTTGGAAAAACTAAAGTTGAAGTTTATAAAATTCTGTATGACTTGTCACTAAAAATGTTTAAGATAAACTTGAAAACAGACACTTTTTGCAGTAAGTTTATTAATCTCTTAGGTGTAAGGTTGTTTTCATGCCTAAAAGAAAAATGTATAACGGTCAGGGAAAATAAAAAATTGTTCAGGGAAAAGTCAAGGAAAAGTCAGGGAATTTCGAAATTGTGAAACTGAGAGAACCCTGGGTTTCATTACTAGTCTGCCGTATTTGAATATAGCGCGCGTAAAAAGTGTATGAATAACAAAGTTCTATTATTAATTCAACTAACAAAATGTTAAAAAGCAATTAAGGATTGATTTACATGTTTATTTAAATTATATAACATTTTTTTTACCTGTTTTTGAAATAAAGTTAACCGTTCTACCTTTTTAAACGACAATAGTGTGATGACCAAGTAGCGTTAAAAACCTTTGTTTGTCTGAGCCGATCAAAAATCAATTTTTTTTAAATTCGAGACTTAAGCTTCCCCAAAAAGGTACTGGTCAATCGCTCAAAGACCCCGCTTAAAATGTATGGAAAAGGCCTTTCGGCGGATTTTACTGACACTCATTTATTTTGTAGTTTATGATACTAGAAGAAATTTCCTAAAAGGACGTAGACCAATTATGATTAGTTTTTTGTCTGTCGTCCTTTGTCGTTTTTAAATTTTTTTAAATTTGAAAATTGCTTTTGCATAATAACCAACAAAGCTTGGTGTTGAAGATCCATAATATATAGACACCCATGCGCATTGATTCGCAGATTGACTAAGAGTAAGTAAATTCTCATGTCAAAGCGACGCATCCGCATGGTGTGATCATAACTCTAGTACCCTTAGAGTTTAGACTATCATCGCTGAGTTAACGCATCTGTTTTGTGTGTGACATAAAGATTGCGGCCTGATGCCAGAAGAGGAGCCGGACCTGGTGAAGAGCGACAAGAAGAGCGAGGCTTCCGCATCGTCTTCACCGACGAAGGAGCGTATAGCCAGGATGCCCTTGAGTCGCCGTCAACGAAAAAATCGTACTCGAGCCCCGAGAGATCAACTTGGAGAACGAGATGAGAATCACCACGAGAGCCCCAGTGGTTCGCCCATCCTAAATCGAAATCGACACCATTGGCTACAACGACGTGATCGTCACTATCAGGATGCGCTTGATAGGAACACTTCTTCAAGTTCCGAAAAAAGGAAAAAACAAGACGACGTTCAGCTTCAATCGAAACAGTCGAAAGATACTGCAAAGGTCAAAAGCAAAAGTAAAAACACTCTCGCAGACGTTTCAACACTCAGTAAACGTAAATCTGAGAAATCTTATGTGAGTACTCAAAGAGAGAAGTTGAAAAACTTGAACGATGCTACGCTCGAGTGTCTGCTTCGCGTTTACTCTCTCAACGGTGAGCAAATGTATCACGGTGGATATCCTATCCAGTACAAGGGTAGACCTAATTTCGCGCTTATTTACAGCTACCAAGGTCTTCCAAACCGCCGAAGCCAACGTTTGGATGTCAATGCCAGAGAGTTCGTTCCTGGAAGCACTCTGAACTCCTGGAATGCGGTCGAAAGTGAAGCTGACAGTGGAAACGGCAGCGAAAGCTCTGTCGAGAATTCTGATCTGGAGCAGGAGAGTTGCTCCGACAGTGACAAATGTGACAACAGTGAGTCATCCTCTTGCTCGTCTAGTTACCAGGATCAGCGCATTTCACCAGGTCCAGGCCTGCCAAACAGAGGACGTCAGTCGGATGCTTACAGAGTTCAAAGGAAGTGCGCGCGTTGCTTCCTACATTTTTACATTGATGCTAGGACTGGGGAGTACTTTGGAGAGCAAGAGTGTGTCTACCACTGGGGCAAACGCCGAAATGGATCCTGGGAGTGCTGCCGGGCAAGGCAGTACGATGGAGTTTGGGGATGTACCACAGCGAAGATGCACGTTTGGACAGGCGTCGTACCTGGAGTTACGAATGGACCTCTTGACGGCTACGTTTCCACGAGACCCTTAGGCAAGGTTCCTCATAATAAGTGTTATGGGGTTTATGGTCTCGATTGTGAAATGTGCTTCACCAATCGCGGACTCGAGCTGGCCAAGGTATCCGTTGTTTGTTTGAACGGAACTTTGGTGTACGATGAATTCGTGAAACCGGAGGCAGAAGTAATCGATTACAATACGAGGTTTAGCGGAATTACTGCCAAGGACCTGGCTAATGCCTCTAAAACTTTGAGGGATGTTCAAAATGACCTTCTGAAGTTCATTCATTCAGAAACAATCCTGATTGGGCATGGACTGGAGAATGACCTACGTGCTTTGCGCATTCTGCATGAAATCGTCGTTGATACTAGTTTTGCGTATCCTCATGACCTTGGACCTCCCTACCGGAGGAGCCTTAAGACTTTGGCACACATTGTGCTCGGGAAGGAGATTCAAACTGAGACTCATGATTCGATTGAGGATGCCAGAATGGCTATGGAACTCATGCTCTGCAGACTACAGCTAGATTTTAAAGAGGCTGCTGGACACGGAATCTATCCTTGTATGAAGGAAGGGTTGCAAGAAATAAGGTAAGAATTCAAATAAATTTTCAATAAAATTACTGATTATACTATTTTATAAAAGAATTACTAGAAGTCAGCATTAACATTTTTTATTTTAGTGATAATATTTTCTTTCTCTCTGAGCATGCTAAATTGTCAATTGTCAAATGATTCAAACCTTTTGTGTTGAGGATGTTGCCAACAGTTGATGGCCGTGAATTTCAATGTAAGGTATTATAAGGATAAAGTAATTTTCTTAGGAATTTTTTCAAATTGTGAATATAGTTTCATTAAAATGATTCTGTGCTATACTGATTCTGATGAGTCTGTGCAATACTGCAATTAGAAAAAAGTTGACTTTTACAAAGATGAGGTAATTGAAATTAAAATTAGCACCTGATATGTACGTAAGGCCTATCCACAAGGCATCAAAAATGCAACATATTTTACCTTAGCAGCTAAACTTTTCCTTCCATTTTTTTAAAAAGCCAAGAAACGACAGAAGGGCACAACACAGAGGCTCTGTGAAAATTTCAGAATTTTTTACCGTTTAGTCTTTAAAGTAGAGCCCTGAAAGTATGGAAGAACAGAGAGATCTGATAGGTTGTAGAGTCTTTCACACGCTTTCAGTTGATAGATGGAAAGTTGGAGCGTTTTCAAATGTCTTGTGTGTTCGTTCGGATGGATAGCTCTTTGCATGTCGATGGGTCCTAAAAGAAAATACGCAACTCACGGCGACGGATAGAAAGTACGTAACTCGCGGTGACGAATAGAAACTACGCAGCTCCAAAAATATCACTTTTTCAGAAGATGATTACAAACTTTTAATAAAAGTTTAAAATTCAAATTTAATAATTTACAAAAGAAAAAAGATTATTTTTTTCGTGAATTATCAAATTTGAATGCGGAACTTTTATTAAACGTTCGTAATCATCTTCTGAAAAAGTGATACTTCTGGAGCTGCGTAGTTTCTATTCGTCACCGCGAGTTACATACTTTCTATCCGTCGCCGTGAGTTGCGTATTTTCTTTTAGGACCCATCGATGTATTCATCCTTATAATACCTTAAATTTCGTACCGTTAGTATTTGAAATAAAAATTGTTCGGTCTGTTAGCGATTGCGTATGAATAATATATTCCGTTACTGATTAAACTAGTCAAGGGCATTCATTGATTTGTAAGGAGGTTTCAAGGCGGCCTGTGACCTTGATTTATTATATCACTTTTGGAGACTGCTGAAATGTTAAACAATTGTTTAACTTTCAATTAGAATCACAGTTAGTGAAAATCTTCTAAAGTTCCATTGATAGAACATTTGTCCCACCGTAAAAAAAGTTGGTATTATTTTACATGGTATTACGCTGGAAATTATTTGACCCCTGCAACACGTTGTAAATTTACAAGAGGCTGCATGAATGAACGTGACTCTTGCGAAAAGAAACGGAATCCACTGAAAAAACATACTGTCATGTAAACTCTGAGTTGCGGCAATGCTCCCCTTCCCTCGCCCCTTCCTAACCTAAATCTTGTAAATTTTATCATTCTCGACTCATCTTCGTGTCGGCCAGTGGAAGCAACACGCAGCATGTAATTTTACGAACCTATTCAAAGTAATTTTATATTTCGTCTATTTGAATCACACAAAAACATGTAAATACACTTTTATTTTTGTAAATTCACAGTTTCGTGTAAATTTAATGCTCTACGTACATTTACGACGTATTATAGGGGTTAAATAATTTTCACTGTAATACGCAGCAATTTTACAGCTCGACCGTCAATGCGCAGCAGTTACAATTTTATCACAGGGTTCATTCAAGTTTAATTACAATACGATGTAAACATAGCATTACGATCTCATTAATTTGCTACTTTATTCATAGTTAATTTTTGACAGTTCGATAGGTTAAATTACGGTCGAATGTGATTTTCAGCATAACTTTTTTTACAGTGCCCCATTATTTTCTTAACTTCCGTTAAGTTCAATGTCACTTTTCCATAAATTGCTTTAAACAATCCAAACTTCTGCATTTAAACTTTTGAAGGGCCAGGTTTTCCAGTGCCAGGGCTCTTAAGAAAAAAGTTGTGTATTTTTTCTAAATAATGAGGTATGTTTTTATATTTGCGCATCTATCGTGTTCCGTTTTAGGTTCTGGCAATGTTCATCTAAAAGAGAACCGCTTAGTTTTTTATTTATTATTTAATAATCATAAAATTTTTCATATTTTTTTTCTAAAATTCAATAACTAAACCGCTGTGATCCCTGTAATTACCACCTAGTCGATAAATGTTAACAGTCATAATGTTACACTTGTCGACAACGACAACGACAACCTTTAAACTCCCTGAAATATTTCAAATATGATTGCTCTGATCGTACAGCAGATATTACATTTCAAAAAAAACATCTTTTACCTGATGAATCAGTTTGAATTGAAATATATTTTGGATAAAATCACAATTAAAAGGTCAAAATTGGTACTGTTCTTTCTTTTTCTGGGGAAGAGAGAAACGTGAATTCAATTTCATTCAACTTATGTTGAAAATGTTGGAGTTTTTATAGCAGAATTATTATTGATTTTCTTTAGAAATAGATTGATGTATAGCTATAATAAGCTGCTAAAAAATCTCTTTTAGAAATAGTTCAAGGTAAATGAAATTTATCTGTCAATGAGTCGATAATTTTTGAAAGTTTTGGGTATTTAAACAATTTAATTCAATTTTTCATGATTGAAATACTCCTGTATTAATTTAATCAAGAACCACATTTCAAATATTTAATATTTAATATGACAATAAACATTGCTAGAACCTACTGACGGAACACAATAGATGTGCAAATATAAAAACATCTCATTATTTAATTAATAATAATATCTAATTAATTATCCTAACTCTGAAAATATTTCAGTCGGCGATTATTAAAAGATTACAAGGATGTTTGCTGATTAACGAGGGTCGAGCGTGGAACCTTTAATCAAGAGTATATCAGAAAAAAATTTCTCAGAAGAGTGCTATATTTGTTTGAGCAGAATTTTCAAATTGTAAAACCATTTATGAAGCCAAGCTTTTTTAACTCTTAACTCTAACTCTAACTCTCTAAAACAAAATGTGTAGTTTAAAGTTATTAACAATTTCTTTGAATATTATTATTATCATTTTTACCTCAGATATTGGTCTAGCTACAAATTTTAATCTGAAAAGTGCTTTTCATATCTTGAGAAACTAGTAAATAGAATTTTGTTTTGATATACTGGTCCAAATAGACATTTGAGATTACGATATAAAAATGGTGCCCTTTTATATACACAGTTTGAAGTCCCATTCGCGGATCGAATTAATGCCAAGCTTCTTTTATCTCCCTTTGCAATTTGCATAACCATTAACCAGTCACTTGTAAAACGTAAAATGATCTATTTTGATTTGCGAATCGCTCCGAAAGTAAAAAGTTTCTTTTTGTTTTATTGTTTACAGTGAGTGGCCACAACGCAGTTATTACTGTCAAGAGTAATACGAATAGACTTCACTCAGTCGCACAAAGAACGAAACTCGAGGAAGGAAGGAAGGAAGAAATGGAGGGGAATCGAATCGTATCGAATCCAAGTGAAATCTGTGATAAGTTTACATGTGCGCATGCACTCGCGTCGTATGTGTCTAATGTATTACCCACCTGCGAAGGACACGTCGAATTCGCACTTCGGCTGACTTCAGTTGCTTATTCGCTCATTTACTCACATCGTCGCTTCATCTATCATCCTTTTTTCGTACCTGAATATAATACTGTTGCGTCGACCATTACATTTATTCCATTACGTATGTCAATACGTAAGTCTGTTTGTCGCACCGTTGTACGTAACAAGAATACGTATTATTCGGAAGAAAATAGTTGGCAATCGTTTTTCGCGGATTCCTGATTAGCAATCCACGGAAGAGATCCAAATAAAAAACAAATCTCGCTTTAACTACATAGTGCAGGGTGGCCGCTAGACCGAGAAATCGGGAGAACCGGGAATAGACAGTGAATTAGTTTTTTTACTGAAAATTTGTAAAAATTTTAGTGAAAAAACCTTTCACATCACTTCAAATGTTACTAAGCTCATATCATGAAATTATGTAGTTTTTAACGAGTTCGATTTGAAAAGTTTAATTTTTGACAAATATGAAATCATTTAGTTTACAATGCACAAGTCCAAAGTCGTTTACTTTTAAAATTTTTCATTTTTCAGCCCTTGTTTCTAATCGTTAAATTTAAATTATTTGAATACTATTTTGAAGGGTTGAACAATTAAAAAGCACAAGGATTTGGAAATCAAAAACTTCTAAAGTAAAACGTTTAAAGTCGATTAACTACAAACATAAATGAATTAATTACAGATTTTAAAAATTAAACTATAATATTGGAAATTGAATAATAATTGACTTTCGGATTGAGGATTATAAATTATTTTCAATTTTTCAATAATTTCAAATCTAGATTCATAATGAGATGACGTTAACAAATTGAAAACTTTTCAAATGAATCATTTTCTAATTAAAGCCTTAAAAAAATTAGTCTTAAAATTAAGCAATATTCGACTGTTCATTTAGAAGGGGCAATTACAAATGAAGTGCTAAAAATTAAAGGATTAGAAATTGAAGTGTTCAAGATCGTATGATTCCAGTATACAAACGTTTTAATTTGACAATTCACATTCAATTTCAAAGGTATACAATTGAAAATTCCTCAATTTTGAACACTGAAAATTACAGCATGGATTTTTTTACCGGTAATGTTATAAATCTTATGTATCTTGATATTAGGTACATTTTATATTAGGTATATCAGGTACAGTTATACCATTTTCAAGTTTAGAATTGTGCAGTTTTTCAATTTTTCAATTTAAAACTTCTCCAATTTAAAACAATTTTTAATACTTGTTTCCGGATGTGTCAAAATGTGGAGGCATTTAGTTCAAAACTGTTCAATTTTTTAAGATTACAATTTCAAATTAAATATTGTAAATTTTACCATTTTGAATGTTTAATTTTGAGGTAATGCCTAATTTTGAAGGCCTTAAAATTAAATCTGGCCAAATTAAAAGGCTTTTCGCTTTATACTTGTATACATTATTGAACTTTTGAACTTAAAATGGATGAATTTTGAATATTTTAAGTTTTTACTTAAAATGTTTCGAATTCAGAAGTGTTCCAATTTGACTGCATTCATTTGCAGTTTAGTTTTGTTTACTTCTAATTTAAAAAATTTTAGTTTTGAAAGTTTGAATTTTTTAATTTTAATGACCGGGGAAAATGTTTACATCCCGGGTAAAAACCTGGAAGAGACTGGAACTTTTTTTGAATTTGTGCGGCTATCCTGTAGTGTCTATTTGGAATTTAACTAAATAAAATCTGATAAAATAAACACTACACAAAAATTAAATAAAAGTCGAAAAAATCTGAGCCTGCACCTCAGAAAAAGTATTAACTTTTTTGTTACCAACTTTTTCATTTATTAGACCATATAAATGATTTATTTGCTGAGATTGCCAGTATTTGTTTCCACGTCGGCGCGAGTGACGTTGACGTTTTTTGTGATTTTGTCGTCAGTGTGATTCCTTACGTGTATATAGTTGTCATGAGGTCGTTCATTGAAACACTAATCATTGTACACATATCATTTTTATCACGTAACATTTATATTTATTATTACGACTCACAAAAAGAGACGTTAGGTACCGGATGTGCAAGGATTCAAAGGAATCCTCGTCCTTCGCATTATTTCCCGAGATAATATTGCTCGATTCCGATGTGGAATCGTTGAGTGATATTCTGTGATCAGTTCTGTGCCTCGTCATTAGCACAGGAATTAGCACAGAAAGCGACCATCCTGAACGAATCTCATATTTTCTAAATAGGAAAAGATTCGAGACTACTTCGAGACTACCCGCTTTTCCGGTTCGATGTTGACCTCTGGTGGAAATCAGTCCGCCTTTTAATCTTTTTAGTTTTTACTTCTCTGACGCTATAAAGTTTTTCTTTCCTGACGTACTCGTGTAAAGTGTCTTTTAGCAACAGAAATATACGATATCTATTTCATCAATCTATTTTCCTTCCCCTTAAAAGTGCAGCAAAATAATTGTTTCTTGCTAGAGATTATTCTTAAAAATTAGTTTTAAAATTAGTTTAAAATTGATGTAAAAAAGATGCAACAATGTTAATTTTCTTAAATGATGACAACTTTGTCACATTATTTTGAGCACGTGTTAGAATTGCGTAACAGTTGCGCAAAAGCGATACTTGGGTAAACATTAGAGAGAGAAAGAATTGCGAAATTCTCAAAGACCGGCGACGTTCGATTTAGCATTCAGACTCGCTACTGAAATTTCTCGTTCGTTTAGCAACATCAGCTTCCATCTTAGTCGTCGATATTGCATTGCCCGAGAGCTTTACGTGCAAACGCTCGCGGTCGAGAGCAACACAAGGCACAAGGTAATATCGAGACTTTTATCGGTTCTCATCAGAGGAAATATTTTTTGTACAATACACACAAGTATTTAATCCTCCGAACAATAAACAAGTGATGCCTTCAATGCAAATTGAATCCGATTAAGATTTAACCAACCCAAAGCTCAATATCCAGAGGATAAAAAACGCTCAAACTTTTAGGCTAAGTAATTACTTTTCTTATGAAAATTTTCTAGATACTAGGCTTCCACATTTTTACTGAGGCGCAACGGGTGGCGCCCCGTAAGATATGAAATAGTCTTAGGCTAGAAAATAGAGAATGCTGAATGATAGATCAAAATCGTTTTTTCAACGGTATTGAAAGAATTAGCAATAAGTGTCGAAATTTTTGTCCAGATTACTCGATAACCTTGTTGTTATACATTTTCTACGCAATAAACATTATTTCTACACTATTAAAAGTGAGTTGCTATTTTTCCTATTTTGTACCGTACACTTCAGAAATAATTATATATTTCTTCTAGCTTCTTTATAACCCTACATTGCTGGTTAAAATGAAGGGGGTTGTTGAACTTGTAACTTTTTTGTGCGGGTCATGGATATCAGGCCTATTAAATTCGTCCTTCACAGCAACCACGAAGTGGAATTTATAATCTATAGTGAGGTCGAACCCAACATCGTGAAATCAGCACATCTTTTGATTCTAAGAAAAATGGTTGAACGAGTTTAACGATCGCTCTATTGGAACACGACAAATTTTAAATTGCAGGATTTCTTTGGAGTCATTCCAAGAACTGACGTGACAGTCAGCGCCAAATTATAAATCTTAATTAATTGAAAAAGTTTCACTGTTGCGATAAATCTTCACCGTTGTCGTAAAAAAAAATAATTCAATTATTAAATTTTTCTGGAACCTTGGTGGAAAGTTGTTCAGTGTGCAATTTATGATTATTCTCCCTTCATTTTCCTTATTATTTGTACGTATACTGATTAGCAGTGAAGGTGAAAAAATAGTAATTCAATTGTGATTTTATTTGTGTCGCTATACAAATTAAATTGTAAATAATATTATGAACGTCAGAGACGTTATCAAAGCGCTAGCGGTGAGCATCGCATATCAACTCTTTGAACGTCCTTGGTTAAAGATGTTTTTAAGCTTAGTTACACACAAGAATACTGATAAATTCTGAAGAAGGAAACAAACATCCGTTACCTCAAAATGTATTTTGTCTGTAACAAACCTCAAGGAAAAATAAGACACTCACCGGTTACAAATTACATATATCAATGAACAAGATCTTTTACTACATCAGTGTTGATAAAAATGATTGAAAATCATGACTTGAAGTTTACTAACAAATTGAAATTAAATATTTACAGGCACTTCTCTTGAAATATTACGAAATAAAAGTTTCTATTTTGCAAAATAAATATCAAACTACAATAATAATTTTCTTTACTGAAAATTTCGTCTACAGAATTAGGTCTTCATAACATATATATTTTGTGCATTAAAATCGGTTGACCCGTTTTCGAAAAAAAACTGCTTTTTTTATTCCACTTTCCCCCTCCATAACTTCTAAAAACGCAACTTTAAAACTTCAACTCTAAAATCACATTTTTGGGAATCATGGAGGGGGAAAGTGAAATGAAAAAATCTGCGCGCTTCGCGGGCACATTCTCATTGCTCGTTTCGCGCTCGGTGTTATATGTTCATATATAAATCACTGCATTTTTTTAGGATTTCAAATGAAAAAGGAAATTTATTTACTTAAGGCTCTTTCGGCCTTAAGGGATACATTCTTATCATAATATTCGCGCTCGATTTTCCGCGCTCACCGTATAATATGTACAAATAAATAGTTAAAAAGACGATCAAAAAATTATCTTGATGATTTACGATTAGTCCTATAAAGAAATGTTTAATGGCAATTTTATTTGACTTTTCAAAAGCACAAATTCCACATTTTCGACTTTTTTTATGTCGCGTCGTTTGGCTCAAAAATTAAGATTAAAATATTCCAATATCATTTTCCATATTTAAAAAAAAAACTATGCCTCCTACCAAAAACTGTCCAGGAGAAAGCTTACAGGTCTTCGTAAAAGCAACAATTTTTGTATCTTAACTTTTTTTCGTATCTCGCGCTATTTGGCTCAAAATTTGAATTTTCGATTTTTCAAGAAAATTCAAAAAGTTGTTATGATGATCTTATAGGGCTTTCAAAAAGCAACGTTTTTCTTCTTTAGACTTTTTTTAAATCGTGCATTGCTTGGCTTAAAATTTTCATTTTCTTTTTTTTTTTTTTTGAATTTTTTAAATGCTATAACTCTCATAATTTTCTTTTTATCGAAAAAAGTCAGTAGGATAAATTGTTCAACTTTCTGAGTACTACGAATAACCGTACATATAATTTTTAAATTTGAAAAAAAAGTCTCAAAAATTTTGAAAATGCTTCAACTTTTTGAATTTTTATCCAAAAATGGCTGGCTAATGAACTTGACCTTCAGTTTTCGACACTAAAAGAGTGTACCAAAGGCCAATACATTAGATTAATTCTTTCAGAAGTTATCGTGCTCACAGCCAGACATGCATAGATACATACAAGCAAACACATTCGTAAAAACCTGTTTTTCGGGTTCAGAGGGTCTCAAAACGTGGACATTTGACAAATACGATGGGGGTCAAAGTTTACACAAATCTTATTCCTTCTCTGATGATAATCTAAAAAGTAGTTTTTCTCCAAGACGACTTAACCGATTTTAATGAACAAAATAGACGTTATGTAGCCCAATGTAACAATTTTACAGATTTTTTTTTTTTAATCTGACCAGAAGTTTGTTGAAGTAAGGAATCTTAAGATGTTTTTGAAAAAATATAGATGTAGTAGTAACTCAGAAAAATCACAGAAAAAAATTGAAAAATTTTTCACCTGTTTTTTTTGTTGGAAATTTTTTCTAAAATTAGTTCTTAAAACATATACATATTTTGTTCACTAAAATCGGTTAAGCAGTCTTCGACAAAAAATACTTCTTTCATTTTAATTTCCCTTCCATAACTCCCAAAAGATACGATTTCAAGTTAATGTTTGGGTTGTATATGTCGTCGGTAATTAGGAAAGTTATGGATTCAGCTTAAAACCTAGGGAACTAGCTCAATGCCGGGGTTTAGGAAAATCTTCCATTTACGTTTCCATTCCTTTTCTCTCAATTCCTGGTTTATTAAAGAATTTAGAACACTTTCAGCTCATTTCTCTAAATTTCTAGAGCGTTTTAGGCATTTCGAAAAATCTGAAATTTCAGCATAGAATGAGTCCTTATTTTGGTTTTTAACTCCTTTAGAGATTGAAATTGAAATAAATTAAACCAGTATAATTTAAAAGATTTGCCACGAAGCGATTTGCAAACGTTAGACAATCAAAAAGGTGTGTTTGTTTTAAGGCCGGAATAAAGTGTACTCCCGTTGCCACCAAAGTGCTTTCTGTTGCAACAAATAATTTATATCTTTTTATTTAAGTCACAGAAAGTGCAGGTTCAATAAAAACTGTGAAAATTTCATTTTCAAGTAAAAAAAAAACGTTTAGACAGAAACTTGAAAATCGCCGATGAGCTTCTGGTAAATATATTTTTGTACTCTAAAGGAATTATAAAACAAAATAAAGACGAATTCTGTGCTCAAATTTCAGATTTTTCGAAATACCTGAAACGCTCTATGAATTTAGAGAAATTACCTGAAAGTGTTCTAAATTCCTGAATAAACTAGGAGTTGAGAGAAAAGGTAACACCTGAATGGGAGATTTTCCTAAACCCTGACATTTACCTAATTCCCAAGGTTTTTAGCTAAATCCCTAATTGAGGGTACGGATGCAATAAGGGCACATAAAATTTTCTCGTGCGAAAACGAAGTCCCCTGGAGGCTTTCGAAAAAATTTTCGAAT
>JAUMHM010000016.1:7415255-7441767 GCA_032362435.1 Melikaiella ostensackeni
CATCGATGCTGTAAATGAGTATTTTGAGGGACTTGACGAATCGGTCTATAAAAATGGCATCACTGCATTAGAGCACCTTTATGAGAAATGTATTGGTCTTGAGGGAGATTATGTTGAAAAATGAAGTGATAAAAAGAACGAAAAAAGTTGTTTTCCTTATCAGGCCGGAAACTTTTCACCCCACACTCGTAATAAGCAAATAGATAAGACAGGTTTAGACCTAATTTTTTCTAGTATAAACTCTAAACGTTTACATACGTAATCTCGAGAACGAGACTTGTAATATAATTGATCGATTAAACGAACTCACCTAAAGTGAAGTTTTATCGAAATTGTATGTAAAGCCTCGTTCGAGATGATTACGATACCACTCTATAAATATACAATTACGATTGTAAATATTTAGAAGAAAATCCAACCCATCCGATTTCTCATTCTGACAATGTTTATTTATTTAGAATATTGAGTTTTAAGCTCTATGAAGTACGGTGAGAGCAAGTTAGGCAACCTTAGGAAAATTTGATTTTCCTTCAAGACTCTCTAAAGTGTGGCGTCATTTGATGTGGAGTAGCAGAACTACATTTGTAATCATCTCGATCGAGGCTTTACATATAATTTTGATAGAACTTCACTTCAAGTAAGTTCATTTAATCGATCAATATATGAGAAACTGGACCTATCCAGTTTTCGTCAAGTCACGACGTTTTGAGACTCACTGAGTCAGCTGTCTGTTCTCTGACGATGCGATAACTTCCGAAGGAATTTTCTAATTTAAATTTCCTTTTGCACACTGATTTGTGGTCCAGAAAGACAGGTCAAGTTCGTTAGCCGGCCTTCTACTGCCAATATTTATGGTTTTAGCCATGAAAAATAAAAGTAAGAAAGGTATTAGTATAGAGATTTTGCGCCACGATACCTTATTCACAATTTTCCTTCGACTTAATAAACTATTCCATTTTTATCCCTCAAGCTTGAAAGGACATTTTGAGCTTTTTCTAATTCAGGTTTAATAATTGCCTATTTTTTTAAATTCTTAACGTGCAAATGACAAATTCCACCATAAAGCAATTTTGTAATTATAAGGATGCCAACTATTTTTTGGCTCCCAGATACAATCATAAGGTATAGCTGTGAATTCGATCTCAGGTGTTTCTACTTTATATGCATTTATAATTATTGCATAACTTACATTAAACAGAAATTTACTGTTCAGATATATGTGGCGCTAGTTTATTAGGCACTAAACCAAATAAGTAATATACCGTATAGCTAACACTCAGAGAAAAAGTCAATATCATTTTTAAACAAAAAGAATTATTTGGCAGCAAGACTAGGAGAATTTAGTCGCATTAGGATAATTTTTGTAACAAGAGGATTTCCGTTGAGGCAAATGAAAATCCTCTTAACCTTAAATTTAAGAGGAAATTTCATTCATGTCAAAAAACAGTCTGCTGAGATAAGAGGACATTTTTCTGAGAGTGGCTTAAAAAAATTACTGTAAGGTTGTCACAAAGAGCAATCATTAGTAATAAACTTTTAAGTTGAATATGATGTGCCTAAAGGGTTTTAATGTACAAGGAATCTGTAAAATATTTGTTCACTAAGTAAGTGTAGGAATGGATTCTTGAATATATATTTCAGTTATACGGGAGTATTTTATTTAGAACGAATACTTTGTCAAGTTTACCTGCCAGCAATAAAACCGTGACGTAGAAGGCCGTAGCCGGGTAAGCATGGTTAAACTGACCCCGCTAGGATTTGGAAAATTGAAAAACTCGTTTTTCCCGAAATTGGCTAAACTGATTCAGATGGCTCAAATATATGTTGTACAGGATATTAAGGCAATCATAAAAGAGTGGCACTAAATCCCTTCAATGAGAAGGGGGCATATGTATGTGATTCCATTAGAATGGGGGGCCAACTTAATTTTTAGCTTATGACTTAATAAAATAAGTATAATTTGAGCAATAGAGTTTACGCATTAGAAAATTTCAGAGTTAGTTGGCTGTGCGTTGGAAGTTAGTATATATTCGAATTTAGAGGGTTTGACTCATTTGAGTGTGTGTTAAAAACCGTCAGGTCCGTCCGTCGAATTTGGATTCATCTCGGGATCCATGTAAGTGCAGCATTACCACAGACCAGTGTGACACTGAATGGCTCGCAATGTGACGTGCACTTGAAATATTTGTCTTATTTTGTTTCCCTTTATTATTATTATTATCATTATTATTATTATGTAACGTCCTTATACACGAAAATTGAGTTTCTTACTTAGACTGTCCTAGCTATCTGCATCTAGGGCAGCTCCACTTGGTGATGGCGGGCAACGGGACTTTCCCGACAAAGTTCCTGGATAAAAAATGTTATGCCGTTATGGCAGACAGAAAAAAGTGTTCACGATGCAGGGAGTCGGAACCCTAGTATCGGTGGCTGGTCAGGATGGGAAAGCGGGCCCGCAGCCGTCGTCATCCAGCAACTGTACCTCATTTCACTAGGAATGTCATCGAAAAGTTCGAAAAATCAAAGATGTACTGCTTGCAGCAGGTTCACTAGGCTTTTAAAAAGGCTTAAGAACATAGTAGAGTCTGCATATGAAGCAAACGCCTTTTCTCTTTGCTCCGACACGGGTCGCTGATCAACCTTTCTAGTAATCACCCCAGGTGAATCATGTCATTAATAACAAACTGCTTACGAAGGCTGGGTTATATTTTAAAATTGTAGCATTTCTGCGCAATCAATTTGGAAAGGCGTTGCAATCAAATGTGCATTTTCAGAAGAAATTGTGAAGAAAATGAAATATCATTTTGATGTCGAAAATACTTTAGCTAATGAAGCTGAGGAGAACGGCTGGTTTCGTATAAAGCTTATCTTTTGAAGTGTCTCATCCAACGACATTCTTGACTTTCCTGAGATGACAAAAAAAGACCTAATAATCTCATTTACGGATTCATAACAACTCTCACAAGCAGTTTCGTACCTGGCGGAAATTATTAATAAAAATCGGTCCATCAATTTACAATTCGTGAAAGAATAGGCAAGTATTCTAAAAGTACAGGTACATTCAAGACACAATAGTAGGAAATTATGTAGATGTTTCATTGATTATAGACCTAACAGTGTGAGTGTTGCAAGAATTGAAAGGTATGCTTGTGAAAGTGGAAATGGTCTGAGAATATTTAATTGCTGTTCTCATATAGCAGCCATCATTAATCATTTATCAAATGCGAGATACTTGTCGAAAAACGTAAGACATGCTGAAATTCTCAGTAAATTGTTTACACAAAACAATATGAATCCCGCGATAGAGAAACACAATGATGAAGATTTAGTGTGTTGCATATTGGAATAAGGTCTATTTTTCATATCATACTTATTTTATTGAGTCATAAGCTAAAAATTAATGTAAATTAGCCTTATGATAGTAGAAACTCACCTCCAAAGTATGAACCAAATCCAAGCGGGGACAGTTTAACCATCTTTTCCCGGCTACGGCCTTTCATGAGATAATAATTTTAAACTCTTTGAACATACAATTAAATTACATGAGTTTGCCAAGGTGAAGTAATAATACACGCCGTATTATTTTACGAGGAGTGCATGCACATGTTTATAATCTAAAATCACTTATTACATTCGAACACTTAAAATTGAAATTCTTTCATTCTAAATGCAAGGAAAAATAAAACAAGTCACGGAATAACATTTGAAATATTTAATAATTTAATTATTCAAAATTCAAAATAAAAAATTACTGCTGAATGTGCAGATCAAACCCACTTGGAAGGATTCCCCGGAAAGTACTCCACGGAAATTTTACGGAAATTGCAGTTGGAAATTTCGTTGAGTTTCCTTGGAAATTCCACTACCTTTCCAGCTGCGAATTCCAGCCTGTAAAGGACTCGGGAAATTCCGTGAGAACGGTATACTAACTTTACCCCTGCCCCCGGTCGATTCCTGAATGTCTCGACCGTCGTCTCATCATATTCTGTTCGCACTAAATGTAAAAAATACATCTTTCTCGAGGAAGTTGTGTTCTAAATAGTGATTGGTTGCACCCCAATGGTTACTATAATAACCCCTTATTGTAAAATAATTTCCAAGTGCACCAGGTGTACAAAATACATCTTTCTTGAGGAAGTTGACTTTCAAGTAGGAATTGGTCACACCCCAACGATTACGGGGAAAACCTGTCATTTGATAATATCTTCTGAGTTCAACGGATGCACAAAATACACCTTCTTCATGAAAGTTGAGTTCTAATTGGGGGTTTGTACCACTCCAACGGTTACAGGAATTACCCGTCATTATACAACATATTGCTGGTACACCAGTCATACAAAATACATCTTCCTCGAGGAAGTTGTGTTTTCAGTAGGAATCGGTTGCACCCCATTGGTTAATGAAACGACCCATCATTAGACTACATATTGAGGTCAACAGATATATAAAATACATCTTCTGGATGCGCAGTAAACTTCTGTTGCATTTGAGATTGCGCACTAGAGTTTTGTCGCACTTTCGGCTGCGCAATAGACTTCTGTGGCATTTGAGGTTGCGCACTAGAGTTTTGTCGCACTTTCGGCTGCGCAATAGACTTCTGTGGCATTTGAGGTTGCCCACTATAGTCAGGTTGCACTTCTGGCTGCGCAGTCGACTTCCTCAGCAGTCGTGGTTGCACACTAGATTTAGACTGCACTTCATCCACGCAGTAGGCTACTGTTTCATTTGGTGTTGCGCACTAGAGTTAGGTTGCACTTCTGGCTGCGCAGTAGACTCATGTGGTGCTTGTGTTTGCGCTCTAGAATTAGGTTGCACTTTCGTTCGCGCAGCAGACTTCTGTAGCACTGTCGGCTGCGCAATAGACTTTCATCGCATTTGCGGTAGCGCACTAGAATAAGGTTCCATTTCCGGCTGTGCAGTAGACTCATGTGGTGTTCGTGGTTGCGCCCTAGAATACTACAGTTACAGATGCACTGTAGCGTTATATCGCGTGCAAGGATGGGCAGCAGAGTATATAGAATGCAAATATGCAAAATGCAATATAATTCTACTGTGCATCCGAAGGTACGACATAACTTTACTGTGCAGCTTTAAATGCCATACAGTCATAGTGCCTAATCATAAACGTCATAAGAGTCTACTGTGCAGCTGGGAGTGCAACGTAACTCTACTGCAGATGCGCCAGTACGACATAACTAAACTGCGCAGCCTTAAGCGTCATGCAAATGAACTGCATAATCATAAATCCTGTATGAGTCTACTGCGCAGCCGAAAATGCAGCATTATTCTCCTGCACATCTGCGAGTATGACATTACTCTACTACGCATCTGGTGCACACGGAAGATATTGTACAATGAGGGGTCATCCCAGTAATCCTAGGCGAACGACTAATTCCTATTGCAAAGTCAATTTCCTCGAGGAAAGTGTATTTTTTACACCTAATTCAAACGGAATATGTTGGGACGACAATCGAAATCTGCGGGAATCGATCGGAGACAGAGGTGAAAATACTATAGCGTTTTCTCGGAATTTCATGCGTCCATTACAGGCTGGAATTTGTAGCCGGAAAGTTAGTGGAATTTCCACGGAAAGTCAAAGGAATTTCCAGCTGGAATTTCCGTAGAATTTCCGTTGAGTACATTCCGGGGAATCCTTCCACGTGGGACGACATACAAAGATATTAAATCACTGATGAAAATAAAAACTCACTGCGTGAAATGTTAAAATGTTCCACATATTGAACTCATTAATTGTAGAGCTAAATTTTGATTATTCACGTATCCCTTTATCGGGGGTTTATAACCATTCTTGAAATCTGTTATACACCCCCCCCCCCAATAAAATTCCACTAAACCTTTGATTTATTAAAATCTGGTATGCAGGTGTATTCAAATGAAATGGAAAAAATATTTAAGATTTACTTTTGCTGCTCTTCAAAAATTATTTTTCCTTTGAAAATATTTTTTGAATGTTGAATGGAAAAAGTGATGTAAAAATTCTGTTTTGAAACTCGAAGGTTCTCTATTCAACTGTATAAGCAATAATAATAATTTTTCTATCATGAGGCAATTAATTGTGAATATGTTTTGTTGAAGAAAGTGATGTAGCCTATTTAAAAGATTTACAATATTGCCTTTAAATTTTTTCAATATAAGTTTAAAATTTCTACACAATTATATTCATAAATCGTATTCGTGATTATGCAACATTTTCACCATTATTGAAACAACTGGAAGGCAATTTTGTGAGGCTTGTAAATAGACTACGTCACATCAATCAACATAACCAATTTACAAGTCATGACTTCAAATGCAAAAACAAGAATTATCTACAGACTTAGTAAATTTTATCTAACCTTATGCTCGTTGAGAATAACGAAGATTCTAGACTCACCACAAATATGTGACAAATGTGTGTAAGCTTGTTATTGGCTACCGTTGAAAAATCGTGACGGCAGTTAAGTTGCGACATTGTGTGAATAGGGATCATCGGTAGCGCCATTTCATACGCTCCATAGCTTTAGCCAGTACGTCAGCTTATAAAGAATACAAAAAACACGTTGAAGTGAAGTTTGTTGACTGTGGTACTACCTGCAACGTAAGTCGAGATAGAATAGATTTATACAATTGATGCGAATCAAATTTATCTAATTTAATCTATCTGATCTAATTTATCCCATTATTAATTTGCTGTGGAAGGATGAAAAATCATTTCATAATTTTTCCAATAAATCATTTTTTTATCACTATTCCATCATAAGTGCGATTTTAGCGCCTGCGAACGACCCCTATAACCTTATTTCAAATAATTTAAATTTTTCTGACTTTCCCGTATTTCTCGGACGTATCTGGCTGTGATAACCTCGTTTTGAAGCTTGTGGTTGTAAACAACGCGGATTTTTCAAAAGTTCTTATGATTAGGGTTTAAATGGTTCATAATTATTAAAAAATTGTTGACCGACAGTCATGGTCCGAAGAATCCATGACTCGTGCAATACTATTAGTGGATATCGGAGAAGCAAGTCTTCGAAAAACTACAAAAGCTTGCAATGTTCCGAAGAGTACTTTAGAAATAAAATTTAAAAAACCACAAAGTTCTTTAAGAAATAAGTGTAGAACAGATTGCCCAGAAAACCGTCAAGTGATGAAAGGAATATCAAGTTCTATATGAAAAATTTGAGTGCATATTTTATGCGATGTATAGGTTATTTCAAGAGAAGTTGCAAATTTCATTTCTCGCATTATATTTTTAGAATATCTATGAAGTTTCAATTTGTATTGCAATGCAGAGATTGGACAAGTTTTAAAAATTTTATGCAGTTCGGTCACTTCTTCCTAAGCGACAAAAGTACTTATCTTTTGGAATATTGATTTTACAGGCTAGCAAAATGGAAATAGAATTCTTACTTTAATTAATTTGAATGGAGAAATAGCTAAATATACCTTTTTTATAAAATTATTTTCAGTAATATTTTCACCATCATATTTCGTACATATTTCTAATAGAAAAATCGAAAATAAGTGTTTTAAAGAAAAAATAATAAATACGGGACAAAGGCACGCACGGCTTTTTATTCTTACTTTTTATTCGTAATTACTTTTTTTTAATACATTTCATTCTTCACGAAATTGAAACACAGAGGTTTACAGTATTCAAATAGCAGATTTCATTTTACTGTTTCCCTACAGATGGCGAGTATTTAAGTGGAAAAAATACCATGTTCCGTCCCGCCCCGGTCTCCCTTAGATTATAAAGATGCAGATGATATAGAGTTACTCATTGGATTAAATTGTAAATTTAAATAAACTTGTCTTCGGTTCAAAGACTAGACGGCCTTTTGGTACAATTAAGGAATGTGAATTAATAGGCCAAAAGGCCTTCTCGTTCTTGAACCTTTCTCAAATCAGCGGCTGTAAATTCAACAACTAAAGTTGTATTCTACATTTCTTTCAGATAAAAAAATGCTATCCTCGAAATCTATGGTAATCATACTTGTGCTATTGGCACTAATTTATAGCGCTGATAGTGCAAAGTCAAAATGCGGCGACACTAACCAATTTTGTACTGGATTTGGTGTTAATGGGCAACTCGCTCAGGGCACTTGTTGCAGCGGCAAATATTGTCTTGGGATTTTCACCGGTTCAACACAAGGAAAGTGCTCGGCATAGTCCTGGCAAGAAAATGCTAGATATGGAGGCCAAGGGTATACTATGACCTTTATTGAATAATTTACGAAAATAAAAACACAGTAAATAAATGTTGAAATGTTTCGCTTAATGAATTAATAAATTCTAGATCTAAATTGTGATTGTTTCAGTTATCCCTTTGACGATATTCAAATTTGGCAAAGAATATTCATTATTTCTTTCCATAGCTCTTCAAGAATTATTTTCTTTTTGGAAATATTTTTCGAATGTGGAATGAAAAAAGTGAATTAAAAACTAAGATTTGAATATCGGAGGCTTTTCTCCTAACTAGAAAAATGAGAGCGCATGCATTTTTGGCACAAGCACAACATTTTCATTCATATTTCGATCGATTAGATTTTATTACATATATCATTTGGTATAAGTTTAAAGAACCTCCATTAAAAAGTTAGTCGGCTGATCATTGGCTTGTGTAATGTTGTTTAAACATACTGCTCGAGAAATATTTAAAAAATTCTGACTGAAAAGCGGAGAAATAGTATTGCGAAATTTTATATTCACAGGTACCCCTTCCCTTTCCCATTTCGGCCATCGCAGCAATTTCAAAAATTATCCAATTCACGACTTCCATAGAAACTAGGAATTTCACAAACAGAAGTTCATAAAATTGATATACTTTTTTAACCTCCATTGTCGATGTATTTTTATCTGCTGCTTACGAATATGTTCATGAAAATAATTGCAAATGTCATCGTCAAAAAGTACGATTTTTCAAGTTTCAGGTTAGAGATAGTAGAAATAAGTTGGAAATCACTCCTACCCCTTTTCCAGAACTATTTGAATCTAAGCTATTGAAATTCTACGAATTCAATAAATTAGAGGAAAGTCTGATACTAAAGCTGATGTTCAACAAAAATGACCTATATCTCCATTGAATGCGACATGTTATTTCGAAGTATCTTTTGACGCTGAAAACGTAGTGCCCTCCATTTGTTTGCATTATGTGTGGTTTAATAGATATTTGTAACTCAATTTATTACTAAAAATTAGTTCGCAATTTTTTTGAGCATCAAAACGGAAACTTTTTGGACATGTGCTCAATTTTAGTTTGAATTTAGTCAATTGAAACTGATTATTGGTCGATTTATTCCTTCCTTGATTACAAATAATTATCTAAGAAGAATTTAAATTTGCAAAATACATTTTCAAACTGTGATACAAGATTTATACCCTTGTCTCTGAATGTATCAAGTTTCAGTAATGTATCAGCTTATATGCTTCAAAGCACTCAAAATTACTTGCCCTGGGGTTTCTCCTGTCGCTCATAATGAGTCTGTACTCAGATTTATGAGATTCAAAAAGGCTGGTCCAATATGGCAGACTATATATAAATAAGTTTTAATAATCAAAACACTTTGTGCGATACCAAAAAAAAATACTAATTTTGAATCGTGTTTCATTAGACTATTTAATAATAATATAAATCTGTTGGAGGTCTTTATCAGTGAGTAGATGTTACATTTATAGTCGAGGTTTTTACCGTTAAACTGCTGATAAGTAGAGTCTACTCCATCGTATTTCTTTTTTTCTTTTTGCGAATCAATTGTAAAATGCGAATTAACAGGTTTTTTAATCTAGTCATAAAAAAAAATTCGATGGAGGAGGACCCTACTTATCGACAATCTAAGAGCAGAGACCTGCGCTGTAAATTTCGTAAGTACTTACTGGTAAAGGCCTGCAACAGATCTATCATTAAAATTACTCACTTTGGGGGTTCTTGGGTCGCTGATAACAAACCGGAAGTCAGGTTTTCAAAATTCCAAGTGACTGATTCGAAATCATGATGGTAAAAACAATTCTTTATATAAAGAAGGTATATGGCCCGCCATATTGAATCAGCCAATTTGTGTCAAAAAATAATTTGGAAATGATATATGATGTCGCATTTAATAGATACATAGGTCGTTTTTTTGACCATTGAGAGTACTAGAAAATTACTTATTCTATTAGTCGAAATATTTACAAATTGGATAGTAGAAAACTACTCATTGCTTAGTGAAACTTTATTAATTTATGCAGGACTGTATATATTAATCAGGACAAGGTTATAGAAATAGGAAGTGTGACAAATGGGAAAGTTTAATAGAAGAACGTGATTTTGTAACATTCTAAACCTCATCGAAACAATGAGAAGACAATTTTGTGAAACTTGTAAATGGGCTACGCGACCTTCACGAACATAACGTATTTGAAATGCATTGCTTCAGAGTGGTAAAACAAGAATTTTTCACACACTCTGTCCATTTAATCTTACTTTATTCAAGTTGAAAATAAGGAAATGTCTAGGCTCATCGAATTTTGGTGAACCTAGACCCCGTTTTTATTTTCCCTATGCAATGCACACGGAACTTCGGCGAATGATATAGCCTTATTTTAAATCTGCTTTTTCATTGTTTACCTTTGCAAAATCGGGTTGACAGTTACCACACGCATATTTTTGTTTTTCTTCTTAATTTCGGATTTGATTTTACAGAATGTTTTTCTGCTCTTCTGCAAATTGAACAAACAACTTATTGGTCGTAATTGACATTAGAACTCAAAGCGATCTAATAGGAGATATTCAAAATGAGACACGACCCTTTTGGTTGTTTCGGGGTTTAAATTATATTTGAGAAACAACCTGCCGTCCATCAGAATAAGTCGAAATGGATTCAGAACTCGGCCAATAAATCGACTCCACTCGAATTCAGTTTAGTACTTTTCTAGTGATTTCAAATTCTATTGTGCGTGAATTCAAATATCACGTCATAAAATGTACGAGGGATGTCCAGGAAGTAAGAGTACTCGATTTTCCTAATTCTAAGGAACAATGTATCCAAAAGAAAAATTACAGGGTTTTGTTCGTATACATGTGGCCAAAGCAGGTACCACGTTGGTCTCTTGTATGTGGGAGCACTGCTGGCCCAAAAGAGAGAACGCAGTCATCCTAAACTAACCTCGAAACTAACCGATCGGAGTTTTTTTTCTATCGTACGGAATTGAAAAGAGCACTCCTATATCCAATTCAAAATTTTCACGGCATCGAGGTTTACCACAGCGGATGTCTTTGAATAATTGATAGTAGGAATATAAGAAATATTTCAATTTTAGATCTTGATTCTTATATTTGCGTATGAGCTTAATTTTACGTAAGGTAATTTGATAAAAAGTGTGAATGAAGATTAATTTAAGAATTTACTCAAAATGAAAAATGATAAAAATGCTTCTTGAACTATTCTCAAAATTGAAATAATTATTTTATTCGAAATTTTACGTTGTAGAAAGTTTGCACGGTTTTGAATGTAAATCCTTCAAATTTGAACTTCTTTTGCATTATGATCTCTAGATTTTTGATGACTCGAAATTTGAATCATAAAGTTGAAACATTTTATATTTTGAACCCTTGGTATTTGAAGAATTTTAATTGAGGTGGCTGAGTTGGAACACGTCGTTGCGTAGATTCGTACTGCGCAACGATCGAGTGGCCACATACTAAGCGCTGTCATTTCAGCCACGGGTGCTCTACCCCCTCCACTCGAGTTTCCTGTCCTTATTTCGAGTATATACGTTCTTGGCAGTGGTCTTAAAACGAGAGAGCAGCTATCGTTATTCGTTGAAAAGAGGACGCGTAGACGCGTTGCGCTTCTCTGGTTAAGGCAGCAGTGGCACGTGTAAGTACCGCAGCCGTCCTACATTTCATTCCGTGTTGGTGACCAAGGCTTCGTGCGGACGTGCTTTGTCATGCAATAAGCACACTCCCTTCGTCAACATTCCCCTCCGTCTGTTTTAAATCACACTCTTGATCTTTTTAAGGGTCTTACATTATCTTTCTGCGTTGATCAGGCGTGGATCTACAATGGTGGCGAAACGGCGATCGCCCCCCCCCCAGCACTGGAGCTGAAGTAAACGAACTTTCTACAAATTTTTAATTTAAAGTTATTAACATGCAAAAACAATTCAGAATCGCTAATTAATATTAAAAAGATTTCAAAAGATATTGAATAATATTAAATGTGTCAAATGGTATATATATATTCAACATGTGTATACAATTTTCTGACGCCCCCCCCCGCCCCAGGACACTTCTCTGTATCCGTGCCTGGCGTTGATGGTCTCCCCTTGAGGCAGAAATTCGATCAAAATGATTCCTTTTTGGTCCCAAAACACAGAAGTCATGATTTTTTGGTCGAAATTGAAGTTTTGAATTTTTTGGCGGATGGGGTTCTGGTGTGACGCCACTGTGACGACTGTCTTCTTGTCTCTGGAGTGTAACAAACCACTCAGGTTTTATCTCCTGTAACAAAAGAGCTTAGAATATCCTCACTAGTGATGCAATATCGGAATGAAAATATCTATATGTTCGATATCGATACATATATATAGCAATAAAATATCGATGTCGCCGATATATCGACTCAAGAATGTCGATATTTTCGATAATATCGATATTTTATCAATTTAAGAAATATTTTGCTAATAATTATTGACAAAAGTTTTTCAATAAACTGGGTGCAGTAATTTTTCAAAGCATTTATTAATATGAATAATTGTTCATATTGTCAATCAACTCTTTATTCAGTCCAAAGCAGCATACCTGTAAAATATGAAGTTAAAATTAAATGTTAAAATATTGTAAATTGATAGACTTTATAGTTAAAGTGTTTTTTTATTACTTACACTTAATGCGTACTATTGATTGCAGTTGATCGTAATATAGGTACGTCAACTTCCTTTTGTTTCATCAATAGATGTGATTTTTCAGTCTTTCTCTATCGTTTTACGGCTCTAATCGACCTGAAAAAGGGAATATAAATGTATATAAAAATTTCGAGTGAGACCAAAATAGATATTTTCCTTTAAACACGCAACTACAAATCAATCTAAATTAATAATTGTTAATCGCTATTTATGCATCAATATTCGTTGCTGTTTTGAAATATTTGTATTTATTTGAAATTTAATTTTTCAAAATAAAATAAAACATAAAAAATTTTCCAAGGAATCTTGAGCAAATTTTCTGTTATCCTAAAACGATTCAAAATCCTTGAAGACCTCGAACATTTTATTCCAAAATCTTCAAAAATCTATATTTTGATTCAAGTCTTTTGAAATTTTTTCAAGTATTGAATTAAGTTTGCATCTTTTCAAAACTTCTAAATATCTCCTCAACTTACTTGAGTTTTTTCTGATCGAAGAATTGTATAACTATTGTTTACGCATAAAAATTCAACAAATTCACTTATAAATAAAAATTTTTTAAATAGAACCTAAGAGTAACATTTAAACATTCAAAGTTTAAGTTTTGCTCAATGAAATTTTAACGATTTAAAACTTTCTGTTTCAATCAATTCAACTTCAGATTGTTTAGTTTTAAATATCTCATTAAAAATTAAATTGAATATCATTGAACTCAATGAATATAATGAATATATAATATATAATACAATAAACTAAAAAAACTCATTAAATATTTCATTAAAATATATCATTTTGAATAAAGAGTCAAACATTGGTAACTATTAAAAAAAATTTCTTCACTTCATTAAAAATGTTTGAATTGAATGGGTTTTAAATAGCCTTTGGAACTACATTCTTAAATTCTTTTAATTGAAAATGTACCGTTAAAAATGAGGATTTAAAATGAAAAATTTTATGGTAAAAAATTTCACAATTACACCTTGTAAACTGAATGATTTCAGAATTGAAAAAGTTAACAATTGAACTTAACATTTTCAAGAAGTTAAAATCAAACTTACTTTTAATTTCAACCGACCAGCCTATCATTAAATGTAAATACAATTTTTAGGTTACAGAGTTCAAATTCTAAAAAACAAGCTTGTCAACAAATACTTTCGAATCAGAAATTTTGATTCAATTAATGTGTATTGTATATTACTGTGCATAAGAATGTAAAAAGGGCTCTAATAAATATTTTCAACTTCTTCCAAACAATCCAGCAAGGCGCAAAATTCCAACCGTATAATATTAGCCTGCCGTTCAAACGGCACTGAAACGGCACTGAAACGGCACTGGAAAACAGCACTGTGCTCTCAGTTTCGTTTGAGAGAGTGTTTTCGCCGATTTCAGCACTCGAACGGCACTGGGTTTTAGGGTCCTTTAAAGTGCCAGACATTTAAAAGTCCCTTTAAAAAAGATTTATGACAGCGTCCTGGCGAGATCTATACCTACGAATTATTTTAAAAGCATTTACCTCAACATTTTTTTTAATGTTTATGGAGCTAATTTGAGAGTGACGGATATGGAAGACCATTTAGTAGAAGTCTAGGTATACGAAGTAATAGAATAATTAAAAAAAAAAAATTTTGATATTAGTATTATTAAGATTACACTTCATTTTATACGCAAAGTACGCACACAATTATTTAATAATACTTAGATACATAACAGCACGCTTAATCGGTTTGAAAAATCCTAATCGCGCGAGTGCGATGCGCGAACAAGAGTTGGTTTTGTTGGTCTTCACAGAGGCACATAGGTAAGTGAAAAAAGATGATCGACTCAATAAAATCACAAAATGAAATCATTCTTCTGTAATATACTACCCGGATTTCTTATAGTACAGTTTCTTCTCTCAATTTGTTAAAGTAAAACCGTCTTGATCGTAACTTTTTAGCAAATTATAGTTTCTACTTTTTAGGTTATATTCACGCAAAAAACTTCCATTTCCAAGTTCCAGTTTCTAACGTGCAAGGTATTAATATTTTTTCCTTTTATATTGAAATGAGATTTTTCCAAATTGAAAAAATTATGAACTACTCGGAAACCATTTGAATAATTCTTCTTTCTGTTAAATTTAACTTTTTACATTCAGTCTACTTCAGGCGTAAATTCATTTCAATCGACAGACTGTCCGCCATGAGTTCACCTGAATCTCCGCATTAGGCATCTCACTTTACGAACAAAATATGGCGGACTTTTTCCGGCAAAGCGAGCGGATTTTACGATTTTCAACTAATGCCGACTTTTTACGTCGCCGCGTTCTTCTTTTGATCACACCTTGAATTCCGTCGCCATATGGGCGGACTTCACGGTTTACTTTCTACTGTGTTGGATCCCTTCACAGTTTACGCTTTCTTTTATTGTTTCCGGGATTTGTTCAGATGTTTGAGGCTGCTATTGCTTACATGTGGTCAAACCCTTAGACCAGTGTTCGGCAAACTTTTTTCTCACTTTTCAAGTATGGTCAGAACGGACCGGGCTCAATTTTTTCTACTACTCTTCGATCTATTGATGGAGCTCAGTTTGGGTGATCTTGGGGTCTTTTGTCCATGAGCAGGTCTGAATAAGAAAGTTTAAACAATTTTAATATCGTAACGAGCGATTTAAAAATAATATGTTTGGAATCTACGAATTTTTCCGATGCCAATAACATATTGTTGGTCTATGAAAGTTAAAAATTTGAAGGAGTTCAATTTTAAAAACTTTAACTCAATACTCATTTCAATATTTATAACTTCTCAAATTTACAACTTTCATTGACAAATTACATGTCGTTGGAATCGGGAAAATTTGTAGATTTCAAATACATAACTTTCAGACCGCCTACTGCAGAATTAGGAATTTTCAAAATTGCAATTTTTTCCCCATTCTCCAACAAGGGACCCCTGGTGGAAGGGTCGATCTGGCGGGACCCCAGGTAGCATTCTAATTGGACAACAATTTTCTTTCAAATATAGCATGGAGACACAGCACAAGCTTTTTCACTAACCTAGAACACGCTACTAACACACCTTTGCAAAGACCTCACAGACTAGGTTCATTTGGTCAGATAGTCTGCTATAAGAAATGTAAACCGACGCTCTGAGGTGAACAGCACTGAAACGGCCCTTGGCAGTGCTGACTTGTAAAATTACCTTGGTGAGAAAACGTTAAATGAAAGATAGCATACACCTAGATGCGGTAAATGGCGGTGGAGAGGGGGAACGGTATATATAGCTAACTACCTTTCAACCATACCTAGCTGCTGCCCTCTTCGTACTACCTACCGCTGTAGGTGAAATCGTTGTTCTGAGGATAATAACAGCTCCTCGCTGTTTTCTCAAAAATCGGTCAAGTACAAGTTGGAATATTTTCACGTTAGACAAAATAAAAAATTAATATAAAATTACAATATTTTTGCAATTCTGATTCTTATTTTATTTGTGCAAAACCGAAATTAGTGATAGTATTAAAGTTTTACCACTTAAATTTAATTTTATGCTAATTTTGTAATTGAAAAATTGTAATTTTGTTAAAAAATGGAGATCCACAAAAATACCATGATGATGAATATAAGCACTTTTTCGTATGAATTCTGCTAATGCGCAAAATCAATTCATGAATATATTTATTCTGGTGGCGTTAAATGTGATTTTTGCGTTTATTTCGAAAGCCAAATTAATTCTTTGTCTTTTTTATGAAGAATTACAATTTTGAGAATTTTAATTTGACATTGCTAAAGCTTAAATTCTTGAATTTAAACTTGCTTATTGAGGCTCAATATCTCAATCTGATATCAATGAAAATCAATAAAATTATTCTTAGCGTTTCTAGTTCAGAATGGTTTAACTTGAAAAGCTTTCAATTTCAAATTATCAATAACATTAAGACTCCATTTGAAGTGTTACCATTTTGAAAGATTCAAATTTGAAATCACCTTTTGATATTTGAATTTAAAATTGTTAAATACAATTTAAAACTAAAAAAATTGATATAGTTATATTTTTTTACTTCGTAATACGAAAAGTTCAAAATGTTTCAATTTAGGGTTGTACAATTCCGAAACATTGAACATGAAATTATTCAATTCTGAATATTTTTAATTTGAAATTATCTAATTATGCTGATTAATGTACTTCTGAGATTTCACACGTGATTTTTGCATTCATTTCGAAACACACTGATTTTGTTACCCTTTTAATCAGGAAGAAAATTATACTTTTATTCTACCGAATGTGTAGTCAATCCATTTTATTAAAAATTAAAGTCAATGATTTTTGTTAGGCTTCAGAGACGATCATAAGTCTTAGGGAATACTAAAGAAGCGACGCCAAGGTATTTGTAACACCGAAATAGTGCAACGTTTACACGCCTCCAGTTTATTAGAAAAAAAAATCTGCCCGCCCCGCGGGCAAATTCTCGTCACGCGCTTCGCGCGAAGCTCGCTTTGCTCGCAAGTTTGAACGTGCGCGATTCGGTCGTTTCGCTTCGCGCTCCGAAACATGTGGATCTCGCTCTTCGGCTCAAAATTTGAATTTTCGATTTTTGAGAAAATCCAAGAAGTAATTATAATAATGTTGTATTAGAGGTTTCAAAAAGCAACGTCTTTCTCCTCTTGACTTTTTCCATATCGTGACCTGTTTCCTCGACTTTTTGACCACTACGAATAGCCGTACATATAATTTTTGAATCTTGAAAAAAATGGTCTCAAAAATTTTGAAAATGCTTCAAGTTTTTGAATTTTCATCCAAAATGGCTAGCTAACGAACTCAACCTTCACTTTACGACACTAAAGGAGTGTATCTCTGATGAGAATGTAAAAAAGTAGGCTATTGACTGCGAGGCCTGGGCGAATTCATTTCAAATCGGACTGGCTTTGCAATATTGTGCATGCTCAATGGAGTATCTAAAAATCACTTTTTTTTGTAGAGATCAGCGTAATCCCCCCTCCCCCCATTCAAATTCAAATTTGGAAAAAGAAATTAGATTTTTTTTCTTGACATTTAGATTTTCAGTGCTGCCTTACGGCACTCTAAATTTCCCATGTAAAATACATGAAAAAAACTCACTTTTTGGGGTTTTTGGTCTAATTTTTGTGGGTTTGGGAAAATGTTGCGGAAAAGTTATGGGACTTGTAGAGGACTTTCCAACGAAGAGTTCTATGTATCAATCACATGCTTTTAACACCCTAACACACCCCGAGACACACCCTTACCGTGTCCTCAAAAGTGTCCCTAAATCCAAAAATGTCAATTCTGCACGTAATCTACAGTTTTTAGCATTCTACTCTCGTATTTTTTCTCAAAATGTAACTGTGGATTACGTGTAAAGTTGACATTTTTGGATTTAAGAAAACTTTTCGGGGCACCGTGGGGCTGTGTTAGGATGTCGAAAGCATATGATTGATATATTTAATTGTTCGTTGGAAAATCCTCTACAAGCCCTATAGCTTTTCCGCAACATTTTCCTAAACCCACAGCACAGAACTTATTCCAAAAAACCTGACAAGTAATTTTTTCCTTGGTATATTACATGAGAAATTTTGGGTACCGTGAGGCAGAACTAAAAGTCAAAATGTCGATAAAAAAATTGAATTTTTTTCCCGGATTTGAAACCGAATAGGGAGGGAGGGTACGTTGCTCTCTCAAAAAGAGTCATTTTGAGCCCCCCTATTGAGCATGCACAATATTGCACAGTCTCTCCGATTTGAAAATTGAAATAAATTCGCCCAGACCTCACAGTCAATGACCTATAGTACATTCTTTAAAAATAAAATGGAGACGTGTAAACGTTCCACTATTTCGGTGTTATAAATACCTTGATATCGCTTCTTTAGTATTCTCTAGGACTCATGATTGTCTCTTAAGCCTAACAAAAATCATTTACTTTAATTTTCAATAAAATGGATTGGATGCACGCGTAATCAAAACTGAACTGCAATAAAAAGATTAAAAAGAACAAGTGTCCCTTTCCAACTCAGAAAATAATTAAAACGAAAATTTTCTTCATTAAAGCTCAATAAAAATGTTATAAAGATAAAGTGTCCCTTTTCCAATTCAGAAAATAGTTAAGATCAAAAATTTCTTCCCTTCCAACTCAATAGGAATGTTAAAAATAAAAAAATGTCCCCGTATCAATTCAGCCAAAAGTTAAAAACCTTCCCTTCCAAATAAATAGAAATGTTAATTTTGATTTTAAGAAATATGTTAAATGTACAAAATTTGCATGACAGTAACCCATTTAAAATGTCTTTAAAAAATTTCTTCTTCCAGTTTAGAAAAAAGAAAAGTGTTAAAAATAGAAAATCCGTTCCTACAATAAGAAAAAAATTTTAAATAAAAATTACCCCATTTGATTTCAAAAACAATGTTAAAAGCACAGAATTTGCCCGCCTCCAGCTGATTAAAAATGTTTTTAAAAAATTCCCTTTTACAATTCAGACAAAAAATGCAAAGAAAAAATGTCTTCCCTTCCAACTCAATAAAAATCAAAGAGTTTTCAATAATAAACCTTGAAAATGTAATTACTCCAAAGAATGTTCCAAATTACATCATATTAAATTGGAAGCGTTCAAAATTAAAGGATTCTAAACTTCCTTCTAATGAGACCGTCCGTGAAGAAAGGGACCTAACGCCCAAAAAATCGATTTTTAGTTTTTTGCACCAATCGTTAGTTTCTTATTTGCTCTTTCATAATGAAAAAAACTATTCTTTTATCTGCAAAATTCAAATTGTTATCAAACTGCAAAGTGAGGCCCTCTTATGGAGTTACTGTGCTGGACCGCCTCTTCAATCGCTCCTCCTGTGAAATGTAGCTCCCGTGCGCTAGGTCCCTTTCTTCGCGGTTGATTTATTTAAATTTAAATTGCTTAGAACGAAGAATTATTCAAGTATGATTAATACTTTCAGAAATTCAGTAATTTTTGTTAGGAGCGAATATTCTACAAAATGGAACAATATAAATTATAACGTTCGAAATTGAAAATCTAACAATCGGAAATTTGAACGATTAAAAACTATTTAAAAAAATTATTCAAATATTGGGGCTTCGAATTTTAAATATGTACCTATCTAGTTCAATTTTAAACCATTTTAAACCATACAACTTTGAAAGCTTCAATTTTGAATCGATTAATTTTAAACACTTCATTTTAAATTGTTTATTGTAAAAAAAAACACCAAACAGATAAATTTTGAACAATTAGTTGTTTCAAGTCTGCAATTAGAAAGTCTTCAATTTAACACGTTTTCAATTTGTGAGTATTATCTAGTTTTGAATCTATGAATTTGAAATTATTTGAAAAATGAAAATAATTTATGAAGCTTCAATGCAAAATGTACATCTTTTTAACAATTTGGACTTTCGATTTGAAACAACACAATTATGAACGATTGCAATTTTTAACGCTTGAATTTTTTAATTGTTTCATTTTGAACAGATCTAGAATTTTTTATTCCTTAAGTTTTCAAACAAAAATTAGAGTCGATCTTATTAAATATTGCGTAATTTCATATGACAGTAAGTTAGTGGCATTTGAAGTGATTGGAAAGGATTTCTACTGAATGTTTCTTAAATTCCCGGTAAAAAAATAAACTTATTGTCATTTCCCGGTATTTTGCGGTCTCAAAGAAATTAACTATAAGTTTGATTTGGCATAAAATTCTCTGACTTCTTGATGTATATTTGTATAGGGTAAATGTCCCAGTTACTGCGGGTGTCCCAATCACTGCGATACTCTATATATACTTCATACTCAGCGTAAAATAAACAGAAGATCAAAAACTGTGAATAATTGATGAATTTAAATAAATTTTTACGTTTTTTGATCGATGTTAACAATTTTTTATTTGAAATAAATTTAGTTTTCAAAATATAACCTATAAATCCGCAGTAATAGGTACACATTTCTGTTATTTTACTTTAAGATATAGATTAATCATAAATTAAATAAAACGATATGATATATTTTGAATTTGTCAAAGTAAATTTTAGATATTTTTAATTGTAAAAAAATCCGTGGATTCTGATTTTTTAACTTTTGAATCTCTAATCTGGAAATTGAAAAAAAAAATTATATTTGAAGCTCTTACATCTGGCCACTGCTAACTATAAGAACCCTTACTACCTGGTTTGATAACCAGATGCTATTTCAAGGCAGCCTCTGCAGTTCTTGGTACTCAGGAAAATTTCGATTATATTTACAAAACCTAGTTGATGAGACTTCAGAAAATTTATGAGGCCTACTACTGGATCTTTAAAAAATGCTGCCAGGGTACTTTTAGACTTTTAGAGCAGTGGTCGGTACGCCATTGACCAGGGTAGACTCTAATAAATACCAAAACCTAAAGCAATATACAAAAATATTTAACATTTAGATAAAAAGTATGTTTGTACGTATTACTACGGATGCAAAAAAACTGTGTACGTATTATTGCGTCCCTACTACTGCGGATTTTAGTTTTACCCTACCAATGCAAAATCACTGAAAATTCATTAAATATTCTCAGCCTCAGTCAAGCTTCTGAGATTTTTCTCCAAAACAGTGTTCGACAAACTTTTTTCCAACTTTTCAAGTAAGGTCAGACCGGATAGGGCTTAATTTTTTCTACTACTTTTCGGTCTATTGACGGATCTCAGGTTGAGTGAACTTGGGGTTTTTTGTCCGTAAGCAGGTCTGAATAAAGAAATTTAAAAAATTTTAATTTTGAAACGAGCGATTTAAAAAATATATATTTGGAATCTGCGAATTTTTCCGATGCTAATAACATATTGTTGGTCTATGAAAGTTGAAAATTTGAAGGAGTTTAATTTAAAAAACTTCAACTCCTTGGCATTTCACCTTCCTAGCGGAAAAAAAGGAAGGGGTTGGAAAGCTTTCGGAAAGAGGTCGGAAAGTGTGTCTTCCGAGCCTTTCTGACTTCTATGTGAACTTTGCTTCCGACTTCTTTCCGAACGTCGGACAGTCCCTCTCTGAAGATTTTCGATGCTTTCCGAACATTTCCAATTTCTTTTTGAATGTATTATTACTTTATACTCTTTTTGAATGTTTCAAATTTCTTTCCGAATCGAATTTTTAGAAAAATGTTCTCTTGATCATTTATTTTTTTCTCCAAAGAATTTTAAATTGCAGTAATCTTATTGATTCCTTTTGAATCCAGTAAAGATAATTCCTAAAAACCTAGAAGTAGCAGAACTTCATAACTTGAAAGCCATTTTGACTTTCGTACATTGCACGTCATTGCTTCACATTATCACTTCTGAATGATCTAACTTTCGTTTATTCCATTTGCATAATTCTCATTTGTAATCATTATATGTCCTTTTCCATAGAATTGCTTTTTTGTATTGTCAAAACAATACACTATGAAATATAAATTGCTCTGAGCTGGACTTGTAAAAGCAAAGAAGCGTCACTTTGCTCGATTTCTACATTTACAGTTTACACTGGAAAAAAACAAGATTTTCTCAGAAAATAAGCGCACACAATGATGTTTTTACTGAAAACACTATGGGAAATTAGGAAGATACGAAACTGTTTGTAATTTTAAGCAATAATCTTCGGAAAAGCGCTGACAGCGTCTCGCTGTCTCTTGCCGCCAGCGCCATTTTGTTGTAGGTCGTAGGATAGTTAATCACCCTCTCGCTCTTGAACACGGTCGTATAAACAAGTCCAGGATCTCCTGTGGAGGGGGTGACTCGCGTTTTGAAGCAAACGCTGTTTCTTTAAGTGACCACCGAGCCTGGAGATTTGAGCGCGACGATCGGAGGGTATATAACCCTTTTCCTCTGCCGACCTGCAGCCACCATTAAGCTCTTACCCTCTGATCACAACGCCCGTGTTCGTGACCAATATGTGAACTACGAAAAGCTTCAAAACGCGGGTCATCGCTCCAATGCCCCCACCACCGGAGATCCTGGACCTGTTTATACGACCGTGCTCGTGAACTAGTCGTGGCATTCGGAAAGACGTCGGAAAGGAAAAGCTTTGGAAGGCTTCAGCAAAGAGAGACGTTCGGAAAGAAGTCGGAAGCAAAGTTCTCATAGAAGTCGGAAAGGGTCGGAAGGAACACTCTTCCTGAACCTTCCCTTTTTTTCCGCTAGGGCTTTACCACAAAACCATCATCATAGTATTTAGAAGCTTCCAAACTTTAATCAGCTTTCACATGCCTTTATTTGATTTGTGATGTAAAAACTGTGGTGTAGAACAAAATAAGCCACTATATTGGTACTGCACTCCCATTTTCAGTGAAATCTTTATCGTACAGAGCATACGGGTCAAAATTTTCGATTTTTTTTCAATTTTTTTGATGTATCAGGTCTTTATATTTCCCAACAACTTTATGAAATACTCACTCTGAAATAAAAAATACAAACAATTATAAAAACCTCCAACAACACGTGCAAACTATAGGGGTGTACGGGCAATGTTATTCCTCCAAAGGTCAGTGAGAGCGCTTTACGTCACAAGTGAGAATGCTCTGTTGGCATCACTGGACCGAAATTCTCGGAACAGCCTAAGCTAAGTGAGCCTCAATCAAGGTCTCTATTGTGTACTTCGCGCCATCTCACATTTTGACTTTCTACAACGCCAAAACGCAACTTTGAAAACTCAGAATTAAACTATTGATGAAGAAAAAACAGCTGAGTCCGACAAGCATAGTGCTTGGAGAATAGGCCGCCATGCACAATTTTTAAATTGTGCTCAAATACAGTACTCTTCTGTGGACAGAAATTTGACATGCACTTTTGGCTAAGGTGCCACGCTCGACCCTCGTTAATATGGCTCTAATGTTTTATTATCTGATGTTATGAATAGACATTTCCACTCAAGCATCCGAAAGACGGATTATTATTTAAGATTTCAAGTGACAGGAAATTTGGCGAATTTGCTTAGGAATAACCTTTTTCCAACATGCACCTCTAATAATTGACATTTTAAATGTCAATAATAAATGTTGACACTAAGCATCGATATACAAAAATTTGAATGTGACACTCGCTTTTTTCAAAAATACTGAATAACCAATCACTATTGCAAGGGCTGCCCGTATAACTGTCATTGCATCAATCATAAAAGCTCCCACTTGCGCATCAGATTCGTTAATTTCAAGATTCGTTCTTGAATACTTCAAGTTATAAATTGCTTAGTTTTTTTAGGTTTGAATCTGAATTTGAAAAATTAAATAATCTAAAAAAATGTTTGAAATTCGGGAAAAACCCGATAAATGACCGGGAATTTTTTTCTGAGTCATCAGTGGCCACCCTGAAGCAGTTGGTATAAATTCTCTTAAATGTTACAATAGTTCTTTCGAAATTTAGTGCAATTTGATTTGAAATCTTACGATGAGACTGAAATTAGTTTTTGATTATTAAATTTCTTTTATTCTAATGTTCATCTTACAATTAGTTGGATTGAAGACGAAAACTGTTTTTTTTTCAGACAGGACAGTACAGCTCTGGTGTACAAGAGATCTTTCATCGAAGGATAAAAGATCTTTGCGAGTGAATATCGAATATGATCACGCAACTTTAGTTCGTTGGTCGCCAGATGGAAAAGCATTTTTGATTCACAAAGCATTGGGAAATGCAATCGAAGTTTACAAAATCTCAAAAAAATCAGATGGAACTCTAGCTTCAGCTAAGAAATCTTTAGAGTTCCCAAAGGTAAAAATTTTAAATGACATTTTTTATTAAAATCATTTTGAATATTTTTCAAATTATTATTTAAGAAAATGTGACTTAGCCAAATTCATCTGGTACGTTTTTATATGTTTGAAGATATTCGTCAGAAAAAATCTAAAATTAATTTTTACTATTTGAAGAGTAGGTATACCTGTATATCATTATTTCTTAAATTTAATACTAAAACTTTAAAATTATTATTTTTGCATATCAATGTTATTAGTTGGCAATTCTTGCTATATGTTTCTAACCCTAAAAAATACATAATACATATTTCCATTTATGTACCTAATATTTTTTTGCGTTTTTTCAACTTTTTTCTCAGGTGAACCCGGTTTTTCATCATCAATCAACAGCCACGGACTAAGTCAAGTGCCTGATGAGTTGAAAATGTTATGAATTTAATTCGATGTTTGAAATCTTTTGCGACGATGTTGTATTCGGCACAAAATTAGGTGTATGGTGTAGTTTGGAGTTCGTCGTTTACGACTGTTGTCCTTACGCAGAGGCCGAGAGCGTTTGAGGTGACATTAATCGCCTCTGGATGCTTTTCTAGAGTTACTATCTGTTACTCCATAGCGTTTCAATCGCCTACTTCCTTATGGTCCAGGAAGTTTCTTACAATGCGACAGGTGTTTAATGAAACCGCCTTTTGAGCTGCTTCCAGTATACTACGGACTCCTAGATGTTCGAGGATGTTCGAGATGTTCAGTGCATCTTGCGTGCACATTGCCTGTAGCCAAAATCACAATAGGATGAGTTGATGCATGATTCCAATTCCTCCATATTGTATTTACTTCATGTCTTAGCTCGCTATACTTATGGATCTTGGTTGTATAGGTTGCCTACAAGTTTCGGTTAAGTGGACAAGCAATGTCGATGATATAGACTCTTCCACCTTTTTTCTCACGCATCACGATGTCGGGTCGATTGGCTTAGATATAATGACCCGTCTGGATAGTAACTAGGGTTGCCAAGTTTAGTAATTTATACAAGTTGTTGATGTATAATGCCCGCTACATCATTATGTCAGTGCGTATACACCCTCTGAGCCATTACGCGACAACCATCAATAATATGCTCCATGGATTCGTTGGTACCTCCACACAATCGGCACCTGTCAATCACGTCTTGATGTTACACGTGCTTGCGATAGTTTCTGGCGCTGACAACCCTGTACTGAATTGCTATCACGAATCCCTCCGTTTCCGGAAACAGGATGCCCTTTCTTCAGCCAAATATTGGATGCCTCTCTGTCCACTGCACGTTGATCTAACGTGGGCGTGTAATCGATATGTGTTTCACAGATGGTGCTGTTAAGCGCAACATCTCGCTTTTGCTGTTAAAATAGTCTAGCAACTGTATAGATTGTGGTATACACAGTTGCTTGACATCCATAGCGCCTCTATACCACCTGTATGTCGTGGTCGAACTACCCTTTCAATCGCCGAATTCCTGTGATGCATTTGGTGCTTATAGTCGCTTCAACGCGGATGGTTCTTTTTATTTTTTCAAGGTCAGTGTTGGACCATTTGATGAGCTCAAAAGTTAAGAGAACTCTTCAGAAACAATCTAAATCTTGTAGTGAAGGCAGTCATCTTATTTTGGTCATATTTGTTTGCATCACCCTTAGTCATAACCTCACTAGGATCGTCATTCTCGTTCTCCAATTCTGCGGTCCCTAATTCTCCTCTGATTAAATGCACTGTTCTGCATTTATCTAGTGCGAGCTCCATGTGGATATCATTGGAAAACTGATTTGTGACTTGGATCACTTCCTGCAGTTTCCTGTTTGAACTAGGGTATAACTTTAGGTCAACTATGTACAGAAGATGTGTCGCGATATTTATATATATATATATATATATATATATAATTTAAAAAATTGGTCAAACAACCACCGCAGGGTCCCCCTGGGAGCGAC
>JAUMHM010000016.1:7457459-7467548 GCA_032362435.1 Melikaiella ostensackeni
AATTACGAATGAACTTTATGAAATAAAATCGAATAAAGTAATTATATGTTTGATCTTCAGTATCTTTCGGTGTGTATTCACAATATTTAGCGTTTGAAATTAGTTTAGTTTTAAAACTTAATCCACCATGAAGGAGGTGTTAAATACCCATCTTCCTTCGGGATTTAGTAATCATTTTGCAAATAATAATGGAGACACTAGTGGTGGGAACTTTAATAATGTTGCAAATTGTGAAAATACAAGAAGGTATGCTGTTTTGAGTACAGACTGGATTTCGGCAATTGGAGAAGAATTAGGAGTGCATCCCCTTCCTGATCCTCTTCTTCGAAGACTAGCAGAAGATGCATCCTATCGTTTAAGAGAAGTTTTACATGTAAGTATTCTATACAACATTGCATTTTTCCTTTGAATTCCAATTTTTATACACTTCAATCTTTCAGTTGATTATTATAACTGAATGGGAATTAGCTACAGGTCTTTTTAGATAGTGTAACATTAAAATAAAACTATTTCAATCTTTTTTTGCGGCAAAAATTTTAATTTATATTTCATGCAGTTTGAAGATATTGTATAGCTAAGAGGATTTACCTCATTTGAAATAATTTATGAATGTCCACTGTCCAGATTTTATAAAAATGTGATTTTAAACTACCACGAAATATTTGTAAAGAAGATAATCAAGTTTTTCTTATTTTTAATTTGAATAATGAATGCTAATTTATCCAATAGGTTTTCAAATAATGTTCAGGGAACCAAAGAATATTTCAGACCATATAAGCAGTCAAATAGTTTATTGCACAGTTACTTTTTTACATTCTCATTACATGAGAAGATATTGCAGTATTGTGCAACAATTTATTCTCCATATTTTCAATGTATCTTCATCTTTTGAGACCTCCTAAAACCAAAACACTCATTTCGGTGATAGTGACTATCTGTACCCATGACTACATTTTTTTAAAGAATCATTTGATTAATTCGCTCTTTGAAAATCTTTTTTAGGGTCTAAAAATCAAAGTCAAGTTTGTTAGCAATTCATGCATAAGCAGCGGTTCGGGTTTTCAGAATTTTATTTAAAACCATCATATACTAGACTTGAAAAAAGTCATCTCGTGTAGTTTTCAATGTATAAAAGAAAAAATTCTTGCTTCATAGTCACATTCAAATTCATTTTAATAATTAGAAAAACTTATTTTCAAAATACTGAAACGAATTTTTCATTTCCGGAAAACAAAATGAAAAGCGAAATTTTCTCCCTGAAAAGGAAAACAAATTGGTCCGCTCAAAGTGAATATTGAACAGAAAAAGGAATAGGGGAATAGAATACCTCAATACCTTTTGTGACTCTGAAAAAGGTGGTCATGTGGAAAAATTTTCAAATCGATTTCAAACCGATATTGAAACCTCTACATATCATCCGATTGAGCTAAAACGATTTTGGTAGGCATCTTCCTCTTTTTTAGTAATACAATTATCAACTGTAAGAACTGAATGTTTTATATTTGAAAATAAGGACCATCCCAATATTTAATACATGCAAATGAAAAATAAAATGAACCTATTAAATACCTAGTGCTTTTGTTTAACATTACTTGAAATATATTCGCCACAGAATAATAACGTGTAAGGGGAGAGTTGGGTACTCGGTCGGGTAGTACCAGCCACTTGAGCTTTTTTGTTAATAACTTGGCTGATAGTGATCAAAATATTAATATAGAAGGTTAGGTATAATAGTGCTTCTACCATTGCGCAAAAAAATCGTAATAACTATGAAAATGCGTAAAATTGATAAATAAAAATTGCAGATCACATAACCCAAAAGTTCATCTATGTATTAAAAAAAACAGTCGAAAATGTACGCGACTTCAACAAAATTTTATGGCATAGTTTTTCCAAATTTAATGAGATACAAGACTTATTTTTGAGAGGTGGAATCTTGCAAAGTCTTTATAAAATAGATTTTCTTTCGAATGTCGATGAAAGGTATGATTGCATACTTAGGGGATTATTTCTTAAGTATACCCAATCAAAAAATCAAATTTGTCCGATCTAAGTCAGACTTGGGCAAAGTGTTGTGCTATTGAATAGTAGTTTGTATGGAAAAATTTTGTTATTTGGATAAATATTTACCGAGGGAGAGAGGGTCAAAATTTTAGGATTTTCGTTTCCCATTGATCATAAGCATTTGTTGAAAAAATTAATATTTGACCTTCAAACATAAAGGTCAAAAAGAAATTCGACTTATTTGGAAAAAGGCACATTTTTTCATTTTTTTATCTCAAAAGAAAGCTTAGAGTTTTCCTTTTAAAAGCCTTGAGGTTGCAAAATAGTATTTTTATTGATTATTGATAAAAATAAGCGATAAGTGGTTTTCAAGAATATACCGTTTGTTTTGGCGATTTGTAAATCTTTTAATAGCAATAAAAAAATGTTGTTTACTACAATTTCGATAGGGGTTTTCACGCCCTTTTTATTGGTCGTAACAATTTTTTTAAATAAATTTGTTACCTTCAAAAATGGAGGTCAAAAATAAATTTGACTTCTTTCATAGGACACTTCTTTGATTTTTTTTTTGAGCTGGAAAGAAAGCTTAATTTTTTTTCTTTGAGAATCTTGAGATTCAAAACTGAAATTAAATTTTTAATTTGTGAAAATGATCGTTCATAACCTCGCAGCGCCTGCGCAAGCATCATTGGGTATACCGTAGCCATTAAAATTTAAAACTTATTTTCATCAATAAAAAATTAAAGGGTAATTTTTTAATCTCAAGGTTCTTAAAGGAAAAAACCCCAAGCTTTCTTTCTAGCTCAACAAAAAATTTAAAAAGAGTGTCCTATAAAAAAGCTTTAAATTATTTTTGACCGTGAAAAAACCTATCGAAACTGCAGTAGAAAATATTTTTTTATTTATATTAAAATAATTCAAAATCGCCAAAGCAGATGTTCTATTCTCAAAAACCACTCAACGCTCATTTTCATAAATAAAAAATAAAACTCCCACTTTTTAACCTCAAAGCTCTTAAATGGAAAAACCTAAGCTTTATTTCCAGCTTATAAAAAAATGAAAAAATGTGCCTTTTTCCAAAAAAGTAAAATTTGTTCTTATATTTATTAAAAAAAAATGCTTATGATGAATGGAAAAGGCGTGAAAAAACCTATCGAAACTGTACTGGACAAAACGTTTGTTATCGCTATTAGAAGAGTTAAAAATCGCCAAAAAAGATGATTTCCACGAAAATCCCAAAATGTTCACCCCCTCCCCCTCAGTAAATATTTAATCAAGTTACTACATTTTTTCCCCCATAAACAACTGTCCAATAGGGCAACACTTTCCTCAAGTTTGATTTAGATCGGATAGCTTTGATTTTTCGAGTGGGTAGACTTGAGAAATAATGCCTTACTTTGTGAATTGATGTTTTGGGACAATCATACAAGACAAAATCTGTACCTGCAATTCTTTGAATATATTTAATTTTTATTGTGCTTTTTATATGGGCACGTGATTGTGAATGAAATACTTTAATATTATGGTGCATAAGAGTTTCTCTTTCGCGCTCATGGATGTGTGAATTTCGCCTTACTGTATTTATAAATTACAGAAATGTGTAACTAGACTGAGGCATAGTAAACGAAGGCGATTAACGTCGAATGATGTAAATTCAGTGGTCACTGATTTATGTGATGCTGATCCGGTTTTCGGGGTACCGGAACAAATGCCAGAATATCATAATGAAGCTGCGGTATTTGTTCCCCACGAACGTATTATAGATTTGCCGCAGCAAGTCAATAATCCTCCAAAACTCAGCCAGCTTACTCCTTCTTTTCTACAAGGTAAATATTAATTTTATAATCTCTTTATAAAATCTAAACAATCACCTTTGGTCTCAATTTTCTTTTCTTTTAAATATGTTCTGATTTTCTAGAATTAGAAATTACTGATGGTCGACTGAAAGAAGCTCGTGATAATTATGCAAAGCGAGCGTTAAAAACGATTTACAATGGCTCTCAAAAGACATTTCAAGTAAGAAGAGACAATTACATTTCATAAAATTAAATGACAACTATGTGTTATTATTTTTATACTCGTAAATTGAATAATTCGAGAAAATACATTTCAGGTCCTCTTAAACGACTGCGCTACTAATGCTAATTTGGGAGGCTTAGGAGTTGTCGATAAGTTGATGTCGATAGCAAGAGCAATGGTGATTACGAATAGTACTCATTACACACGTTTGTCTACGCGAACTTGTCAGCTCATCATTGCAGTCGCAAGTAACAGCGAAGCTGTTTACCCCTATCACTTAATTTCGGTAATAGTTTTATCCTATCGTCAAAAAATTTAAGCATAGAGTCAAGCATTGTTTAAAAATCTAAACAAGTGATCATAATTATAATTGCAGGTGGATAAGTTAACAGAATTATTAATTGACCTACCGGAGGGTTACATACATTCAAATATGGAAGTATTATTCAAAGACTGTGCTCTTAAATTGATGCTTCGCTGGCCATCTGCGGCAGATAAGTAAGTATCTTTATTCAATGCACAACGCTTCATTATTTAAGCAAATATTATGAATTTGAATAAAAATAGAATATACTTACAGATTTATTCCAGTGTTAGAAAGAATTCTCCTCCAGGAAGTGAAAGATAGTTTTGAATCCAGAAAGAAGAGACTTATGGCAATGGAGTTGATCGTAGGTGTTCAACCTTTGTTGTTTTTCCAGCAAGAAAATAATTCTCCACTTTCTTTAGAAAAAATTCTTCAATTCGCGTTGCCTGGTTCTGTTCTGTGGTTACGTATTGCTGTAAGTACAGATAACATTTCTTTATGTAATTTCTAATTACATAACATTTAATTTCTTATGAGAATTTCGATTTAACCAATGAAAAATTTGATTTTAGACTGTAGTTTGCGCTTTTGTAAAAACGGGTAACCAGCCCTTAAACTATGCTGTGATTTCCGACCACTTTGGTGATTCGATTTTACCCTACTTTGCAACCAGAGATGAAAAGCCTCGAGAACGTAAAGAAGAAAGCGCTCTTCCGATTATTATAAGAAGTAAAATAAATTATGCTGAAATTAGGCCAGCTCGAGATAACAGGCCGTATGTGGACAGACACACAATTTTTCCTAATTCAGTACTACAGGGCAGACATGAAATAAGGTGAGATATTGTTAACAAAATAATTAAATTTTATATCTCTATTTCTGTAAAACTTTTAGTATATTGTTATTGAAATGTTCTTAACATCGAGCTGCAAATAAAAATACTATTTCCTATTACTTAGATTCGCATTTGCTGGTGGGCGACCCGTAGCTCCGGACAATTTGAGGCGAGCAAGCTTGCGTGCAGATTATGAGTTCTTAAGAGGCGAAGTGCCCGCCACTGTTGCTCTCGTGGCTTCACGGAGACTGCTTATATTTAAGAATAAACGAAAAAATTTTGCTGATGCCTACAATTTAAGAAGCTTTAACCTTTGAGCAAAAAAGACTTAATAGTTCATGATCTTTGGTGAGTGAATTTTTAAAAGTTCGATTTTACAGCACAAATAAATTGAACAGAATTTACGTTAAGGTATCAGTTACAATTTGTGACAATACTTTTACAAGTTCAGGGTGGCCACTGAACCGGGAAATGATCGGGAATGTCGTGAGTCCAGGAATTTTGTTAATTCCTAATTTTAAATGGAGTTCATATTGAAATTCTTTAAAATGGCTACGATTCCATTTGGAAAGGAGAGGTGTAAATAAGCGAATTATTTTTGTCCCGGTTACCGTACGTTTTCTATAGTTTTCTTTCAAGATAATAATTGAAAAATGTGAGTTTCGAAAGTGTGCTCACTCAAATGTGTTCCGGTTGCAAACGAGAGTCGAAGTGAGACATAATAAAAAACTGGTTTTGTCCATTTTTTTCGAGAATTATTAATTTTATCAAAAATGTGTTGATGACTGAAAACATTCCATTTTTCAATATTTTTGGAGATAATTCAGAAATTTTAATTGAAATCCTTAAAAACAAAATGACTATTTTTCTCGTTCCATTTGACCAAAATGATGTAAAAATACGAAAGGAGAACGAAATGCGTTTTGGGCTACAAAATAGTTCTTGTTGTCACTCCTCCTTTTACAGTTTTAAACACTTCTAATTTTAAATGGTTAAGTTTTAAAGACTGATTGTAAAAATGTTAAATTTTCATGGCTTAAATTTTACAATTTTAATTCAAAAGTCTCTAAGTTTTTAATTGTTTAATCAGTAACGTCAAAAAATTTTTAATGTACAGTTTTTAATGTTTTTTGAAGCCTGCCAACGAGTCATTTTTTCACGTCATTTGTTCGCTTTTTTAAAACTAACTTTTACCTCTGCTTTTAGTCCCCTTTTCAAAATATAGTTTGAATTGCAAAACTTTAAAATGCACTAAATTTAGATTGAAATATATATACAAAATGGTTTGGTCTGAAATTGAAATGTTAATAAATTGTATAATTCAGAAATCAAGGCCTTTATAGTCGAGTTAATAGGAATTTTTAATTCATAATGCTCAAAACTCAATAATTTTAGATCAAAACTTGATAATTTAGATAATTTCCAATTAATAGTTTGAAATCCAACAATTGTGAATGAAACGCTTAAAGATTTTACAAACTTATTTAATATTGAAAGCCTTGAACCTTAGTAATTTTCTTTAAAAATTAAAATATTAAAAATTGGACAGTTTCAAATTGAAAGCCTGAAGAGAACGTTGCGAAATTTTAAGTTTAAAGTGTTCAATGTTTTGTAAATTATTTTCAATTTGAAACTTTTGAAATAGAAGAACTTAGAAACAAAGTCCTTGTAAAACTTTATTTATTTTTATTTCAGATCAAAATCGAATATCATATTGAATCTTTGAAATTCGACATTTTAAAATTAGGATCACTTGAAATTAAACAAATATGAATATAAACTTTAAAAATTATACAGTGTTCAATTAAAATCCTTTATAGTTCAATCATTTTTAATTGAAAGCACTAAAATTTTATAATTTTGGTGATTATGCATCTTAAACATAATAAAAGCCTTTTAATACTTGAAAATTAAAAATCGAATTGATTACGATTTAAATTTTTAGTGTAGACAATTTCAAATTAAAAGCTCCTCAAGTTTTACATTTTTTAATTGAAGAATAAAAATCTGTTCGGTTTGAAATTAGAATTATACAATGTCCAGTTCAAGGCCTTACCGTAAAGCGGGGCTAAGCGGTGTATTTGTGGAGAAAGCGGCGCACACTTAATTTTGTATTTAAAACGCGATAATGCTTCTTCTACGTTTTTATATTGAAGTTTTACAAATGTTCGTGGCAAGCCTTTATATTGTTTACCTAGAAGAAGCAAATGTAGCATTCAGAAATGCAGAATCAAGGGTGCGCTGCTTTCGCCCACATTCGCCACTTAGCCCCGGCTTACAGTATTTGTTAAATAATTAATGTAAAATCGTTCCAAATTGAATAATTAAGATTGAAAGTTTAAATTTGAGGCAACAGAGAATTTGCACACGTCATGAATATGGAAACTAGTTGTTGTATCTTGTAGAGGACGCAAAACTGAGTTTATTTTTTAATGAAAAGAATAAATATTTTGTTTGTTTAATTTTTTATTTAATTTAAACAACGTAAAAAAACTTATAGGAATAGCAGCTTTGGTGATTAGAGTCACGTCAGTTATACGGACAGTCCTTACCAGTGATTGGTTAATCAGTATTTTTGAAAAAATCTCGTGCCGCATTCAATTTATTTTTATATCTATACTTGGTGTGTCAACATTTATTGAAATTTATAATGTCAAACATTGTAATTGATGGATGGTTATTCTGAGCAGCCAACACCTTCAAACCAAGCATTTTTCCCAATTTTTCTTCGCGTGGCACAGCAAAATCAATTTTTATTAGTGTTTGAACGATCGTATTACTGTATTCAAAAATATAATAAATTTTCCAAGCATGCGCCACATGCGCAGATCCGAATCTCCTTATAACGGACGTCATAATAATGGCGGCCCATTGAAATGTAATACACTCATCTCGCGTAAGTGTGCCGGCCTCGGGTCTGGTCAGCACAGTAACGGGGGCTATTAAAATTTAGTTTCAACCGGATTTAGAGCGACGAGAGAGTAAACACTCAGGACCGCAGATATAGTCTCTGAACCCGGCACAAGTACAAGAGTATATGTCCAGAGAGTTGCGATATAAATAACTTCTGAGACGACGGTGACTGACCTTGTGAAGACCTTGAGTATAGGGCGTCAAGGGACGCTCAGGGGGGGGGGGGGGTGACAGAAGTATTCCAGCGTGAACAACCGTGAAGCCGGCACAAGAATGGGCGGCACAGTTACGCGAGATGAGTGTATTTTAAAGCGGCATTTTCAACTAATTTTAGCAGCCGGATTTTTATTAGATGGGTCATTCTATTTTATTTCGGCGAAGTCGGTTGCGACCTAATTTTTAAAAATTTTGTTACCTTACTGCTTACTTTAATATACTTCAATGTTTTTTTAACTCATTTATAACATACACTCATGAAATTACTTTACTGTTATTCAGAAATTTGATTTTCAAAATACAAAGGTGCAGAAAAATGTCACGTTTATGTGCATTACAGAATAGAGAAAAACTCAAATTCTACAATGTAGAATTTGAACAAAATCAGACGTATTCAATAGTCTTTAAAATTTTATGTAACATGAGCAAAAGCAACTTTAATACAAAATAATGGGCGAAAAGTGTATTTTAAAAATAACTAAAACATAACCATTTTTCGACACTTTCGAAGCGTTATTAAAATCTCAGAGTTCAATTTTTATAATTAAAACTAGTAGTTAACCCATCCGAGCCTTAACCGCGTCTGTCCGTTCTTAAAATTCATGATCTCGACGAGTCGAGAATCACCACCCAGCTACTGCCGTCGGTACCAATTTTAAATAATTAATAAGCATTAAAAATTAAAAAACAAGCGTTCTCATCAAATTTCCAAGTTATAAACGTTTAAATAAAAAAAAATTTTTAATGCATGCAAACTCTCTATTTCCGATTTCAATCGCTTATTTTTGTACATTTTTATTAATTTTCATTTTGATAGAAGGCAAACTTTAGCGACTAAACTGGCAATCACGTTATTTTTGATAATTTAATAATAAGCAATAAAAAATTGTCACATCACTTATAAAAGTATGAAATCTAAAAGGGGCACTTCGAGAAATAAGAAGTAATCATACAATTTGTAGTCGAAATATAGGAACTGAACTTGAGGTTCGAAGTTCGGTGAAGAAGCGCGTGTATTTAAATGATACAAAAGTGATAAAATAATTCAAAACTAAATAAAACATAAATTCTTAAAAATATATCTACGTAAATACCTGTCTCATTATACAATACATGAGACTCCAAGACACAGTACTTTATAATATGTAAACGTAATTTCTTCAAATTTCCAGACGTCTCTGACATTACTTTAAAGGTTAGAAAATAATAAATAAACAAACATATTTAAACCAACGATTGATCGATGCGCACGCACATAAACGTGTATTATGTATTATGTGTGTATTATGTATTGTGTATTATACGCTGTCGGACAGGAATGAATAGACATAAACGATGAAATGAATCCGTTTTTAATATTTAAAATAAATTAATAAATTGTAAATATAAAAAGTCGTTTTATTGTAAAAAGGGAATTAGCCAAGAAAGTAATATAATGGTTTTTAAAATTTTTTTCTCTGAAACCGGTTATTTAACTTACGTACGGTAATAAATTTCGCGTTGCCAAAATGCACTTTTCAGATTTAATATCAAGTTTTAAAAAATCAGTCAATATTATAAGTTCAACTTAAAATATTATTGCACTGAACGATACGCCTAATATTTCCGTGTTTATAATTCAATTTCAACTATAATCTTTATTTCAAAAGAGGTATGAACAGTAATGAAGAAAACAATTACGAAAATCTAGGGACAGGCTTCAAACATTTTGTAATAATATTTACTTCAATTCAAAAATGGGCAAACATTATACTGTGGATCCTTTAAGTGCTAGAACTATGATGCAATAGGCGTT
>JAUMHM010000016.1:7475899-7486987 GCA_032362435.1 Melikaiella ostensackeni
CAAATTTTTTCTACCATTTTCGAAAAACTGTCAGGGTGTATGAAATTATATTAAATGAGAAATTAACACTATTAAAACTCAATTTTTTTCTTATTTTCTTGACAGTGTAGTCTAGACCAGACCTTGCACTGGTCCGCAATCCATAACATGAAAGTTTTTAAGAGTCAATCAGCCAAATTTTTTCTACTATTTTCGGAAAACTGTCAGGGTGTCTGAAATTATATAAAATGAAAAATTACTAGAATTAAAAATACATTCTTTTTTATTGTCTTGGCCGTGTAGTCTTGCCCAGATCCGGCACTGGTCGGCAATCCATAACATAAAAATTTTTCAGTGTCAATCTGCCAAATTTTTGCCACCATTTTCGAAGAACTGTCAGGCGGTCTAAAATTATATTAAATGAGAAATTAACACTATTGAAACTCAATTTTTTTCTTATTTTCTTGACAGTCTAGTCTGGCTCAGACCTTGGACTGGTCCGCAATCAATAACATGAAAATTTTTAAGTGTCAATCAGCCAAATTTTTTCTACCATTTTCGAAAAACTGTCAGGGTGTATGAAATTATATTAAATGAGAAATTAACACTATTAAAAATCAATTTTTTTCCTTATTGTCTTGACAGTCTAGTCTGGCCCAGACCTGGAACTGGTCCGCAATCCATAACATAATTATTTCTAAGAATCAATCTGCCAAATTTTTGCTACCATTTTCGAAAAACTGTCAGGATGTCTGCAATTATATAAAATGAAAAATTACTACAATCAAAAATACATTTTTTTTATTGTCTTGGCCGTCTAGTCTGGCCCAGATTCGGCACTGCTGCGCAATCCATAACGTAGAAATTTCTCAGTGTCCATCTGCCAAATTTTTGCCACCATTTTAGAAAAACTTTCGGGGGGTCTGAAATTATATCAAATGAGAAATTAACACTTTTAAAACTCAATTTTTTTCTTATTTTCTTGACAGTCTAGTGTGGCCCAGATCTGGGGCTAGTCCGCAATCCATAACATGAAAATTTTTAAGTGTCAATCAGCCAAATTTTTTCTACTATTTTCGGAAAACTGTCAGGGTATCTAAAATTATATGAAATGAGTAATTCACACTATAAAAACTCAATTTTTTTCTTATTGTTTTGACAGTCTAGTCTGGACCTGACCTGTGACTGGTCCGCAATCCATAACAAAATAATTTCTAAGAATCAATCTGTCAAATTTTTGCTACCATTTTCGAAAAACTGTCAGGGTGCCTGAAATTATATAGAATGAAAAATTAGTACAATTGAAAATACATTTTTTTTCATTGTCTTGGCCTTCTAGTCTGTCCCAGATCTGGGACTGGTCCGCAATCCAGAACATAAAAAATTTTAGTGTGAATCAGCCAAATTTTTTCTAACATTTTCGAAAAACTGTCAGCGTGTCAAAATTATATGGAAAAAGAAATTTAGACTATTAAATATACATTTTTTTTCTTGTTGTCTTGACATTCTAGTCTGGCTCAGATCGGGGACTGGTCCGCAATAAAAAAAAAAAAAATTTGTAAGTGTCAATCAGCTAAATTTTTTCTACTGTTTTCGGAAAACTGTCAGAGTGTCTAAAATTATATAAAATGAGAAATTAACACTACTAAAAATCAATTTTTTTCCTTATTGTCTTGACAGTCTAGTCTGGCCCAGACCTGGGACTGGTCCGCAATCCATAACATAATAATTTCTAAGAATCAGTCTGCCAAATTTTTGCTACCATTTTCGAAAAACTGTCAGGGTGTCTGAAATTATATAAAATAAAAAATTAACACTATCAAAAATAATTTGTTCCTCTTATTGTCTTGACAGTCTTGTCTGGACCATATATGGAGCTGGTCCGCATTCCATTAAATAAAAATTTCTAAGTGTCAATCAGCCAAATTTTTTTTTACATTTTCGAAAAACTGTCATTGTTTCTAAAATTATATGAAATAAGAAATTAAGACTATTAAACATCCATCTTTTGTTCTTATTGTCTTTACAGTCTAGTCTGGTCCAGATCTGGGGCTTGTCCGCAATCCATAACACAAGAATTTCTAAGAGTCAATCTCTCTCTGCTAGGCGATAGATTTAGGTATAGGTGTAGGTTCGATACCCCGTAGCGTTAGAAATTTTATTTGTTATATAATGCGACTGACTGACTCTTTCTGACTCTTTCTTTTTCTCCCTCTTTTTTCTTTTTTGTTTGTACATTTATTGTACATTTGTCTCTAATGAACCGGAAAAGCGGGTAGTCTCGAAGACTAATTTTGATTTGTAAACTTTTTGGGCGTTCCTATTTCAGTACACAAAAAATTTTCATAAGAAAATAGATTTCGTTTCTATCTTTAAGAAAAAAGAATTTACATGTTTACATGTTTACATCGCGATTCTCTAGGCATGTACTTTTGCACGTGTGCCGGGTTCAAAGACTATATACTCGTATGCGGTCCTGGGTGTTTACGCACTCGTCGCTTAAATCCGGTTGAAATTAGATTTTAATAGCGGCCATTACTGTGCTGACCAGACCCGAGGCCGGCACAATTACGCGAGATGAGTGTATTTTGAATTACCGCCTATTTTCGACCATCACCCGCGACCACCTAACACAATTCGATGGGTGAAATCATCACCCGCCGGGTGATTCCCACTCTTCACTCTGGTGAATCTTGAACGGATCACGAGAGTGCACCCACAATAGTTTACCCAGAGCCATTGAACAACGTTGGGTGCACCCGAGTACACTTTGGTGGGCGCTCGGAACGCTCTCCTAGCGTCTAGGGACAGCAATGTCACTTTGATGCCGCATGCGCACTATGCTTATGAACGTTATAAAAGTATAAAAGGAAGTAATGCTTGCCAATAACTATTTTCGATTGGATTAAACAAAATGATAGATCGGTCCTCTAATTAAAGTAATAAGTTTTTTGTAAGAAATTTTAAACTGTAAAAAAAGTTAAACTAACATTCCATAAGTAATTTTTTTACGATTTACATGAAGTTCTTATACGAAAAAATTCTTTTGTTAAACTTTGCATTCAGTACTATAATTCATTATGAGAAGATGTATAGGTATATACAAAATTTGCTGAAGTTCACACAATTATTTATTATGAAAAAAAAATTGCTACAACCTTTGCGTCAAAAATAGCATTTACAAAAATCCAAATTTTAATACTAAAAAATACATAAAACTAAGTGTTTCATTAAATAGTGTAATTTATTGGGAATCTACATTGTCAGTCATTAATTGCAATGCAATTTTATTGGTTTCCTGACTGCCAAGCTTAGCCAGTACTGTCTTTGATCTTGTTTTTGTTTTCTTTGTTGAGTGCAAACGCCTTCGCGGAATTAATTTTTTCTTGTGAGGTATTGAAAATGTGCATTTGTTTTCTACAATAGTCCTCGAATTCCTAACAGCGCTATTGTTGGTTGCATAGATGCACAAAATTTCATCCCTTCGCATTCAATTAGGCTGGACACCCAAAACTCAAGAGTAGATGTCACCACTCCTTTTGACACTTGGAGCGCACGTTTTCTAGCATTTTCTATTATTCGTGGCGACCAGCTATTCGCTGAAATTTCGGGTATGCGCAAGGGAGGTTTTTTTTCGACGCATGCGCCAAGTTCAACCAATAGCTGATCATCCTGATCGCCATGAACCATACAGCATTATAGAAAATGTGTGTCCTGTGGCGTCAAAAGGAGTGGCGACATCTGCTCTGAGTTTTGGGTGTCTATCTAGCGCTTCGATTTTATCCAAGGTGTGCATTATTGTAATTTGAAATTCTTGTAACCTGTTTGTCAAATCATCGACCTTGTTTCGTGTCTGATTAATTAAATAAAATATATACAACGTTCAGTGAAGCTGTATTTACGTTCTTACCTTGATGAGCCGTTTTGACATGTGCTTTATAATTTGAGAATGTCGAGAAAGTCACACTGCAAATTTTGCGAAACATTGTAAAAGTAATATCTAACTATATATCTAGCTATCTGTCACATGCATTACAAACTTCGGTTCGAGTTTCGAAAATCTTTTTCTTCTTCTTCTTCTTCTTCTTGCCACATAGTCAGGAATGTCGTTCGAAAATCATCGCGATTGAATCACCGTAGTGCGCATGCGGCGCCAAAGTGGCATTACTGTTCCTAGACGCTGGTAGCAGCTACTACCCCACTACCAGGGACCTGGTGGCGTGAGGCCTGGCGGGAACCTCTTCGAAAGTCAGAAAGCAGTAAGCACACTAGCTCAGTGCGATCGGTGGAATCGATCGAGTAGTTCCGAACCAGTCCGAAATTCGCGCGAACTTTCCCAATCTTGACGCGAAAACGATCCAGATCGAAAGATCTAGTGCGCCGAACCGCGCACTTTGAATCCGTTATAGCGAGTGACAATATGATTCGTCAATTAAAGTCGTGGAGGTGATACCTTTGTTTTTTGAGATAATAGATGCAGTGGCCCTGACTGAGGTGTGTTACAAATCATTTGCGCACGTGTTTTATTCGGCGTGACGATTGAGATCTACGTTTGGCGCTTCTTCTGATTTCAAGGTACAGTATCTGATATTAAAAAGTGATTTGTTAGATCTAGGAACTTTCTTTGGAATTCACATAGACGGAAAAAATCATCTTAAAATGTTTTCCTTTTGATACAACCTACTTTCTTTTTGTCAGAGAAATTCATATTTCTGTTTTGCGAATTCTTTACTTCAAAACATGTTTTCTATCAAAATGTGATCATTTATTTTTTAACTGACAATTAAATGGTAATAAAAGTTACAAATACTGTCTTTTATAGTAATTCTGGGCTGCAGAAAAGTCTTATTACTAATTCATGAATTAACTTTTTTCCTGAGTCCTGCCCTTCACCAGAGTTGTATAAGAAAATGTTCCGCAATCATTTTTTTCAACATTTCATCATGAAACTTGTTTTATGGTATTTATTTTTATTCAAGAACCAGAGTAGTACTTTCAAAAATATACACCATTATTTTATATTATGTATGTACATATATTTCAAAATAATATCCCTGAAATGAGAAAAAAGAACTCTAAAATTTTTCATTCCATTTTCTCTTCCAAAAATGTATTATTTTATTTTATTAAATAATTTTTATTTTTGTTAATGCAATAAGTGTGTTAAAATGTACATGAATAAGTTTACGTAAATATTCAACTGTTCTAAAAGATGAGACTATAACCCTCTTGATATAATAGTTCCAAATCATGAGAGAATTAAGAATATTGAAACTGTTCTTCTTGATAAGAACTGCAAGTAGAAATTCAGAAGCGTTACTTGAAACAGGAATTCATCGTGTGCTTCATTAGTCTTTTCTTTCGTAATCAGCGAAGCTAATCTACCAACTTGGAGTAGAACATTACAGAGGGAAGTGCTGCGAAACGTATTATTAGTTTTATTTTCGAAGAAAATTTTGCACTATTTTGCTCCTAGGACTTTTTTTATAGAGAGGCGGGTGAGTGAGCTCGGGTAATGCGGCTTATAAAATGTGAATATTGAACCACTTCACGGCATCAGTGATTTGATAAGAAATTAGAATATTATTTAATTAATGTAATTGAGTTATATTGAGCCTATTTTCACCACGTAATGCAATTGCATTTAATAATATTTTTCTTTGAGTGTTTCACTATTATTCCATTTTATTTGAGTTGGATCTTTTTAATTTTGAAGATATCTAATAAAAATATGTTCACTCTCAAACGTTTTCATTTTGAAAGTGTGTAGGTACTATGTACACTAGGGTGGAGTGAAAATGCTGATATTAATCAAATCTTTAAACCAAATAAAAAGGTTTTTTTTTAAATTTAGTTAATTGCACATTTTTTCACAAAAGTTTGGCACGCGTCGAACATGAAATTCCTTCAGTTTGAATAGAAGAAACATGCCATTTTTTTATTACAAACAGAATTTTTGTACTTCATAAAGCGTTTCACTATCGTGAATTTTGCCTTTCTTAAACAATTTTCATGCTTTAGAAACGACGAAATTTTTTTCTCTTCTAACAACAAAATAATGACATGCTCCTTCGAGAAGTTTGAAGTTCAACATTATTAAGACTTTCAATTTTGTATTCTACATTTTTGCATGATTTAATTTCGAAGCTATAACATTTTGGACGTTTAAATTTTGAAACATTTAAAAGCAAAATTGTCCTGCAATTTTTTAATACTTCACAACTGAAATTATTCGGTTAAGTACGTTTTCAATTTATAATTGTTCAACTGTGAAGGCTATAATTTACGAAGTTTCTACCTAATATATTATTCAATTTTTGACTGTTTTCAATTTAAAATTACGAACTGTCTACTATTACAGAATTTTCAGTAAGGCTAAACGATTTCCAGCTCGTACAGGGCTAGTATTGCGGAAAATACCGTAAAACTGGCTCTAGCGATATATTTGATCGGTTAGTTTTATGGAAAATTCCGTAATACTGGACAGGGCCTTAAAATTATTATAGGATTTTGAGCCCTTTAAATTTGAAAAGATAGAATTTTAAACGTTTCAATTCAAAATTGTTAAATTCCAGGCACTTTCAATTGTGAATTATACAATTTTGAATATGTTATTTTAATATTATTTAATTCTGAAGGCCTTAAAATTAAAATTATTCGACTTAAAATGTATCCAATTAAAAATTTTCCTTCTCTACAAGACTCCTTATGTTAGCTTAATATAGTAACAGAAATGATTGCTTAATAGAGGGGGCCTGCCTTCGGTTTATACTCAAATGAAACCGCATCATACTATTCTTAAAATTCTGAGTACATTTATTTTATGTACATAAACCATGTTTCGTGAATAAATAAAAGATATAAAAAGAATGTTTTTGGAGAATTGTCGTTCTTAATCGTTTAAAACTTGGATTTTAATGATTTGTTCAATCTGTGAATAAAAATTGTAAAATTTTTGGTTTTCCCCCAATTGGTATCATTCAAATTGTAGAATGTGATGACGAAGCTTATCAAAAACATATGATGATATTTTGTAGACAATAATTAAAAAATCGATTATTCTTTATTTTTTGTTTTTTCCGCCAATTATGATCTGCCTTAATTTTAATTTTTAATAGAGTTTCCATCATTACGTCACACTCAGTCGATAATATTAAATGTAGTAGAACGATGTCATGTGGTGGGGTCTAAAGCATTGATTATAATATGGAGTTTCGGTGAAACAGTGGCGTAACTATTGGACAGCGAAACCCAGCATTGCGGGGGAGCCTCCTATGCTGAGTATAAAAAATTTATTTAAGGTTAGATTTATAAATTTATTGGAAAATTTTGTTCACTACTAAGCAGTTTATTACTAGGTCTTTTTCTCAGAATAGGACAATACTTTGTATTATATTAACTGCTTTTTTTAGGTCTCCTAAAAATTTTGCAGGGAGGCCTCCACGTTTCTAGTTACGCCACTGCGGTGAAACATCGTTTTCTGTGCATAAGTTGTACGAAAATTGTGCTGTCTTCTTGCATTTCAATTTCATATAACATTTTTTCAACTATTTATTAGTATTTTTCCATTTGCGATTTTTCAATCCGACAGAAAAAATATAATGTTCAAAATTTGAGGTTGGGGTAATGTGTAGAATCATGGCTGCCATGAACCGCTCGTATGGAATCCTGGGCACCTCAACCTCAAATCTTGGACATTTTATTGTTTTCCGAGAGATTTAAAAATCCGAAATAGACGAACTACCGATTCTGAGTTGCGAAATAAATTTTTCTACTTGAAAAGCAGAAAAATAGCAGTTTTCTCACCAGGTGTGCACTGAAAACGATATTTCACCGAAATTCCATATGCTCCATATAATACTTTAGAGTCCACCACATGACATCGTCCTACCAGGAAAGGAACTTTTTGTATCGAAATTTCGGTACAAATAGCCGAATTTTTTCGGTTCACATAGTCACTGTCTTCCTTTAATTTGATAAGCGAAAAAATCTATCACTAAGAGCATGAAATGACGCACCTTAGTGGATTGTATCGATTACCTCATCGGCGCATTGCCTTTCTTCTTCTCGTTTGCAACATCAATTATTTTTGCAGCCCATTTAGTGGAGTCTAAACTTAAGTATTCAACGAGTGTCAGTTTGCAGCAACTCTGACCCCGGTTTATTAAAGTTTGGTAAACTTAGGCGTCGCAATAGTAAGAAAACAAATCAAAACGATTTATTATAATATGCACGAAGTATGTAGAAGGACCTGAGTTTGGACTACTTTATACACCCGTTTTTTTTTCCTTTTGCAGATAATTGAATAGAATAGAAGTATCAAAAAATAAAAGCCCGTGGTTTTAATTAATTTTGTTTAGCTAATCTTGTTTTAAATAATTAGTATAAATCTAAGAAATGTAGATGTCTAGAGTTATACTTTGTCATACACTTGTCATCAAGAACTACACACTTGTCATCAAGAAATAAAGATGATCGTCTAATTTCCAAAATTGAATCCAAATAATCAGCAAAGTATATTCTTATCTTACTTCAACTTAGAATAAATATAGCCAAAATTAATCACATATAATTGGAAGAAAATAAAAAAAACTTTTCTTATTGATCTTCGCTTTTTAGGTCTCCAGAAATCTCTACAGATATTCATCAAGCATATTCTTTGAAGAAATTAAAGTTTAACGGTTTAGAAAGTATCCATACCCGTGAAATCTGGTTTAGAGTCTTCAAATAATTTATAAGACTACACTGTAGATTAACTATGTATAATAAGTTTTATTTTTCTAAAATATTTCTTCAGAATGCCACACAGTGGGAGTTTACGAGTACTTTGAGTTACATAAACAAAGTCATGAAAATTCGTAAATTACGGATTTGGGGAGTAATTTGTGTTTGAAAAATAATTGCAGTTATAGTAAAAAAAAGAATAATATTTAACCATTACTTGTCACGGCCCTGGTTTTATACCGGAAAAAGTATCAGCGTTAATTTATCCGTTACAAGGAATTTAACCACGTGTGGGCAAGCTCAGTGCTTTTACTTATGTGACTATTATTTTCTTTCTCCTTTCTTCATTGTCATCTTAGATGTCTCAGTTCTCTTGTTTCTTAACTCAGGCGAGTGTGATCTGATCATTCTCTACGTTTGAATATAAATGTTCACGCCTATTGTATGCTGCATTAAACGCAATTAAATTACACTAAATTTCAATGTTACGCAATGAGGACGATACATTTTATTTACTTTATACTCGATTATCCGAAGGGTAGACCGGGGCAGCGTTGTGAGCTTAACGTTTATTGACTTATAAAAACATTAAGAATAACTAATAAGGGATTCTGAGTTGTTTAATTTTTTAAAAGAGGCTTCCACAATTCGAGATCACATCTTCATTTTTTAATAAAAAGTTCGATAAGACGATATCATGTACCTATTATGAATTTGTTTCAAATGTTATGTAAAGCCTATAAACTATTCACTAAAACAACTTTGCCCCGATGGTTAACTTTGCCCCGGTTTGCTTTATATTTAGCTATACATGGTGACCACTGTAAAATCTAAGAATAAATTCCTCGTTTGAAACGATTTTAAACGGCCGGCCGTTAAAATTAAAAAATTAAAATTTTGACAGCAGGACATTTGTTTTTACTCTAATTGTAGGCATTCGAAACTAAACTGCGAACTAAATGATTTATAACTCTTCTAAATTCAAAGCATCTTAAAAATTATAAACGATATCATTTAAAATTCAGCATTGCAAACTGCATGATTCGAAATTTGAAAATGTTAGAAATGGAGCATTTCAAACTCAATTGTATCAAGTGAATATTGTGCAGGGCCCAAATATTTCGGGTTGCCTGACTTTAAGGGGTAAAAAAATGAAAAGTGTGTAATTTGGTCAATCGGCACATAGTTATTTGTCGAATACGTAGAAATTTTTCATATAGATTATGTTCAAAACAATATCAGTTATGCTGTACAGACTCCATTTAATTCTTTTTTTGCAGGTTGCTAACCTTTAAGTAGAAAATATCAGAAATTTTGAATTGAAAGTATTTATTACAGGTAAATACAACACTACTGTCCTACACGATTTTCTATCCGGAATATTTCTCGTCATTTTTGATAGATTTTTGGACGCTGATTACGAAACCGTCAATAAAAATTCTCCATCAGAAAGACGGGGCTTAAGGGTCGAAAAAACGCGGGCTTAAATGCATGGGCTATGGCGCTCGATTGGAAAAACCGTACCTAACGACTCAACATTCAAGTCTCCTTCTTGTCACTATCTGAAATTTTAGTCGCAAGATTTAAGCTCTAATTTAAGCACAAGAAGAAGATTCTATCACGTCTCGTTTATTTTTTACAGGCACTCAAATATGGCCAAAAACGCGTTTTTTCGACCTATAAACCCGTTTTTCTCAAAAACTTGACGTGATGGAGCATTTTTCTTGCTGGATTTGGTATCAGCATCAAAAATCTATGAAAAAAAGCCAGAAATATTTGAGATACAAAAAAAGGGTAATTTTTGTAGGACAGCGCAATAGATAAAATATTACTCATTTCCCCTTCTACATAAAAATACTCGTAACTAAAAATCAATGTAATTAACATAAGTGGGTGTTGAATTTTTATTTATTACGCTCTCTGGAGCAAGAGCAGAGTTCCGTACACTTTAGGTTTTTCTTATATAGTTGCATTCTGCAGGGGAGTACTTTTTCTGATACTTTCAGCGAACAAGTTCCATTCAAGCCTGTTGTGCTACGGGCAGTGTACTTCACACAGGGCATAATCAGTTGCCCTTCTCACTGTAAAAACTTGAATTATTCTTCTTATGGCATCATTTTTTGTAAGTATTATTTTAGACTCCAGAGGTGTTCGGTTTTTGAATAGGACAACTTCATGCAGTTACTTTCAGTGCAAAACAAATGACTGCGGGATGCCACCAGTGGTCTTCTTTTAGACCCGTGAAGTTTTAGAACCGTGAAGATTATTATTATTATTATTATTATTATTATTATCTGAGCCTCGGTGGCTCAGACGGTTGAGCGCTCGGACTTCCTACTAGAGGTCCGGAGTTCGATCCCTGAGCCGGTACCTCTGGAAATTTTT
>JAUMHM010000016.1:7487059-7504497 GCA_032362435.1 Melikaiella ostensackeni
ATGCCAAAGCACTTGCGAGATGGATGCAGAGAGCTGTCATTCTTGGGTCGCTCCGTGTCCTTAGGACTCACGATGGTCTCGCCAGCCCTTCATCGTGATTTCACCGTACCCTGTGGCCGCCTATCTCACGGTTGTGAGGCGTGGCCATGCGTGTGATTTACCACGGTTCTACTGGGAACCGGTGTCATTTTCATTGATGGCAGTCGCTCCCAGGGGGACCCTGCGGTGGTTGTTTGACCAATTTTTTTAAATTATATATATAAAATTAAATAGGTATGTAAATTTGTTCGATTATTTTATTCATAATAGTGATGGACGAAATTTGTTGTTTCAGATTTTCCTAATGTATTAATTGTATATTGGTGGTTTCAAATATTTATTTATTTTTCACTTTTTTCTTTTTGTGGCTTGTCGTTTTCTTATGGTATATTATTACATTACGTGAATCATTCAGAAATTTTTCAATACCATAAAAAATACATAAAAGCTTTGAGAATGATGCAAGTAATTGTATATTACCAGATAACGCCGATAGTCATATAATTTATTTAAAGAACTTATCCTAATAAGAAAACGCCTCTCGGTATCTCAAATTTGTATTTTCGTTTAATTTTTGGTTAAAATTAATGAAAAATTACTTTAACTGGTTATGATAATTTCCTAAAAAAAAAACATAGTCCAAATTTCTCAATTTTTTGGCAACGCCCCCTATCTAAAACTTGTTATAATGGATGTATGTATATTAGAGTGGCCCTTATTTTTCACCTTTCGAATTTCTTTGCTCTCACCCTCAAGCTTTGACCGAATTCTTCAAAAAATGATCTCCAAATTTAAGCCAAATCGGTCAATATTTAGGGGTGGCGCAAAGACAACGAAGTTTTCCATTGATTAAACATGAGAAAAAGTCAGCTTTTTTGTAAATCTAATATTTGAAATAATTTAATATAATAAATGTTGTTCGGAATTCGTCAGAGAATAAGAATCAATCATAAATTTTAAGGATAAATGACTTTAAGCCATTGTTATGGGTTCCCCCAAATAAACCCATGAGTGACTTTGAATTTTACGTAATATTGCGGTTTATTAACACTTAGTCAGAGGTTTTTTTCATAAATAATCATGAGTCGGTAATTTGAGAACATCCAGTCATTTTTCAACTAGTTTCCAATTGTTTAAACAACTTCAATGTGTTTGAACATTTGTTTTTCAGGTAAGTCGCGAAATAAACGTATTTTTTAGACGTTATGAGTTTTTTCTTCGATAATAACAATAAAATAATTCATTTCAATAATTTTACAATTATTTGAATAATACGGGTTTTCCAAGTATATAGTTGACCTCAAAAAGCAGGAGAAACATTTTATCTCACAAAATTTTCGACAGCTTTTAATATTTTTAAGTAGTAATTTGTTTTCTGAGAATATTCGAAAATTTTTTAACAAATTCAAATTGTTCAAACAATTTTATTTCGTGTAAACATTTTATTTTCCCATTTTTGGAAAGATTGAAATATTTTTAGGTTCTACTTTGTTTTCTAAGAATACTCTTAAATGTTTAAGCATATTGAAATTGTTTAAAAAATTTATTTTAGTTGACTGATTTTATGTGTTTTCATCGGCACAGGGGAGAAAAGAAGTTCTTTCCTTATTTTCATTTTCCTATTTCTCTCTCTACCGATAAAAAACATATAAGATCAGTAAAATAAAATAATTTTTTCAAACAATTTCAATTTTTTTAAACATTTAAGAGTATTCTCAGAAAACAAAGTGGTACCAAAAAATATTTCAATCTTTCGAAAAAAGTGAAAAATAAAATATTGAAAAAAAATTGTTTAAACAATTTAAATTTGTTGATACCTCTACGAGTACTCTTGGAAAACAAAATGCTACTTATAAATATTAAAATCTCTCGGAAATTTGGTAAGATAAAATATTTCTCCTTCTTTTTTAGGTAAACTATATACTTGAACAAACGCGTATTCTTTAAATAATTGAAAAATTATTTAAACAAATGATTCTATTGTTATCATTGATTAAAGAACTCATAACGTCTCAAAAATACGTTTCTTTGCGACTTACGTGAAAGAAACAAATGTTTAAGCAAATAAAAATTGTTCAAGCAATTGAAAATTAGTGAGAAAATGACCGGGTAATTATAAATGACCGATTAATGATTATTTTTGAATAAAAATTTTCAAAAAGCATTAATAAACCTGAATATTATGTAAAATTCACATTTGTCCCGTATGGAGTTTTATTTATGGACCCATAAGAGTGGCTTAAAGTCATTCACCTTGAAAATTTATCATTAATTCTCATTCTCCGACGAATTCTGAACAATATACTGAAACACGGAATCATCTGTAAATCATCATCGCGTTTAACTATTAGATTGACGCAAAGCTGACTTATTTCCATGTTAAATCAATGGAAAGCTTCATGATCTTTGTGCCACGTTTAAATATTAACTGGCTTGGCTCAAATTTGAAGATTATTTTTTTAGGCATTCGAAAAAAAGCTGCGATAGCTTAATTGGTTAAAGCACCTCTCATGAAAAAAGGAGGTGTCGATTCAAATCCGGCTCGCAGTAAATTTTTTGGAACTTATTTTTCGTTCAACACGAAATTTGTTTTGAAAATTTTCTTTATCATGTGTGTCGATACAACAGATATCTTTTGATCAGACCTCCTCTGTATGACGTTAAAAAATTAGAGTCATCGTATGACTAAGGCCAAAAATCGCAGAAATGCACGTAATGAATATCACGGCAAAAAATAAAATAATTATTCGAGAAATTTTTTGCCGGTACCGGCAGAGCATCCACTGCCAATAATAACTTCCATCGAAAGATTAACACACGCAACGCCTTAACCATTTGTTGGAGTACCATATTAGAAGAAAAATGAAACCTCCTTTAAGACCACCCAAGTATTTAATTCAGAACTGAAGTTATTTACATTGAAAAGTGTAAGACCTTCATAAAATCAAGTAGTCACTTTCCTCACTTAAAATAGCAGTCAAGTAAAGAGTAACTGATGCTTTTGACCACATTAGGTAATGTATCTCGTTGCAAATGGAGGACGCTACTTTGGGCTACACTCTACGATGTGTCGAGTGGCAACGAGTTCAGCTTTTCACGTTGATTAGATAGATGAAGAGAGTAGACTGATGTACTCCATGTAGAGAACTGATGCTGGAAGCTGGAAACTGGTAGGAGCACGTTTGAAGCTGTTTGTTACTGCGCGCATCAACCCTGGGCCCTCACTTTCTTTTCGCTGCACGTACCTCATTTTTATTTCGACTCTCTAATAAAACCGTGGCTTGCTCTAATTTTGTTTGAAGCTATTCGTTCGCTGGGTGCTACTTCATTCAACCACAAATCACGTTTGCTTACTCTGACAGATGTATACCTATCTGTACGAACAACTTTCATTCTGTTGTATTCGAACGAATTCCCCAATCAATAGAATTTATGGCTGTCAGATTGATTACCCACTGCTCATCTTTCTTTGGCAATATCGTGCTCGAGCTTCTACAAATGAAATTCATAATTCCATTTCCTCGTTGTATTGGGAATTCAGTGAAAAGTAAAGTGTTTCAATCAAATTGCTTCTCAGTTTGGAGATCCTTCTTGCCAAAACAAAAGATATGTAAATTCTTACAAAGAAGGGTTTACACCAGTGCTGGATTAACCAATAAGCCAAGGTAGGCAATAGCCTAAGGGCCTCGAAAACTTGGGGGGCTTCGCGAGGTTTAAACTTATTAGACTTTTGTTACTTTTACTTTTTAAAAAAGCGTCAATTGAAGTTCAAAATTATACTATCTGGGATTAGTTTCAGATTTCCAAACAGACAATAACATACGTTGCATTACGTTTATAGATTCAAAACATCTGTCTTCAAAATTAGCATCATCCTTCCTCTCTTCCATACTTGAACACTAGCCTCAAACCCTTACTTCCATGTACCAAGTACCATTCTTTCTCAGATAAAATTTGTCATTTGGAAGAGCAACATAGCTTTACAGTGTCTAATTTTAGTGGACATAAAAGTGGCGCTTACAAATGAAAAAGTGCAAAGAAAAAAGTTGGTGCACTTTGGTATACAGATCATTCTTCAATGAAATGTTATTGTTTCAAAACCAAATCGTATGAAATTTCAAATTAACGGATTTGAAAGAAAATTTGACAAGCTTAACGATAGAGGTAAATATTTCTCAAAAGTATATGTCCTTTCTGTGAATACTTTTTTGAAATTGAAAATTCAAGTTCTACACTACCGGTGGAAGTTATCTACACGCCTATTTCTTCAACTTTTGCTAAAGTTCCGTAATATTATAATATTACCAAGAATTTTTTTCCACATAATAGCACGAAAGTTAATAAATTTCTGCGCTCAATGAGCAAAAGTTGAACACAAAATGTCGATTTAATAAAAAGATATTGCGAAAAACGTCAAATTTCGATGATTTCGAGAAATTTCAATAGCTCTGGAAATAATTGATGTGTTTCGAAGTTCTTGGGCTTATTATAAAGGGTAGTCTTCATACCATTCTACAAAATTATCAAAATATTTTTGGAATTTTTTTCCTAGATTCTACCTTGCGGTCAATCTTAGAGCAAAATAATTCGCAAAATTTCAAATAATGATTATACTCACCACATGATTTTAAAAAATTCAAAACCATAATATTTTGATGAATGTTACTGAAATTTATTGAAATATGGTAAATAATGATTTATAAACAATTTTAATAATTAATTACACATTTTCGAAAATTTCCGACTTTTTTACACAAAGTTTGACCCTAGGGTAGAACCTCGGAAAAAAATTCTACAAATATGTTAATAATTCAACAAATACTATGGAGGCTAACCTTTTAAATAAGCCAAGGGCCTTAAAAAAATGTAAATTATTTCCAAAATTATTCCAATTTTTTGAAAATATCGGAATTTGAAATTTTTCGTAATATCTTTTTATAAAATTGACATTTTGCCCGCAAAAGTTGGGCGTACTGGACGTAGAATTTTATTACCTCTTGTGCATATTATGAGGAAAAAAATTGTATGTTGATATTATAAAAATTAAGGCATTTCAGCAACAACTCAAAAAACAGGCGTGCAGATTATTTCCGTTCGAAGTGTATACAAACATCTCAAAACATGTATCCTCATATTACCAGATGAAATGCAAATGCATATTAGAAGAAAGATTAGAATTTCTAGTTTCTAACCCTGAATGGACGAAATGAACATTCCAGGGTATTCTGAGATATTCATTAAAGCAATGTATTAATTGAAAAACTCAAGAAGTCTGAATTCAGAACCTACCCAGGAAAAAAGAACCTATTGAAATGATGACTTGGTGAATTGCGAATCTGTCAATTGCAGGTTCAGAAATTTGAAATTGAATCGGTTTACAACTATGTGAATCAGATTGGCAAACAGCTTCAATTCTGCAATGCACTGCAATAAACGATTTTAAGCAAAGTCATATTGAATCGGTTTCCCTCTTTTTGAATGAGGCCGACTCTCTTGAGGTTGGGCTGCCATATTTCACACGTTTTTTTAAATTTATAAATTATTGAGAGATTAAAAGAAATCATACGCAAGGCTACCAGATTCCTTGTACTGTTTGAGTTCTAGCGGGATTAAGGGCTTTTGTGGCATATAAGTCAGTCGAAAAAATAATGAGTAAATTTCTTTTGGAAACCAATCAGCGGCAATCTGGAATTCCTTTACGTCCATACATCGTTTTATGCACGCTCTCATGTTTTTACGACTTCTATTATCCTTTTGCTTCAGCGTCTCATTCACACATTCCAACCACTCTTTGTTAGGTCTACATCTGGGCACGCTACCACTCACTGTACCTAAACATATCTCAGAAAATTTCTTTCACTCTTGTGGAACAATGTTTCTTTTGCACCACATTCTTCGAGAACCCACTCATTAATGACTTTGTCCATTAGCGTTTTACCGCACATATTCTGCAGGAACTGCATGCCAACCGCATTCACTTTGCTTCTATCATTTTCTTGATAAGTCCAGGTCTCGCTACCATACAACACTGTGGGTGCAAGCACAGAGTTATATAGTAAATATTGCACTTTTAGCTTTATTCGTTACACTTTTACTTCTAGTAATAGCTTGCACACTGCCGATGAGTTTTCTATCCTCGTTTATACGTCTGGATATCTCTGCATCAATCATCCCGTCAGCAATAAATAAGCTTCCAAGATACACGAACTCATCAACTCGTTTATCCTCCTTTCGTTTAAGGCAATGTTGCATACTGTTTTCTCGCCCCTTCTTTCAAACACAGTAATTTTTGTTTTATTTGCGTTAATTTTAAGACCCATACTCTTCATGCTGGTATCCAGTCTTCTTATCATTCTCTGTAAATCATCGACTGATTCTGCCGTAACAATCTCATCATCTGCCAACGCCAGTCCACGTACTTCCACTGTCCCGAGATCAACACCTTCTTCGTCTACGAGGGCCATTCTTAGACATTTGTACATGTATATATTGAACATCTAGAAGGACATAACAGAGCCTTGCCTAACGCCCTGCTTTATATCAAACCAATTGCTCAATTGTGCATTCACTCTTACACTCGCTTGACTACCATTATATATTGCTTTTACTGCTCTTAGAAGCCAACCATTCACTCAATACTCTTTCAGGACTTCCCAAAGTTTAACCTTTTAGAGGACGGGGGTGGTCGAAATATCGACCACCCAATGCACACAAAGTAATTTGGTGTGTTAAATAAGGGGAAAATAGTGAAAAACATCCTGGAGACATTTTGACCTTGATAATCGTCATTCCAAGGTCAAATTTTTTTTCTCATTTTTGGACTCAAAACTCGGTTTATACATTTTTCTAGATGCGCTCAGAACGGAAAACTGAGTAAAAAAGTCCTGGAGGCATCCTTGACCTTAGAAATTGCCATTTCAAGGTCAAATTCTTTTTTTTGCTACTTTGGCCAACGTGAGAAGCAAGGGGACTCACCAAAATCAAGCACTCCAACGTGAAAGGCAAGGGGACTCACAAAAATCGAGCAGCCCAACGTGAGAGGCAAGGGGACTCACCAAAATCAAGCGCCCCAATGTGAGAGGAAAGGGGACTCACAAAAATCCAGCACCCTGAAGGGATCGTTTTTTCGCCACGTCCACGTCGTTGGTTCTGGGTCACGCTAAGAGCGAAAGTTAAAGTATTTCTTCTATAAAATTCGATAGAGCTACTAGTTTTTTTTTTTTGAAAAACTCTATTTTAGGAAGGCATCGTTCACCTTCATTTCAGATAAGAGGAACTAAAGAAGCTATTGTATATCTTCACGGATGTAGTTAGAGCTCATTGCGCTTTTGGTAGAAAATAGATTGTCATTCTGAGGTCAAGAATGATGTCAAGATTTTTTTCACTATTTTTTTCGTACTAAGCGCATCAAGAAACATGGGTATACCAACTATAACGCTAAAATAGCAAAAAAAAATTTTATATTGGCCTTTACGTTGCGAACGGGGGTGGTCGAAATATCGACCACCTGTCAGGTTGGGGACTCAAAATGAGTTATCCGTTGAAATTATATATAAATTTTTGGTCAAATGAAAACTCGATTTGAACCAAAATTTTCCCGTCCTCCAAAGGTTAAACTTAATCCTCTTCGAATTGGAAGTCAAATTATTTTAATTTTAAGTCGTTTCAAATTATTAATTTTTCAATTGTTATTTATAAATTAAAATTCCAACGTTCAAAGACTAAATGTAGCACTCTGAAACTTAAAAAATTTAAGGCTTTCTATTTTAAAAAATTCAGATTCAAATTGTTTGGCTCTAAATATTTGTCTTTTAATTGCTCATTTTAAATGTAGAGTCAAATATTGCTAAATATAAAAATAAATATTCTTTTTTTTATTGAGAATTTTCAAATTGAATGGTTCAAAAATGGAATATTTTAGACTGAAATAATATTTCAGTATTTCAATTCAATTTCCAATCGGACCTTTACATTCATTTAACAACTAAGCCTTTTGAATTGAAACAGTTCAATTTTGATGGTCAAATCCTGTAAATTGTTTAATTTTGAACAGATTCAGAATCGTCTTGTCGAATCATTAATCAATTTATATTTACAAATGATCAAGCTAAAAGGTTTTTTATCAACAATTTCCAATTTCAAACGCGTTTAATTCTTAATTGTTTAAGTCTTCAAAACTGCATCTTGAAATTATTTAAATTGAAAATGGAAGTTTGAAAATGAAGACCTAAAATCGAAAATTTTAAATGTAAAAGATTTCAGAATCACACATTGTAAACTGAATGGTTTCAAAATTCAAAAAGTTAACAATTGAACGTAAGATTAAAAAAAAATTGGAATCGAACTTATTTTAAATTAAATTATATCATGTGATATGAAGTTTGGGACAATTCAAGTGATTGGAAAGATTTTCCTTCTAATTTGTGAAATTTTCGGTCAAAAAATAAATTCACTGTCATTTCCCGGTTTTTCCCGGACTTCTGAATAATAAAGAGAAGCAAAGAAAACATAGATTAAAAGAAATCGGGAAATATCAACGAATAAAGAAAGGTGAAGAAAAAGAAATTGGGAAAACGAGAACAAGATTGAGAAAATTACAAATAGTCTCTTCTTATCATGAAAGTGATTTTTAAAGGTTCTAATTTTAGAATTTCTTATTTTCCATAAAAAAATTTTTAATTTAAAAATTCTTATTTATTGTAGCATCAGAATAACTCTAGTGTAACGAAATTTCAGCTGATTCAGCAAAAAGTTCCTCAGTCTTGCAAAACTTTTGCACAATTAGCAAATCCTAAATCCTTACTCCATTTTCTCCAAGTCCTTAATTATAATGATTTGCAAAATTTTCAATTTTAATAGATCTAATTTGTTGTAAATTCTTCAAATATTTATATATTCAGAACAAATTGGTGATTCACAACCAAAATAAAAAAGAGACCATTGCGATAATTTATTGTTTCTTATTTATTCCTTATTTCTTATTGCTTACTATTATTTATTGTTCATTGTTTATTTTCATAGGTCATAGAAGGCTTTCTTATATTTTAATAGATTCATTTAATCAACATGAATAAATTTCATATTTAAAATATTGGCAGGCTTTTAAGTGCTCTATGGAACTAAGAAAAAGCATCAAAAAAATATCTTTCTGAAGAAAAAAGTATCCTCGACAATAACAAAAGTATTCAAAAAGCAGCCTTCTTAAATCAGTCTAAAATTAGTTTTTTAAATAAAAAAGTAGTGTGAAAAATACTTTTAATTTGCCAAAACATTATTTGCCAATGGCGACCCGTTTTCGAAAAAATCGACGTTTTTCAAAATTTTCCTTTAATGGATTGAAATATTTATTTATTGAATTCTCATAAAAAATTATGTAAATATAACATTTTTCTACCAAAAAAGACAAATTTTCAACAAAATACATTAATTTTCAACCAAATAGTTGAATTTTCAACTAAAAAAAATAAATTCTCAACCAAAGAGATAGATTTTCAACTAAAATGATGAATCTTCATAAAAAAAAACGAATTTTCAAAAAGGAGCTCAACTTTCAACTAAGTAGTTGAACTTTCAACCGAAAAGATTATTTTTCCACCAAAAAGATTAATTTTATACCAAAATAAAAAAAAACGAATTTTCAACAAAATATAAAATTCTCAACTAAAGACATGAATTTTCAACTAAAACGATGATCTTGCAACAAAATAGTTCAACTTTCAAACAACTAGTTGAATTTTAAACTAATCAAAGAGATGGATTTTCAACTGAAATGATCACCCTTCAAAAAAAAATTAATTTTTAACAGGGGAATTCAACTTTCAACCAAGTGGTTGAATTTTCAACCAAAAAGATGAATTTCCTACAAAAAAAAAAACGAATTTTCAACAAATTATTAAATTTTCAAGCAAAGAGATGAATTTTCAACTAAAATGATGAATTTTAACAGAGTAGTTCTACTTTCAACCAGCTAGATGAATTTTCGACCAGAACAGATTAATTAAATTTACAACCAAGCAGTTGAGTTTTTGAATAAAATGATGATCTTCTAACAAAATAGTTCAACTTTCAAACAACTAGTTGAATTTTCAACTAATCGAAGAGATGGATTTTCAACTGAAATGATCACCCTTCAAAACAAAAATTAAGTTTTAACAGGGTAATTCAACTTTCAACCAGCTAGATGAATTTTCGACCAGAACAGATTAATTAAATTTACAACCAAGCAGTTGAGTTTTTGACTAAAATGATGATTAGTAGAAATTTCTATCAAAACAGATGAAGTTTCAAACCAAAAAGACGAAATTTAACAAACGACTTGAATTTTCAGTCATGATAGATTTTTCAGTCAAGAAAGAAAAATAATTTCAACCAAATTGTTGAAGTTTTAAGCCAAAAAGACCAATTTTCTGCAAAGCAGTTAAATTTTCTACTCAAAAATATGAATTTTCAATAAAAAAGTTAATTCCCAACCAAATATTTCAATTTTTTACCAAAATATATAAATTTTTAACCCAAATAGACGAATTTTCATCAAAACAGTTGAACTTCAAACCAAAAATACGAATTTTCAACCAAAAAGGATAACTTTTTTACAAAATTGTGAAATTTTCAACAGAGTAAATAAATTCTGAATCAAATAGTAAGATTTTTAACAAAAAGAGATGAATTTTCCAACCAAAAAAATGAAATTCATCTAAAATGATGAATCTTTAACAAAAAAAATGAGTTGTTAACTGTTGAAAATTCAAGAAGAAAGCGGCGACCCATTTTCGAAAAAAATCGATTTTTTTCACAATTTTTATTTTAGGATTGATTTGTTTATTTAATAAATTCTCATGTGAAATTATGTAAATATAACATTCTTAACACTTGTTTTCAATATAAAATTAACTCTTTTCTTGAATTTTCAACTGTTGAAAATTCACCTATTAGGAATTGAAGAAAACTAAACTTCTATTTTCAACGGTCGAAAATTCAAGTGTTAAAAAATCAACTATTGAAAATTTAAGTGTTGAAAATCCAATTTTAAATTTTCTTTAATTTTCAGCAGTTGAATTTTCTATTAAAAACAAGTGTTCAAAACGTTATATTTAAAAAATATTTCATGAGAATTTAATAAATAAACATTTCTATCCCTGAAAAAAATTGAAAAAAACGATTTCTTCGACAACGGGTAGGTTAAGGAAGAAATAATTAATAATAATAATAAATTAACTTCTTCCCTTTTTGGGTAGAGTACTTTCCTTGGGTGCACTTTTTGTATTTTATTGTTTATTTTAATAAATTAAAATTAAAATGAATTAATAAAATAAATTAATAAAATATTAATTATAAAATTAGTATCAATCAGATTTTGAAGTCGAACTCAATCAAATTGAGGGTCTGCTTCGAAGAATGGGTCGCGCGCTCGAAAACGCGGAGAAGAATTGTCCAAGCGTCTCGTGATATCCAAATTTTGAAGTTCAAAAAATTAAAATTTTAAAAATATGAACGTATAGAAAAGGACAAACGGAACTTTTTTCTATTCGCAGTTTTTTTGTCCGATGAATATTTTTAATAATAAAAATAAAAAAGTGAACAAAAAATTTCTCCTAATTCAATTAGCGATGCCTACAAAATGAAGAAAACAATCAAAACTACCTATTGTTCAATAATAATGAATTGCAAATTGAGACCGGTCGATAAGCACGTTTTTTTAGTTTTGTCAAAGAAAAGTGTCGAGGAAACTTCATAGATGAAAGAACTTTCAGTGAGACATTTGTTCCTCGCTATTAAAGTAAGATTTCTGGAAATTTTTAGATCGATTCATCAAAAATTGACGGAAATATCCATTAATGTAAGAAAGCACGCGTCCTTTATAGGCGAGTACCGGCGAGATTACAAGCGCTTGCAATCGTAGACGGCGTCGCGTGCTTTCTTACACAATGGGTATTTTCATCAATTTTGAATGAATTGATCTAAAAATTTCCAGAAATCTTACTTTAATAGTGAGGAACAAATTTCTCACTAGGAGTTATTTCAACTCTGAAGTTTCCTTGATACTTTTCTTGCCGAAACTAAAAAAGCGTCCTTATCGACCGGTCTCAATTTGCAATTAATTATTATTAAACATTAGGCAGTTTTGATGATTTTTTTCATTTTGTAGGCATTGTTAGGGTACACTGAATGCGTATACTAAATTTCAAACAGTTTCAATAATATTTAGCTGAGTTTTGACGATTTATGTTTTAAAAAATAATTGAATTTGGGAAAATTTATTCTCACTTTTTCATTTTTACTACTAAAAATATACATCGGACAAAAAACTTCAAATAGAAAAAAGTTTCGCCTTGCCCTTTTCTATACGCCCATATTTTCAAAAATTTATTTTTTTGAAGTTTAAAATTTGCACATCACGAGACGGACAATACCTTTCCGCGTTTTCGAGCGCGCGACCCATTCTCTGATCCGGACCCTCATTTCTAAAAATCATCAACTCTCCTTACTAGGGATATTCTGGGATCGTTAATTGATTCTTATTTCATAATTTTTTCTTTCATAGACAAATCTACAATAGCAGTAAATTTTATCAATCAGATTTTGACGTCAAACGTCATCAAAATCAAAAACCGCTGCAAAGTAGTTTGGTGGGTGCGTTTATTATATGGTGTATCTTTAATTGTGATCATTTCATGAAGACTGTGCTTCCTCACAGAGGATTGTTTTGTTATAAAAAAACAATTCTTTGACAAGAATCGGGCTGAAATTTTTCCTATGATCATGATGAAAGACTGCTGTGATAAGAGTATTTTGAATTGTAAAAGAATTCTGAGGAGATGGAAGAGGCTACTTCGCCAGCATTTTTTATTATTTACTTTTTCTTGTTTATTTCTTATATCTCATTGCTTATTATTATTTATTCTTTATTGTTCATTTTCATAGGTCGTATAAGGTTTTATATAGTTCAATAGATTCATTTGATCAACACGAATAAATTTTATACTTTGAAAATCGATTTGTCTTATCAAAGCGAATAAAACTGGATCCACTACTATACACCCGAGACAAAGCAGCAGTAAAAGCAGTGGATAATGCCTGGTGAAATTGCGCCAAAAAAGGTAAAGACTGTTTTGTCAGCTGGAAAGGCGATGGCCACAGTCTTTTGGGATTCCCAAGGAATTCTTCAATCTTCATTGATTACTTGGAGAAGGATGAAACTATAACAGAGACGTACTATGCATCATTACTGGACCGTTTGAAAGCCGAGCTACAAAAATGGCCACGACTGACGCACAAAAAAGTGCTGTTTCATCACGACAACGCACCGGCTCACACCTCCGCAATCGCTTTGGTAAAAGTACACGAACTGGGCTTCGAATTGATTCCTCATCCACCCTATTCACCAGACTTGCCTCCGTGCGACTTCTTTCTGTTTCCCAACTTCAAGACCTGGCTTGGTGGAAAGAGATTCTCATCCGATGAAGTCAATCAAAAAAATCAAATCAATGCCGTTAAAAAAGGATGTATTTCATTAAAATCTACATATAAATTTTTCTGTCCTTATAGAATCAAAGTTGCAAAAAAATTTACGTCGAAAACGATTTTTGAGAAAAATATTAAATGGAAAAAAATATATATTTATTCCCATCTGAAGCGGCTCTAAATTCAATAAATAATAGGCATTATTTAAGATTAGGATCCCTCCAAATTTCGTGACCCTAGCTCTACTTCCTTTCGAGTCATCATAAAAAGAGTATTGATCACACACACATATACACACATACTCACACACACATTTTTTGAAGCCTCATCTTCGTACTCCTAAGGTCGAATTATGTCCAAATATGTCAAAAAATGAAGTTCAAAAATTTTTATCTTTACAAAGCTTCTTCTATGAGGAAGCAATTAAGCAAGATCAGATTTATTAATCTAATTGGAATCGATTCTTGTTCCCTGCGAATTTAAAATATGGTCTCGTGACATTGAGACGTCTGAATTTGTATCGATCTTAATATGATATCAATTAGAAAGTGAATAATTCTAGAGGTACGAGGATGTGGAAACTCAACGACGGAACCCGTACTGCATGATTCATTTCCAAGGTCAAAAAAAAAGAGATTGATTTATTCTCGTGATTAGTGACAAGAAGTAAGTTCATTCTTTAAACCGGATCTGGGTTTAAAGAGTTTCCTAGAACGTCCAGAAAAATTGCCTCGGGATGAAATAAGATTAAGACTGTAACTCGAGAAAATTCCTGTAAGTTTATGAAATCCGTGTCGAACCTGGACAGGTAATTTGTCGAGACCAAAACCGGAACTGAATACTAATCACCAATCTAAACGTTCCCTCGTGACTCGCATTGTAAAGTAAAAAAAGAGGGTACTCAAACAGAATTACGGTTATTGACTGAATATTATTTTTAGAAGGGACTTTTTTAAGGGAAATTGTTCAAATTAAAGAGCACTTTCGAAAAGAGGAATTTTTAGAGAAATTTCAATTGAATTTTCCATTCTCATCACTGGTAACATTTTATTGAACTAGAAATCAAAATTTTGGGTTAAATTTGTAAGACAACAACATTCAATTCAATTTATTCTCCTGTATCCATTTCGCCTTTTTAAATATATGTATATACAATGTCGCATTCCGATTATATGTTACTTCACACATAAGCTTATACCTATTTTATATAAACTATTACATTTTCCACTGTAAATATAAAACTATTTCACATTTGGTATCTTATTCCATCCTCCTCTCTTCCTTTAAAACCTTTGTTTCCCGCCCTCCCCACGTTTCCGCACCGCAACCTAGCCCGTTGATCCTTGTCTTTATGTTCCATTTTTTTATCGTCCCGATATTTTTCCCTTCTAGTTCCTCTGAATTTCTTGATCCTTCTTGATTATTACTCCCCTTTCTAGATTTTTACCTACTTCCTCTCTTCTGATTCCTTTACATATCCAATTCAGGGCTTCACCATCTCCTGCTTCCCTTAAAGCTTCTCTTATTTTCATACCCTAACTAGAAGGATTCTCATTTTGTAGACCTCTTAACTCATCCTTTAAACAAATTTTCGGCAACCTATTTTCATCTATGTAAATTGTTTCCAAAAGATACTTATTAGCCCTATTTCTTGCCTCAACTTCAATGCTATTCCTTGCCGTTTCTATTTTCCAGATATGATCGGAGGTGTATCTATGGAGTCCCATGGCCACGTTTACAAATTTTTACCTTGTGCTATTTTCATTCCCTCCCACCCATCTCATCACCATATCTCAACTCCATATAATGCCCCCAATTTAGTTTGAATATCCTTTATACATAACCGTCTTCCTAATTTTCCTATCCTTGCTCTCTTTATCGCAACCCAAGCTGTATTTGCTGCTTTTTGCAACTTATCCACCATTACCTTGACAACCTTTTTACTAGTTCCTCCTATTAAAAACGAATAACCTAAATACTTATATCTATCAACTATTTCGAACTATTCCTCCATATATTCTCCATTCCTCCTCTTTTTTCTTTCTCCAACCCTTTCTGAATACCATAATTTCTGATTTTGCAACATTAATTTCCAGACCTTTTTCCTCTACATAACCTTCAAGCGTTTTTAACATTTCAGCTAATCCCTCTAGGTAATCTGCGACCAAAGTTAAGTCATCCGCAAATTTAAGTGCAAATATCTTTCTTTTCCCAATCACTGTCTCCCCTTCATTCTTTCTCTTATATCCATCCTCAATGTTGCCAATTACTATATTAAACAATGTAGCACTGGAAGGACATCCCTGTCTTACTTCTCTTTTGGTTTCAAAAGCATTTGTAGTCCCTTCTCTTATCACTTCTTTCGTTGTTTTTTCTATATATTGTTTTTAGTGTCTCAAACATCCTTTCTTTTCACCTTAATCTTTTGAGCTTTACAAATAACAATTTCCTATCTACTTTATCGAATGCTTTTCTCAGGCCGATAAAAGCCACATACAATTTAGCCCCTTTCTTCTTTCGTTTATAATTAATGAGCGAGTTCAATACAAATATATGATCTCTTGTCGATCTTCTTTTTCTGAATCCCGCCTGACTTTCTTTGTGCAGTCTCTTTTTGTCCAACCACTCTTTTATTCTCTCATCTAAAATCCCCGCTAATATTTTGTAACCTGTATTCAGCAAGGAAATACCCCTATAGTTTCCTGTTTCATTTTCATCTCCCCCCTTAAAGATAGGAACTATTCCGGTTTTTTCCTTATTTTTGTACACTTTCACTTTCTTTGTATGAATCCGACTTATCACTGTTGACCTCACCTGAAAAATTTTTTAAGTGTTTGGTCCATCTAACACCCCCTATTCCTTTCACTCTTTTCTTTCCCTTTTTTCTAAAATTCCCTAGTGCTTTCTAAAAATACCCCATATTCCTGCTTTCCTCAAACTTTTTCTATTTCTCCTCCTTTTTCTGTCTTTTCTTCCTTTCATAGATTTCTTTAAGTTTCTTTTTTCTTCTGATCAAACTTTTTTTTCGTTCTCAACTTTGATTTTTATGAAGTCCTTCAGCTCATCCCAAACCTTAACCCTCTGCTCTTCACACTTTATCAAACCAATCTTTTTTATCATTTGTCCCGCACGCTCCGCTCCCTCATACCTTGAATATTGAACCTAATTTTTCTGCTGCTTTCCATATACATTCATTAAGCTTTTTCCACCTGTCTCCCCACTCCAAATCCTCTATACCCTCTTCTACTATTTCCTAAAGTTTTTCCATTTATTTTTCATATTCCTCCGTCTTTGTACTATCCCACTTTAATCTCTTTAGTATATTTTGGATTCTCTTACTTTTTCTCATTTTGTTCCTTGTCTTTGCTTCTATCTTATTCTAAGCTGAATTCAACTAGAAATGGATCCAATATCCTTTCTCGTCACCTTTAGTTCTTCCATTTGATATTCTTAATCCCCCATCCTCACTAAACTGTAGCAATTTCTTTCCCTTTGCATTCACTATTTTATCCTCTGACTTTCTATCGTTACGATACCCTCTTTTTATTTTCCCTCGATCCCAATCCACCTCCCTTGTTCCTCTCCCATTCTTGCATTCCAATCTTCCACGAATATTAATTCATCCCCCTTCTTTCAGCTTGCATTACAATATTTCTGATATCTCTTTTTACAGTAAGCATCTCGACGTTGTTATACATTTAAACGAAGTTAATCATCTTATCTCTAAATTTTAAGTCACTTGATTTTACGCAGTAGCGTAACTAGAAACGTGGAGGCCCCACTGCAAAATTTTTCAGGAGGCCCCCTTTGAAAAAAGAACATTTTATATGAAATAAATTGCTTAGTAGTGACGAAAATTTTCTAATAAATTCAAAAATAAAAGCTTACGGTTCATCCACAAATTACGTAAGGTGTTTTTCTGAAATTTTCGACGCTCC
>JAUMHM010000016.1:7525385-7538643 GCA_032362435.1 Melikaiella ostensackeni
GTTTCAGGTTAGCCCTGAAGAAGTGAACTGCAATGTTCACGAAACGTCGACAAGATTCGTAGTTTTGCACACGATTGTAATGTTTATAATACCGAATTACTATTAAACATGACTTCTATTTTTCCGAAATACTATGTGACATCATTTTTATTCTTCTGAGTAAGCACATAACCTAAAATTCATTTGAACGTAAAGCCATCTGTCATAATCCCTATGTCATCGAAACTGCATGTAACATAAATTTCATTCTTCGTAAAATGGCGCCCGGCATTCTGATTGCCTGAATAATGCCGCGAAATTCGAATCAGGGAATAAGAATGCTGGACGCCTCTTTAGGAAGAATGAAATTGATGTTACAAGCAGTTTCGATGATATGGGGATTATGACAGGTGGCGTTTCGTTTAAGCGAATTTGAGATTATGTGCTTATACGGAAGTGCTTATATATTCATATGTATTCATATTGATTCGGAAAAAAGAAAATTATGTTGAAAAGTAATTCGGTATTATAAAAATTATGTCAAATTATAATTCGGTAAAATAAAAATTATGTCGAATGGTGATTCGGAAATATTAAAATTATGACAAAATGATAATTTGGGAAAATAAAAATTAGATAAATTAGCCATTAGGATGAATGAAAATTATAGGAAATGGCTATAAATTAGGGAAATAGAATCGTAACGATTGCAGCGTTCCTAGTATTTATAGGAGCTTCAAGTGGGTACTCGGACACTCGAGGGTCCGGGTACACGGTTCATCACGGGTAATACCCGGGTACACCAAATATTCTAAAAAATACTCGGGTACCAGGTATGACCCGGGTACCCTGGTTCGTTTTTGGGTAAATATAAAATCAATAATGTAACTGAATGAATAATTAAATTGTAAGATGAGCAAAATGAAGAACTTAATTAACCTAAATACCAAGAAACAAAACATTCCTATAACTTAAAAAAGAGTCAAAGGTAAGTTGGGTCGTGCGATATACAATATGACAATGTGGAATTTGTCACACAAAATTATCATCAACCTTAGCATTAAATATACATTTGCGTATGCAGCACAGTTTATTTCCTGAAATACAACTTTCAAATCATTTGTGAATTAAATTAAAGTGTACAGTTTCTTCTATAGATTTTCTAACCTTATGAAAATCCAATGAAAACATTGAAACGATAATTAGCTTGTCATATGTATTATTAAATAAAGGTTTATAAACAGAAATTAATAGATATTCTGAACTTAGATATTAAATTGACTAAGGTAATAAAATAAGGCTGTCTCTAGGGTTGTGAAAATATGATAAACTGTAACCAAAATGGAAAGGGTGGCTAGGATCACCGTGATCTGATCAACGTAGATCAAGTATCTTGGTTGCGCCTAAACACTTTGGAAAATTGAAATTTTAATTTTTGCTTTTCCGATTTTGTGCTGAGATGAAAATTATTCTATCTGCGTGCGACGGTGTATTTTGAGGTTACATTCGTGTTACGTCTTGTGTAAAGATTGCGCTCCTTAAATTATTTACCAGTATATAATTTTTAAAAACTTTTTAACCAAGTTTTTTATGAAACTTATATGATTATATAATAAAAAATCATTGATTTTTTGTGAGAAAAGTAGATTTTTCATTCATTTATTATATGTATGAATCACAAAAAATTACCCTATTTTCAAGTGTGCAAATAAATATACTTTTTGCAACTGGAACACATAGGACTAAATTTTTCTGAAAGTTCATTATTTGATTTTTAAAAATCTAGAGTACAGTTTTTTAATATTTATTTATTGCAAAGTTATGAATTTTTTAACAAAATTTCCATTTTCTCAAGTTTTTTTTAATATTTAGATTATTATTTCGAAAAATGTGACATATTTAATTCTAAAAACAATTGGATCGTGTAGTAGAAGCTCCGAGGAATGTACATGAATTTTTTCAGATTTTTTGAAGCTTTTAAGATAAAAAAAAGAACAACTGGACATAAGCGACCCACCTGTGTGACGGAAGCAGCAAAAAAAACCTGTGTGACGGAGGGTTAATAAGAAAATATGTTTTGAATAAATATATATTTATATGTATAAGCATTTAAAATATGAGTAAATTATTAAGGAAAGATTAATGGCAAAACTGAATTATCACGCACAATATCAACACATCTCTGTAAAGTCTACTTGTCACAAAGTCACAAAAAAAAATTTCAGTTGCAAACTGGAATGGAACTAGGAATTTCCCGTAGATTGTTAGTCGCTGAGGCCGACCCCAAAAGCGAAATCTTTCTGTCACGTCAGGTATTTGAGAAAATTGACATTTTTGAAAATTTTTTTGAAACAACGTAGGACGTGTACCTGTCGTTCTGGAAACTTTAAATGAGGTTCAAATTAAAGCTTGAACCTTGTAACTTGAAGTGATTATATTGAAAAAATGTTTCCGTCGCCTACCTTGAGCGGTAACAGGTTTTTGTTGCACGCGCGCTCGGTTACCACTTTTCACTACATTGTTTCAAAAAAATTTCTAGAAATGTCAATTTTCGAAAAAAAAGACTGACGTGATAAGAAGATTGCGCTTGTAGATTCAGATTCAGCGACCAAAAATCTACGGAAAACACCTAGTCCCATTCCAGTTCACGATAGAAATTTTCTTATTTTACCAATCCACGGCCCATTTGAAAACGATAACTTTTTAAAACATACTTAATTCAAAAAAGTAACGGTATATTGTGGTATTGTGACAATTCATGTACTAAGCGCTATTTATTGGGTTAAAGTTCACTATGTGTAATTTGAGTCGTTAAATGCGTCCAGGATATAAATTAGTTGAAAGTAGCTTGCTGAATATTTTGCAAGTGTCTTCATATCTCTGTTCTCATTGTGCATGAAATATTTTTGTTGTTATTTATTGGAAATATATTTATCTCATGAGTTATTTGAAGTAATTATTATTATTAATGAGTTTTTGAAAGGCAAGGAGTAACAAATAATACGTTGTAAAAGCTTTTTTAGGACTAAACAAAATTCTTGGATCCAAAGAAATGCATTTCTTTGATTTAATTTCATTAAGCCAAGGACATTGTTTGCTTAATTGTGATGAATATTGTTTAAAAGCAACAAATTCGTGTATTGATCCAAAGTAATTATTTCTTCGGCGGCTATTTCTTTGAAACAAAGAAATATTTCTTGGCCTATGAGAATGTGAGATAATTAACTCAAAGAATTGATATCTTTACTATTACACTATTCCTCTTTAATATATATATATAATTATAATTTCTGTTATGAAATTTCGTTCTTATTTGGATTTCATCAGAATTAGTTTGGCAATAATAATAATATACCATATATACCATAATTTACTTAGTTTTTCTGATAAATACTTAAATTACTGAGATTTGTTCCGATATTTATGTTCACAGACTGTGTAAAACATTGTTTCGTCAGCGCCTTCGAATCTATTGACTTTCGATGAATTTTGTATTCCATCTGCGATATTCATGATTGTTCGCTATTTTTTCGAAACTTTAATCTGTTGAGGCTTACAGAGAAATTAGACAAATATTGATGTCGAATATGAGGTGCCTAGTATTGAGTTTAAAGGTTAAGATCCACACAATAAAGACCAATGTAACAAAAAACACATTTGAATAAAATTATCAGCATATATTTCTGATGGTAAACATGTTTTAAATCCTTGAAATCTTTAGAATGCCTTAAGTAAACAATGATTTCGGCGAAAAATCCTAACTCCCAAAACGCTGATTGTATCAAGACTGAGTGAAAAGTGAAAACCCATATAAGCCATAAGGTGATCCTTCCTTTGTGCTCTTCTTTTGAAAAGGATTTTCAGGTATAGCACCGTTGAAGATTTTTCTTCCTAGATAGGTCAGGGTCCAGCGCCTCCTTTTCTGACCTGTTCTCGATCTTCACAAGAAAATTCTTCGAATTTTCAACACCAAAAGTCCAAACCAATATTTGAAACGCAAGCATATAAATTCTACTTCAGGCAATTTTTCTCATTCTATCTCGCACCTGTTTTGTACCAGTGCTCTCTCTGACATGTGTGAACATTTAAAAATAGTTTTCTTTATGGAGAAATTCATGAGGATGCAACTTCTTTGGAAAACTACATTGAAGAGCAAGTTGGTTTAATTGCATAATATCAAGTATTAACATATTTGGGCCATCTCCAACTTTTAATTTTCCGCTTTCTTCCCTTTCTATTTCTTATTTACTTTCTTATTTGTAATTCATCTCTCATACGGAGGACAATTTTCACCTCGAATCTTTAATGACTCTGTGCAGCTTATTTCGCAAAGCTCTTACTTTCATTTCATGTCAAGAATCTTACAAACCAATATTCAGATTACACATTTTTTCTAAATTTTCATAATTATTTATCGAATTGATAGTATATTTAGTTTTCCATGTTTACATGTTAAGAATATTTGTTATAAAAATAGCCAGTTGTACGGAAACGTTTTATCAATAATCCTGCGTTTTCTGTTTCCATTAACTTTTATGTGTAAAGAATAAGAAACAAGGTTTGTAATTAATATTAAACGTAAAATACTAAATCATACTAAATAATTTCTTTTGCCGTCGCCATGAGTCATGAAAAGCATCCATTTGCGAACCAGAAATTGCAGTCAACTTTAATAGGGACTCATAATGCAACCGCAAAGAGTCAAAATGACACACGTACAAACTACAAGTGTATAAGTACATTTGATAACATTGTGCAGAACTGGCACACTCAACGATAGTATTTTATGGCTCAAATTCTGTGAAAATTGGTTTCACGCAACTGAAGTTTATTCACTACACACTTCATACGGATTTTTTGCGTGTATTCGAGTATTTCTGCAGTTAATTCTTCTATTAAACAAAAATGAGTGTTTGTAGTAAATATAAGAAAATTGTATAATACTTTCATAGTTTAATTGTGTAAAATAAGTGATTCTTATGCAATTTTAGGAATAAAAAATCGACAAAAAATTATACCTAATTTATGAGTTAGAACGAGTTTTTAAATTAATGATCAGCGGGGACTCTCGAAATCAAAATTGTAAAATAAATGTTGTTATTTTAATAGTTTTGGCCACGTGTACCAAAATTTCGGTACAAATAGCCGGATTTTTTCGGTACGCATAAACTCTGCTAATGTGGAAATCAAAATTTACGTTGCTAGAGTTTTTTTTAAAATTTTGATAAGTTTATTACTTCAAATGTATTACATTTTAATTAAAAATTTAATTTAAATCATTTCCAACTGCGTTATTAATTGAAGAGAAAAATTTTCTTATTTTACAAATAACATCGAATTTGTAAACTGCGCCTCTGACAAGGAATTTTTGCAATTTGTTACAGAGTAAATAAATCCACTAGCGAGGGCCACCATTGCGTGTGCCGAAACGTTCATTGGTTCATTTATTAACTAATTGAATTCAATTCCTTTGGTCCCTAACACCAAAACCATTTCACCAGCAATTATTTCACAATTTTTTATTAATTTTCCTTTTAAAATCGCGAAATGAAAAAAGTATGAGTAGAAGGAAAGTACTTTGTGAGAAAACTAGGTTTTTCAGTAAAATCAGAATGTAAAATTCTTTCGTCTTGACATATGCTTTCTTGTCGATATACGGATATCTGTGCTTGCTCATCAAGAAAAATCGCGTGTTGATTCTTTTACTACTTAAGATTACACATACATTTTTATTTTCTCATGTGTAAATGAATATCACGCCGGTTGTTAGAGATAGTTATGTTAACGAGAACTAGAATTAACGCATTTATGCTCCATGGTACAACTAACAGTTTTTTTCATTGATGTTCTACATTTCACCAGCGATAATCTAATTTTATTATTCTCAATTACTCTTTTTCTATAATCTATTAATTATGTTATACAGTGTATATATAATCGAATTCCTAATTATAACTTGTGTTGCATCACTTTAAATATGAGGTAGGCTTATAGGGTCGCGTAGAATTGAATACAATTAAATTGATTGAAATTTTTCGTCACACGATGGCGATGGCTCTCTTCAGTGATTTATTGTTTCTGTAAAATTACAAATGGGCAAAAATATGTAATGCTAGTTAGATTTCTCAGGTACGTGCGAAGATTTGGTATTACAGTTCTTGTAATATTATCTTTGGTTAGGTTTATAATATTGATAATCATTTTCTTATCATAATTATAATTTCTTTAGCGTTAGCCTAATTAAATTATCGAAAAGTATGTACATATGTTCAATTAACTGTGTTAAAGAATTATTTGTTCAGAATTGTGTGCATTTTACTTTCATGATCGAAAGATGTTAGATAATTATAATTAAAATTATTATTGACAACAAAATTTGGTAAAATTTGTTTAAAGCTTTTAGAGAAAGATAATTTGCAAATTATAGAGCATTTCATATTCAATGGAAAATATATCATTAATTATTTTTAACAAACCTATCCTTATTGACAGTAAAACTTGATAGTTAGATTCGCAAAAATAGTTCTATCGTCTGCATTCTTAAATCATATGTAACTGATAAAAAATTCATAATCAGTTGATTTTTCAAAAGATTCTTATTACAAGTTTATTTCGAGAATTTTTTCCGCACTTTTTGGATAATTTCAGTTTTAAATAATCTTGCATTCATTTAAGTTCTATTGAATCCACTTGAATTCGCTTAAATTCTCTTGAATTCTTTTAAAGGGCACTGCGGGTTACTTCCAGTGGATTTTGGACACGTGGCCTACAGCATCCCCACTCTCATAAAATTATAGGAGGACATACGCACAGTGCGCATGTGCAACGAGAATACCCAAAGCAGTGTGTCTAAGGGGTAGAACAAAAAATCGATATTATTAAAAAATGCTTTTTATCGATAACTATAGTAGATATTTGGACTTTCTTTTTTAAAACTGAAAGTGCTCTCCAAAAACTATAAGATAGTGGATATTTGTTGGCGTCCGCATGAAAAGGGCCCTTATGATCCGTATGGAGTTACGTATAGGTTCGTATAGCCGAATAAATTCTCGGTCGGGGAAAAAGGGTCGAAAACCTAAAAATAACCGGAAAGTTTTCTAGATTTTAGGGATCGTCGTCACTGCAATTTTGTTTAGAAAATTAATGGTCACGAGGCTCACTAATTTCTTATTTATATTTAACTAAAAAAACTACAATGGGGACCCTCTCAACTATATGAAACATAGTTAATATAACTGAAGTCTATCCTGCACCATTTTCTAAATTCTGATTTATTATTATTATTATTAGCTTATTATTACTAATTTACTAAGAATTTTTGTTCATTATAAATAAAAAAGAATAATCCAATGACAAAAAATCTGCCCGCTGCACGGGCTCATCCTCATCACGCACTGCGCGCGCGGCTCACTTCGCTTTCGATAATGTACTTACCTCGCGTTTCGCGCTCGGCCTTTGTACTTCCCCAAAATTTTTGCACAGACCTTTAAAAATTAAAGGGCAAACCACTGACAACTGTAATTTGATAATTGCGAATTCCTTTTTTTTTATTAAAGCTCCTTCGCCTTTAATTAATATATTCTCATCACGTGTCTCGCACTTCGCATTCGATTAAAGTATGTCCATAACGCAAAATTTTATAAATTACGTTAAACTCTATTGTAATAAATGTACGTACCACGGTCCGAGACTTCTGCTTTAGGCAAAAAGTTTGGCCATCAAACAGTTTATTGTATCTTGTGTTGTTTTTCTATAAATTTAATTTCTTTTTTAATAGCATTTTCATGATTAAGACAAAAACTACGCGTCTTATTAAAGAATGATCAATGAAAAATTTGTATAATCTTTTTTGACTGAAAAATTTCTGTGTGTTCATTTTTTTTTCTTATCTTGCATAGTTCGACCGGAAAGTAGAATTTATGGTTTCTTATCAAAATTTTCAAGATTAAAACAAAAACTATGCTTTTTATCAGAAAATAGTCATTGAAAAATATGTAGATCTTTTTGATATGAACAACGTTTTTTCGAATCTCGCATAGTTTTGGTGAAAAACGGATTTCTTTATTTTTTCAAAAAATTTTTGACGCTTAAGACGAAAATTACGCATATTAAAAAATGGTCAGTAAGTAATTTTTAGACCTTTTTCAGATGAGTAATTTTGTTATCAAGCACTTTATTGCATCTTGGGTCGTTTTTTCCAATAATGTCATTTTTTTATTGTTGGTGTTATTTTTAAGGATGAAATACGAAAATTACGCATCTTATCAAAAAATAGCCCAAAATTTTTAGACCTTTTTTGAAAGCATAATTTTTTATTTATCATTTTATTGTATCTTCTGTGGTTTTTCCAAAAATTGATTTTTTTATTTTTAGTGTTATAACATTTTATTGTAACTAATGCAGTTTTTTCAGAAATTTAATTTTCCAATTTTCAATGTTACTTTTCACTATCAAAACAAAAACTACTGGTCCTATCAAAAAATGGCTAATAACAAATTTTTAGTTCTTTTTTTGATGAATATTTTTGTTCATTCACTTTTTTTGGTATATCTTGCATAGTTTGACCACAAAATAGAATTATTGATTTTTTGGTTCCTTAAAACTTGTGCCAAAGTGCAATCCAATCCGATTAGTCTTTCAAAAGTTATTCAGTAGACAGATGACAACGACGACAACGACAGACAGACACCATCGTAAAACCGGTTTTTTTCGGATTCAGGAGGTCTCGAAACGCATGAAATCCGCGAAAGTTGATTTTCACATAAAACCAATACCTTCTTATTATGATGAGAATGTAAGAAACAATTAATTTAATTAAACCGGGATTTCAAAACAAAGTGATGATTTCAGGAAATTCTATCGTCTAACATCAGATTGCAATGTTGTTCGAAGGATCAATGATCTTTTGCGCATGACCTCTGTCTCTCTCTCTCTCTTGATTGATCAGTCACGAGTCTGGAGGGCAGGGTCAGGATCTAAGAAATTGCGATCGCGGGATCAGAAATCGAGAAATGTGCATTATACTATACATGCATTGCTATCTTCTTTTGATACCTCCAGTCAGCATCGCAGTAGTACCATCAATGACGTTGACCTTAAGGTCATTGGGACGTTCTGTTATCGTTATCAATAGTTCAAAGCTCAAATGTCGTGTATTTCCAAAGTAAAAATTCACAAGACAATATTCACGTACTCATACGTAGTTTCGCCCAACTTTGAAACTTTTTTGGTACCTTTTCTAAACTTCGAGTCAACGCTTTGCTAGTTCTTTCATAATTCATAAATTAAATTTTATTTCGGGATTATGTCAAATTTTGGGGTCTGCCATTTAGAAAGATTTGAAAATGTTTAGTTTTTCATTATATTCATTTTTTAAGGATCTTCTGCAGTGAAAGATCCTAGACAGTCTTTGATATTGATTTACTCCTTTCATGTATACCTTTGTAGGATTTTATTGAGGGACTGATAGCAGAAGCGGGTTAAAAAATTGTCAGAGCAAAAATGAGTTAAGAATGTTGCAGGAAAAAACAATTTAAAAAGAACAAGAAAAATGATCGTTCTGTTGTATTATTATATTATAATATCTGTCGTTATTTGGAAGAACACCGTTAACTGCCAAATGAACGGAGCCGAGAAAATCGACGAAAACTGTTGGAATCTTTATTCGCGTGTATAGAGGTTTTTAATCTATTTTCTGATTTTTTTTGGTTCTTCTTGACAATTTTCCATCCTTGACCCTTGACATTTTCATTTATGCAAAAAATTGCTTAAGAATATTGATTAATGATCTAAAATATAATATAATATAATTATTAACAATTTTTTAACAATATTTCACTAATCAGTGGTTTTTTTCATGATTCCAACGATTTATATATAAAACTTATTTTTTGAATTTTTGCAGTTAACGCTGTTTCTCCCAATCACGGCAGGATATATGATACAATCCTCATTTTTGTAGGCTCTTTTCAGGCTGGGTCGACTCCCATGGGCGCGTTTGACCACTTATACTTTTGTAGTTATCCATCTCCTATTAGATGGCTCTACTGTAGAGTCAGAAGTGGGGGTAATATTTGGTTCAAATATTTTCGCACCCACCATTTTAATGCTTTGTGAGGTTATGTCGCACATGTAGCTGCATATCATCGTCAAGTTCATGCGTTTTGCATTTCTTCATCTATGGAGAATTAATGCATAATCGTACAAAATTATCCCAAAAAAAGTTGCAGGTAACATTATTTTCACACTTTTCGTATTAAATTTGTATAATTTGGTATTAATTTCGGAAATTTTTCACATTTTGCCCATCGCCAGCCACAGAGTAACGTCAAGTGCATGTGTTATGCATTTGTTCATTAATTGGAGAATTAATGCAGAATTGTACAAATTTATCCCGAAAAATGTTTAATGTTACATTTTTCGTGTTAAATTTGTATAATTTTGCATTAATTCGTTCATTTTCTGCAATTTTAAATTCATACAATACGTTCAAATAATATATACACATACGTGCACCAACCCAACGTTCTTAACTCATTTTTGCTCCGACGATTTTTTGAACCTGACGTACTCAATCCTGTAGAGTCCCTACACCCCCTACCGCCTGCAGCCGCATTTTTATTAGAAGCGCTCGCATTTGACTGAAAATTTGGTCAGGGGAGTAGAAAACTGCAAGAAAACAAAATTCCCGAGCGCAGCCGGTTGTCGACGGACGAATTTGGACATAGACATTTGATAGCATCGAGTGCCCACATCTATCCTCGGCATCATACCTCCCGCTTGACAGTATTTAAAGCAGCGAAAACATGACTAAGCGAGAATCACGAACGGTCACCCATTCGAGCGCTAACCGTGCCCGTCCGTGCTTAACGCTCGTGATCTCGACGATTCGAGAATCACCACCCAGCTACTGCCGTCGGTTATACAGTCTTTAATATTTTTGGTCATTTATATAATTTGATAACAATAATTTTAATAATTATAATCGTTAATATAATTTTATTTACATTACTTTGAATATGTGAAAAATTGGTAGTTACCGTAAAATGAAGCCAAGCGGCGCATTTGGGGCAAACTGGTTGACACACAGCTTTATTTTTTATCATAAGATATCTCTATCTCTGAATAACAAATTTTAATATTAGCAATTATTTTATTCTTCGTAAATATTTAACTTTATTTTGAAACTTGTTTAGTGCAGCTTCTTTAGTTATAACGAATAAAAAGTGTATTCGTATAAAACTCAGTTTTGGAAATTTGAAGGATGTGTAAGAAAACTCGAGAAACTTGCAGAAGTTTGTGGGAATTTGTGCAATTGATCATATTCTCTAGCACCCAAACAAGATTTGTGCAAATTTCAACATGAATACGTTATATTTTTCGTCTTGCAGAATGATTTTTATAAAAATTTTCATTTTTGTGGTGAAAAGCAGCTCATAGGATTTTATTATAAACCAAACGTAGAATTGTTTCCCTTGATAATCACTCCGTTTAAAAGATCAAAGTACCTTGTACAACATTCAAAATATAGAAAATTTATCAAATTATAACATGCATTGTAATACATCTTATTTATTACTTATACGTGAGGTTAAGAATAAATCCAGTTATGTTTACAAGTGACAGTAAGCAGATTCTTCGACGTTGCCATAAGTATTAGTAACTTAATTTGCTCTAAAACGATTAGAAAACTTCTAAATAATTACTTTTCCTGTAAAGTTTTCTTTGGAAGCACTTTCTTATTTTAATTTTTTATGAGTGAGTTTATGAAATAAATGTATGTTTGTGCTTCATGGTACGAAAGAAGGCCAGATAGAGATTCTATATTTGAAGCATCAACACCTAATTCAAATTTCTTCTAGCACTTTATGGTAAGACGTCGAAAGAAAACGAGCCATTTAGCCCTATTTTACGGCAAATGGAATAATATATAAATATAAAATTAGTTGGAAAATTGGAGAAGAAGCGAAGGAAACATGTAATCAAAGAGTTAAGGTTTATTTCCGTAGAGTGGAGGAAATGCGAGACTATGAATGTACTTACACAGTACGCTAGACGCAGACTTAAGGGCCCTGGAAATCGAGTGTAAACCGGACTTATAGGATTCAGGCTGAACGGTGAAGCCATTTTGTCTGACTTTTTGTGTAAATGATCTAAAGAGTATAGAGACCCCCGGTACATGCCGTTTTTTTCAAAAAATTCTATTTTTATGTAAGAATTAAAAGAAAAAAATGCGCTTCGATGAGATCGTTGTAGTAAAGTGTTCTCCTATTCAGCGAAGCAGGGAGAAGGTAAGGCAGTTTTCGAGCTCGGACTTTCCTTTGGGCGACCCTAGCGAGAAAAGGGAAAACCACCATCCGTTATGACTCAAGTCTGCAGGTAATGAAACGCCAACTATGACTTTTTCTTTTGCCTCCGAAAGGGCCGAGCTTCAATCTAAAATTGTAGCCATGTGCCAAAGAATTTAGTGCCGAATTGCGATCTTTGAGTCGGAGACAAGGGCCAAGCTATTTTTCTGAGTAACAGGAAATAATGAATGTTTTCAGACATTTTGCAAAAAGAAGATTCCAAAATGGCAGACGAAGAGGAAGAATTGGAAGGTTCGGAGATGAATCACCAGGGGTCATCGGAACTAGAAGATGAAGCTGTCACCCACAGGGGTGAAGCTAGCATAGTAACTTCCGGTGAAAAATCTGACTTCCGGCCCAGTATGATCTGAGGTCCTTGCTAGGGACTTTAAAAATATTCAGTTTGTGAAAATGTAGTGAACACCTCAAGTGGGAGAATTGAGACACACTCCTTCTACTGAATCACTTTTGAAACGCACAACTTCCAAGAAATTATTTCATACACTTGAATGAAAGGTACTCAACACCCGTTAGAAATTACTCTTGTAATGACACGCGGTAAATTCCATTTACCAATAATGTTATCAATAATTTATAATGCCATTTATTGATGTTATTGTGCACTTCAATTGTTGTATGTAATAATATCAATAAACGGTATTAAAAATTCTTGACAACATTGGTAAGTACAATATTTCAAATTTAAATATCCCACTCGCACGGCCGCTTGCGGTTTTAGTTCCCCCAGTTCTCACATAAGCGCACGTGTCGCTCCGTAAACGGCCATATTGAAAATATTTGTTTCCAATTTTTATCACGCAGCATCACCCCCGTGCTGTCACCTTCCTAGGTACAATGTAACAGGCTGAAATCCTCGTTCTCTTAGCTCGTTGTCTTATTGGTGAGTTCAGTGGATTGTGAACCACTAAAGT
>JAUMHM010000016.1:7566190-7590504 GCA_032362435.1 Melikaiella ostensackeni
CGGTTCTTAAAACTCAAAAATGACATCCACTTTTACCTATCTCTTACGGTTTACGAGATATTTGTTGTTAAAAATAACAATAACGATAAGTCCCAGCGGCTGGTTCCTGAAACGTTCCCGGAACGTTCCGCGCTATTAGGGTTGCCATTTTTCCAACCCTGTAAAAATTACAAAGCAGAGCCTTTAAAAAATGATAAAATTAACAAAAATGTCTCGAAAGGTGAATTTTTTTTAATTCCTTGGAAAAATATATGTTGCAACTTCAAGAACGAAAAAAAGGTTTATTAAAATCGAAGAGGGTTAGGTTTCACAATCGTGCGATGTAACCGTGACCTCTTCGACCATTTCGAAACATTTTTCTCTTAACGACTTTGCATCCCAATCCGACCCTGTTGAAGGTAATTAAAAAACAAGAAATGCATCAAGCTGGGCTCTTAGTCGGAAATTGATTTTTTTCTGTCAGGAGGCAATAAATTTTTTAGAAAAAACCTCAGCTGATATCGAACTCCGGCTATAACTCGTTCTCTGTTGTCTAGGGACTGTCCATGCAGGTCTACTTGACTTTATAGCCGGTTGAGTCGAGTCGAGCCATCCGGTTACGAAGGTCGTTCGCAGTTTGCTTCTGTTTTTCAATTTGCCAAACAACGCGCGACGACAGCAGCCAGCAAACCCGCAAAGGAAGCATAGGTACATTTTATAATACTTGCATATCATGTCTGTATATTGTACTCGATTGTACTTGAATCACGTGTACAGTCTACCTACACGTTATCACACCTCATAAGTTTGCACTCTTCCTTTATTTTGCTGGTTCTGCAATCTGCACTGTCGAAGTGTTTTATCACAGAAAAAACTAGAGTGTTACATAGAATTAATTTTCGGGTTCTAATGGAGATGCAACAAGACAGAATTACTGCGGTGTGAAATTCACTCATTTTCGTAAATGTGTCCAAAGGAATCAAATTATGTCCTCCAAAAGAACCACGTTTGTTGACAGATTGGCACGAAAAGAAAGAAATTTCAGAGAAGTGACTTTCCACTTGACAGTTATTATAATTTAATAAAAAAACTTTTAAAGTCTTAATGTATTTGTAATGGATAACGAAGATATTGAGTGAATAAACTCAAGTTGTAAAGATTTTATGTGATTTGAAATAATACAAGGACTTTTCTGTAATCATCTTTTTTAGGTTAATTGGTGTATGTTGTAAACATAAAGGCACACTCACGAGCGTAAATTTTTGGCTTGGAAACATTCGAGCTAAGATACTAGATCATACTGGAGTGCTCGGCCACCATGTTCGTACCACTGTGCTTGGCACACAATTCAAATTTTGATTTAAAACCCAATTGTGGTTGTGATTGCATGTTGGCGCACTGCAATAGACCATTTTTAAATTATAAATATTCATTAATTATTATACTTGGCAATTAGTGGTGGGCTAGAATCTTACCTAATTCAACTGTCAAAGTATACAGCTTGAACTTGGCGCTAAGTTAGAAGGTACGAAAATGGCGATGAGAATGGCGGTGGAGCACTCCTATATCTAATATAGTACCTTAATTCGACCCTACCTACCCACTGGGCAAAAAGACATCGTCATTGTGAAGACGTCGTAAAGACATCCCTAAGACGTCCATGTCAGTCCAATTAATGTCCCAAAGACGTCTCAGGTCTTAAAGACGTCTTTTTGACATCAATTGGACTGACATAGACTTCCTGCGGATGTCTTTAGGAAATTAAATTTTTAGGAAAATCCAGAAATCGACTTTGCGTCGCATGGGGCATGAAATGCAAAAGTGAATCCCACTTTAAACTTCATGAACACAGAATTACGAATATATAACATGAGAACTCGCATTCATAAAAGTGAAAATGTTGGTGACCGATTTTAAAAATGTCCGTCACAGAGGGAGCTGCAGGAGAAGTTGTAAAAGATACACAAAATAGCTATGCTAATTTCGAGGTTATGGTTATATACTTAGGCTGGAAAATTATATTATTTCGCGAAAATGATCAGGTCTTGTCTAAAAATAACAACTTTGCAAATTTCGAGATTATGTTTACATATTTTTGTGGAAAAAATTATATTATTTCGCGAAAACATTATTGCGACGGAAAAAGATGGTGTCTATTCTTCAATTGAATGCATTGGCGATTTGGAGGTTCTATTTCCAATATTTATTCTTTTGCTCTTCTGTGAATTACTGAAAAAATATAAAACGATATTGGAGATATTTTCTTAATAATTGGAAGAAGAAGAGATGTGAGTTTTTGAAGGGACTTAATAATATTTCTATAGAAAAATCCATTTCCTGCAGAAAACACCCGAAATAACCTCAAAATAATGGAACATATGAGGTTTTAAACGCGCCTAGTTATATTTCCACAAAAAAATCTATTTCCTCCACAAAACACTTAACATAATCTTGAAATAATGGAACTTGTGAGGTTTTAAACAGCACCCCGCAACTGTGAGTTGAAAATGTACCATGTGTTAACCGTGACCGACAGAGCGGCGCCACCTATGCTGTTGTGCTACTCCCGACAGAATACATGGCAAAATGTAGATATTGTTTAATTTTTGTTGAATAAATAGTTTCTAGAGATTATCTCGTGGCTTTATTTATCAGAAATATAAAGATAAAGTTGTTAAGAAATTTTTCATGTGATAAGTTTCTTATCACATATCGCTTATGTGCTGGATTTTTATTTGCAAAACCGAATGCGTCGATTTGCGAAAACTAAAATGGCCCACGAAAAGAAGGACAACTTGACAAAAAATAAACTCGCCAACCTAGTCACATCTTAATGTATAGTTAGTTATATGGACTGATGTGATAAAATAATATTTTGATTTAGGAAAAAAGCCTTCGTTAAAAATGAAGATTAGAAATATAATATAGATACAGGCGGTTATCTAGCAGTTCCAAACTAAAAGGAAAAGCAATCTTAGTATTTTGTTATAGTCAAAGTATTTATTAAATGGATGTTATAATTTATTCATGACGATATCAAATACGAAATGTCTCCTTTGAAAAAGGAACCATAGATGTAGACTTTTGCAGGTGTAAACCTCGTTAAATCCTGCAATGGAAAGCTGCTGTGAGAAATGATTATATTATTTTGATGTAATAAATAATGATGGATATTTTATTGATATGAAAAGAAAAAACTTGAAAAAGACTGAGAAGAGAAGACAGTTTAAAAAAAAAATATATATATATATAAATGTATCTTTACAGCTAGTGCAAACTATGTGCTCTTTGAATATTTTGTTCATATTGATTGAAGACTTTCAAAAAAAACATAAATATACATAAAAGTTAGAAATTAAAACTGTTGAAACTGAAACAATTTTTGTTACTTCTTTTTGAAATGTTTAAAATGCTAATATACTGTACTGTTACGTTGATTTATGTATATAAATGAATTTTCTTTTTCTACACCTTTAGTATTATTCTTGCCTATTCCCTTTTAACAATATTTTTATACAAAAAACTTAAATATGCTAGACAAATTTCAATTATAACATAATTAATCTAAGGATATTTTTTCATTGACATTTTATTTAGAATTCAAAGAATTATTTTTAAACAAGTACAACTCCTATCTCAATAATCAATTAATCATTCACTCATTGAACTCAATTAATTTATATCTGTTATTATTATTGTTATGCCTGGTCCCCTTTGTCTCTTATAACTTGAGAAATTTAATTTTTGGTTTTGTATAATATATATTAGAATTTAGGATTTACATCTAAAAGCAGATAATTGCGAATTTTCGGCCATACTTTTTAGTTTAACAGATGCCAAAAATCATGAAGGTCACTTTTTGATACATAAAAGTGCGAAATAAGTATTTTTATAAGAAAAAAAGGTTTTTTAAATACTTCCACATGAATTATTATTGAAATCTAGCACAATGGCATAGGTGGCGCCGCCCTGTCGGCCTTGCTCAACTCTCGTGACATTTTCTATCCACAGGTTTCAAGAGGAATAACAGGGGGCTGACCTAAACTACCCCTAAGAACTTCCGGTCACCCTTACGCAAAATATCAAGTCCTATTCATCTTAATAGATTGTTTAAATTCGAAATGATCCCAAAATGCGCCTTTTGATTCCTCAAAGAACATTTCAGAGAATGAAAATAATTGCAGGTAAGGAAACTTTCCTGCGCAAAAAAAAAAACAACCACTCTTAATGAAAAAACATCGTCAGCGTTGCCCTAATTGATTGTGCAAATTCGAAATGGTCTCAAAATGCGTCTTTTGACTTCCTAAACAACAAATAAAAAACTGGAAGAAAATACAGATAAGAATACCTCCCCGCGCAGAAGAAAAAAAAACACCCTTAACGGAAAAAATCGTCAAAATTGCCCTAATAGATTCTGAAAATTTGAAATGATTTCAAAATGCATCCCTTGACTTCCTAAACGACGTATCAAAAATGAAAAAAAATGTAGATAAAGAAACCTTCCTGCGCTAAAAAAAACGAAACACTCGTAGCAAAAAAAGATCGTTAAAATTGTCCTAGTAGATTTTGCAAATTTCAAATAGTTTCAAAATGCATCCTTTGCCTTCCTAAACAATATATCGAATAATGAAAAGAAATGTAGATAAAGAAACCTCCCTGTGCTAAAAAATGAATCAAAAAACCAAAAAAATGCAAATAAGGAAACTTCCCTGCTACAAAAAACACCCTTGAAAAAAAAAAATAAAAGGTATAGTGACGTAGTTTGTCGTCTATGCTGGTATGAAGAAGAAACACTAAGCCATATTTTCATTTGTACAGCAGCGGCAGGTATCATTGATGATAAGTGGGTTAAAGGGGTAGCTGATTAGTGGGAATGTACGGAAGGTGGAAATTTTGAAGTACGGATGTTTCGTTTTTTTAACACAGGGAAGTTTCCTTATCTATAATTTTTTTTGTTTCTTGTCATATTATTTATGGAGTAAAAATACGCATTTTGCGGTCATTTCGAATATCCACAATCTATTAGGACGAATAGGACTTTATATTTTGTGTAAGGGTGGCCGGAAGTCCTTGAGGGTAGTTAAATCAATAAATCTTAATGTATTGACCTAATAATTCACGCCTGAGTATATTGAAACCAATTTCGAAGGTTTTAGGGCGATTAGTAATCAAAAATTCTTTTGCACACCGAAGAGTTTAGGATTGGATTAGCATAGTAGATCAATGATAATTTAACTAATGACCTTAAATTTAACTAATGTTTGCTAGTATTGACACTATTAAAACTAGATACCTCTTTTTTTATGGTATAATTTTTCGCGTGTCCTGTTTTTGAATAGGATAACTTCATTCTGCTATTTTTAATGAAAAGCAAATGACGTTGGGATCCCACCAGTAGTCTCATTTTAGTACCACTCGAGACTATTTTATTGTGAGTCTCATTTTGAAACCTGAAATTACCCCTAAAATAATTCCTTCTTTTTATAGTGGAGGGACGCGTGGGAAAAAATTCACGTCACACAACGCACCAAGTGCTACTCTCAGCTGGAAAAGATTACTGATCGTTCAACTTAATATTTACTGGTAAAATGTCTGTAGGAAATTCTTAATCAAACGTTAAGTTAACATTAAACTACCGCTTTCTCTTTGAATTTGACATTCTGTAATTATTTCGGTTCTTCGATGTCTTTAAAATATTTCTAAGCATTGTATTTCCTTACTTTATTAGATGCTTTATCTTGAATCAGACTTGAAGAATGTCTTGAATCACATTGGTGTAGAACATACAAAAATCTGCGTCGAATAACCTATATTCCAATTACCTTAAATCATTCAGGAGAGAAATATCGGGAGAAATGAGTTTTCTGTAAAAAAATTTTGACATACTTATTCCAAAAATCCTTATATTTGAGAAATTTATTTTTACAGTTTGAAAAAATTCGAAATTCTATCTGAACTAATTGATAATTAGAAACTTTTCATTTCGAAAACTGATTTGATATAGAATTAGAGCGAGAAAACCTGGTTCCACTCTCAACTTATAAATCTCGAATAAATACACTGTGTTGTGTATTTTCTATTCATGTTTTTTGGAGTTAATATTAACTTAAAAACTTCGCAAAAAACTGTTTCTTATGGATATTATTCTATTTAAAGACACAGATTTTTATACGAAAATATACAGCTCGAAGAAAACTGTAGTCAGTAATACATACATTACGTTTTGTAAACTCCATCAACAAGTTCTCAACTGCAAAGAAAATTAAAGTTACACTAGAACCCCGATATAAAGACCTCCGACTTAGGGTGTTCCTTGAATTTCGGTTGCTGGGGGGTCCAAAGGGTAGAGAGAGAGGCGCAGTAAGTGCAGCGAAATTAAGCAGTTCCGTAGCCATAACGCGGGCAGTTCGGACACTCGCGTGCATATTTCGCATTTATTTTTAAATACATTCGGGAATATTATTTTTCATTAATTAGTCTTTATTATTAAAAAAGTCTATCCTTGATGATAACAAAAATCTACATTTGTACAAAATACAGTTTATAAATACTATGTATTCCTATCGAAAATGGTTTATACGGCCCTAACTGTTTGGGTTCAAGCGAAACCCGATTCAAAAAAGGCCATTTTGGGCCATGCCCGAAACTGTCCTTATATCGGGGTTCCAGTGAAACATTACAAAAAAATAAACGACTTTTCCAGATTCCAACTAAAATCCAAATTATTTTAAATTAATATTAAGACCGTCTAGAATTTGTTTTTTCAATCATAAGGCTGTGAAAATATTATCGCGCATTACATTTTGGAAATTTAAAGTATCTAGAAATTTCCGGAAGCTGTCGGTAATTCATAAACATAACATAAATTTCAAAAATTTTTTAAATACCAGAAAATATTTAGATGCTTCAAATTTCTGGAAAGTTACGGAAAAGAGTGTCCAAAAATTTTCAAAAGTCCCGGAAACTTTCAATCTTTTACGGTAGTTCACCATAAAACACTCAAAATAAACTACTACAAATTTCTGCCATCTGTAGTCAAAATTTCTCCACAGTTTTCACCATGAGTAGGCTGATTGTTGCAAAATGCGAGCTCATATATAGTTGCGTACGATTTTGTGATATTTACCTATGATGTCACTTTTTACTCCTTAAGGAGTAAAAAGTAGAACCTTAGCGCCGCTGCATAGGCACGAAAAACGTCTTCAATCATGCATGTGTTATGAAAGAGATAGTTTTGGAATATGAGAAGGAAACATTCCATTTCAGAGCAAGTCTTGAAATTTATTTTCGGGGTCCAAAAAATATTTGTTTCCAGTTTTCATTTCTATGGGGATACATAAATAAAATATATATTTTGCTTCATGAGAAATAATACATAAATAAGAAGAATGCTATCAAGTCTTAAAATCTGAAGGAGTTTATTCAAATAAAATATTCACGTGAAATTTGCTTGAAAATTAAATTCAAATTTCACCTTAATTCTGAATTAAGTCTAACATTAATGTTATAATTTATGTGACAATTTATTTCAGACACTAAATGAGAAACGAACAAAAAGGTAAATCCCTTCCTTCGATATTAAATCTGAATTCACCTGAATTTCACGTAAGGTATTTTCAGTATTTTTCATTTTAAAATATGCGAAAATGAATATTTGAAACAATAAAATTCAAAATTCGTCTCTATTTATTGCATAATCTCAATTGACAGGCGCGACAACAATGTTCAAAACTGACGTACGAGTAGGTACTAATAAACTGTCACATTAACAGAAAAAGTGGCAAGGCATCATTTCGGAAAAAGGGGAAAAAATTTGGGAAACACGCTGAAGGTCTCTCCACAACTCGAGTATGAACGACTTGATTTACTGATAATAATAAGTTTGGTCAGAAGTATCTAATGGTATTTGAGCCAGATTAGCTATAGTACGTGATATTCAATGAGGTGAATCAGATGTTATCAGAGGAGGATAATAACGTCGAAACCAACCATTTGCAAATTTTGCAAAAGGAAATCCACTGCGTAACAAGAAATCACCGTCTAAAGCTTGGAAAATTCCTATTGGTTCACCTGATGATGCAAGAGAAATATACTCATTAATTATCTGAAGGGTCAAGAAAAATTATTGACTTAGAACTACTAAACTGTACTCAATTACGACTCTACTAATAATTGTGCAAAAGCTCAAAATTTGAATTTTTTTTCTGAATCCCAAAAATTTTTTATCAGTTTAGGAAAATTATATATGACCAATTCCAATTCAAACCACGCAGTGAGGTTCAGCTCAGGGTGTCAAAATGATTTAATATTTGAAAGTGTCATTCTAGAGTGGAAAAAGGGACATATATTTCTCCGACTGACGAACAAATTTTAGTTTGAATTTTAACAATCACTTCATAATTACCAGACAATTCTCGAAAAATGACAGCATTTCTTTAAAAAGTGTAGCATTATCTGAACGTACCTAGGTATTCACAATTTCTTTTTCTATTCGAATTGAGAAATTCTTTGTTCTTTCAATTGATGAAAGAAAGTTTCAAAATGTTTGAAAAGTGACAAAATAGCGGCAGCTTTCCTAAAATTGAAGCTTGCTGTACAACAGTGCATCATGCGCTACTTGTCATAAGGGTCATCTTATATGTGAAAATAGGTACAAAATGATTCTTCTGGCAAGTGGCGTATAATGCACTGTTGTAGAGCATGCTTCAATTCTTGAAAATGGATTTTCCCAAAAACCCTACTTTTCAAAATTTTTATTTCTTTAGAGATAGATCATAATATGTACTACAGATTTCCTGAGTTTCGTTCTCGGTAAACCACTGCTTCACACTGAACAAAAATTATGTTAAAAAAATGAAAATTTATGATTTTTTTTTCCAAAAAATCACTACCCAAAATGGGAAAATGTGAAGAGTATAATATTGTTTGGGTAAAAATTTTTTAAAAATCTGCCCGCCTCGCGGGAGGGCGCGCGATTCGGTCGTCGCGCTTCGCGCTCAGTATTATATGTTCTTCATGTACAAATTACTTAATTTTTTTAAAATTTCAAATGATAAAGGAAATTTACTTACTTGAGGCTCTTTGGCCTTAAGGAATACATTCTCATCATAATATTCGTGCTCGATTTTCTGCGCTCACCGGATAATATATACAAGTAAATAATTAAAAAGACGATAAAAAAATTATCTTGATGATTTACGATTGGTCCTGTAAAGAAATGTTTATTGGCAAGTTTATTTGACTTTTTAAAAGCACAGATTCTACTCTTTTGACTTTTTTTCTTATCTCGCATCGTTTGGCTCAAAAATAAAAATAAAAATATTCCAATATCATTTTTCATATTGAAAAAACAAACTATGCATCCTACCAAAAAATGTTCAAAAAGAGTTATAGGTCTTCGTGAAAGCAATAGTTTTGATATCCGAACATTTTTCGTATCTCGCGTTATTTGGCTCAAAATTTGAATTTTCGATTTTTCAAGAAAATTCAAAAATTTGCTATGACAATCTTGTAGGGGCTTTAGAAAGCAACGTTTTTTTTTCTCGACTTTTTTTTATATCGTTCATTGTTTGACTTGAAATTTTCATTTTCTTTTCTTTTTTTGGATTTTGTAAATGCTATAAATTTCATAATTTTTTTTATCGGAAAAAATCATAGGGCTAATTGTTCGACTTTTTGAGTACTACGAATAGCCGTACATATAATTTTTAAATCTTGAAAAAAATGGTCTCAACAATTTTGAAAATGCTCCAACTTTTTGAATTTTCATCTAAAATAGCTGACCAACGAACATGACCTTCAGTTTTCGATACCAAAATAGTGTGCCAAAGGCCAATCTAATAGATTAATTCTTTCAAAAATTATTGCATTCACAGACGGACATGCATACATACATACATACATCCATACATACATACATGCATACATACATACATGCATACATGCATGCATACATGCATACATGCATGCATATGTACATGCATACATACATACATGCATGCATACATATGAGTACATACATACATACATACATACATGCATACATACATACGTACATACATACATACATACATGCATACATACATACATGCATACATGCATACATACATACACACATGCATACATGCATACACACATGCATACATATAGTACATACACATTAGTAAAAATCCGTTTTTCGGGTTCAGAGGTTCTCAAAACGTGGGAATTTGATAAAAACGGGGGAGGGGGGGATGGGTAAAATTTTACAAAAATCTAATACCTTCTCTGATGAGAATGTAAAAAGTAGTTTACAGTTTCATCCATTTCGCACAGTAACAACTAACCCTTAGTTACTATATAAGTCATACCTGTATAGTCTCTTCCTCGCAGTATTTTGATCTCATATATTATTTTATACTGAATATCCTTTTATTTCTATCTTGAAAGTATTTGTTTTGGTCACGCAGTTCCTTTTTGTTTTGAGTTTTACCCTAACTACAGTAAGGATAATAGAAGATAACAAAAAATTATCTGAGTTCGAACTCTAACAATATTAAAATTTGTTGATTGCTTTCATTGAGTTTCTTTTAAGAAATGTAACTACGTGAAAAATACAAATAATTTTGAGATAGAAACAAAAGAATCATTAGTACCAAATTATGGATGAGGTCAAGATTAAGATCAAGATTGCGACGAATATGTTTTTAAATAGTGTGTTTCGAAAAAATCATAAATTTTGATTCTTTTGTTTAAATTATAATTTTTTTAATATGAAGGATTGTTTAACCAGGAACAAAAATTAGGGTCTATGTGACATATATCACCATCTATCTCTAAAAAAATGAAATTTTTTAAAAGTTGGGGTTTTGTGAAAATTCATTTTCAAGAGTCTTAGAAGAATTGCCGCCATTTTGTCATTTTTGAAATTTTTTCGATTTTTCGGAATCAATTGCAATAACAGAAGTTCCCACGTCGGATAAAGAAATAAAATCCTAATTACCTGTGCTCGTTGGGAAAATACTACATTCTGAAGAAAATGCTGTCATATTTTGAGAATTCTCTGGCAACTTTTAAATGGTTGTAAGTAATCAAGGAGATTTTTTTTGTCCGTCAGTGAAATACGAATCCCTATATTTTCACTCCAGAAAGATATATTCAAATACTAAATCATTTTAACACTATGACCTGGACTTTTCTTGATTTTTTTCATGATTTGAAACGGAATTGGTCATATGTATACTAAACATTTGAGCGAGGTTGGTTCATATTAACATTTACCTCTACACGCTTTACCTCGTGTAATAACTATTTTATGAAACAAACCAGAGGTGGATCCAGAAAGAGGTATTTTTTCTTTTTTTTTGGGTGGGAACATCTAAATGTTACATTTCCCCCTCCACGTGAGAAGCTTAGAATCATCATTTATGTACGTCCAAATCAAAAGGGACCATATTGTCGCATTTATTCGAGGAGTTATTAGCGTTTGTTGGTCGAAGACATATATTTGTAAATTTTTTTTTATGTTGTCTATGTTCCACCCTAACTTTAGACAGGATTGATGTATCGGCATAATTTTTCAAAATGCATCCAAAAATAGCCAGAATAACATAGATACATAAATATTTCTCAAATCTCTCAATCACAGACAAGTACAACCACGTAAATATTACATCGAAAATTGATTTTTCGTCCTGCATTGGATATCGCGGTCAAGTATTAACTGATTTGCATTAAATCATTTCGAATGAATGAAAATCCAGTAAAAAATTAATTGTGTACATGAAACTCAGGCATAAATCATATATTGTTTCTGAAAGGGGTCTTAAAAGGGTGAAGTTCCGAAAAGGGCATACCTCCGATATTTTTGAAACCTCGTATGTGGATGTACCATATGTATCTTGATGCATTTATTACAATATATGTCCACAAAAACAGTCGAAAAAATTATTTCCAAGGTCAAAACTTGAGAAAAACTATTGGCTTTGAATAAAAATTCAGAATGAGGAATTCTAGGGGCCAGATAGCGCGTTTGTTGAACGGACAATACTGAAAAAATGGTAGAGTTGAGTAGGATGACACCCCTACCCCCTTTTCAGTAGCCCTTTCTACCTAGCTCCGAAAGGTAAAAAAATTTACATGCAAGGGAGGAGCGTGTTTGTTAAAGGATCGATATTAGAAAAAGTGTTGTCGAAACTGGAAGTAGTAAGCTTTTCAGTAGTAACTTTTCAACCTGAAGGGTAGGAAAAAAGAGCTTCTAGAAGGTAGCGATTTCGTCAAAGGGACGATACTGAAAAAAAGGTTGAGGTGAGTGGAAACACACCCCTATACTTTCTTTGGAGTAGCCCACCTCCTTCCCTTTGCATTGTCCCCTATTGTGTTGAATATATATTCTGAAAAAAAATCTTTTTCAACACGTATTTTCTCAAGTTTTAACTTGGAAATGACATTTTTGGGTTATTGAGCGACCAAAGTCGTAATCAGGGCATTAAAATACCCCGACATACGAGGTTAGAGCTTCACCTTGATGATGTTTAAAGGAAAATATCATTATGGGAATTAGAGAATAAAAATTTATCTGATCTATCTTGATATTTTTTGTTTTTGGACAATTCATACGAGCCTGGGCGTACAGACTATGAAAGTTATGAAAATCAAAAACTCATTGAGCTGAAATATATTGAACTAAAATTCACTGAAAAGTATAAAATGAAGAAATTATTAAAGAACAGTCGAATACGCCAGGGATGAAAAATGATTTTAAAGTATAAAACAAGAGTTTCATGTATGTATATCATTATATTAATTTATTTTATTAAATAGTGAAATCCAATGCGTAAAGAGTAAAGCACATATAAATGTAACACTGTTGAATATGCTGATTGATTTCATTTCCAAAATGTCAATAGTAAATTCGAGATATTAACTAATTATACTATAAGATTTCACTGTTTAATACAATAAAGAAATATAATGTTCTTCTCGAAGAGTGGTTTTCGAAGTTCCAACTTCAAAAGTCCCCGTGCCTCGTTTTTCGACACAGAGGGTTCGCTCTGGGCCTAAAATATCGGGAATTTATTCAGCTATGTGTCCTTATACGTAACTCCATAGCGACAACCTGGTCCATTTTCATTTGGACGTACACATTTGAATCTGGACCTTGGGGTGGGGTGGGGGGTGTATGCATCCGCAAAACCTCTGAATTCACCCATGAAACACTCCACAATAAGGAAAAAAACTAGATATTTTAGGCAGAATTCTCTGATGTTTGTTTTAGATTTGGTCTTAGTTTTTAGATTACCATGTTCATCGATTGCGAAAAGCACCCCTTCTATGACTTTTGCCTTAGCATATGGACCTCGGTACACCACATCATTATTTTCAGGAATGACTATCTCTGATGACGGATCTTGCTGTCGCTGTTGTCGACGTTGCTGTTGTTGACGTCGAAGTTCTCCTGTAAGAAAAATATAGTCATTAGTTAATTTGAAGATTAAAAAAAATCATTAACTTATTACTACTGAATTGTACTAGATTGCGAGTCTACTAATAATAGTTGCCGAAAAAATTTAATTTTGAATTTTTTTTCTGAATCTCAAGACTTTCTTATTAGTTCAAAAAATACTATATATATAAACTAAAAAATTTGAGCAAGGTCAGTTAATATTAATGAGCATCTTTGCTTCAAGTAAGCACTATTTGTTAAAACACCTGAGGGGCCACCTCTAGATCCGCCCATTGGGGGAAAAAACCAGACATTTTAGGCATAACTCTGTGATATTTGTTTTAGATTGCATTTTAGTTTTGAAATTACGGATTTGAGCAACAGTTGTTGTGAAATGTTGAATCACTCCTTGAATGAAGTATCCAATAGGGTGTCCATTAAGGTACGCCACAGTAGGAGGTGCCTCTTCACGGCGTGGCGGCATTGGAATTGATTCTGTAAGAAAAAATGTAGGGATTTCTGAATAACGAATTTTTTCAACCAAACCAGGTGTAGTATTTGTCATATTTGTAATAGTTATTTAACGAATTTCATTGAAAAAAGTGAGTGTAGTGTCAGAAGTGTGCCCCTGATCCCACCCCCCGTGAGTGGAAGGGGGTGCAATGCACCCAAAAATGCATAAAAACTAAACTTTTGTAATAAAGTGCGGTAATTGGACACGTGATAAAGGAAAACGTGATTCTAAAAGTGGTAAAAAGATATTTATTTGAAGAACGAAATTTAGAAACATTGTGAGTAACTAATATTTTCTTCGAGTAACATTATAGTGTGAGTTGTTTATGAAAAATACTCGTAAAACAGTTGAAAAGTGCTTACTGTAGATGACTGGATATACGTATATCACGTGAAATAGAAGACAGCTTTGGCTATTGTCAAGAGGAAGAACCAAAAAAAGAAAAAATAGAGGATCTGAAAAAATATATGGAATCGATATTCGGAAACCTTAACAAGCAATTAAAAAGCCTTGAAAACAGAACAGTAGGAGAATAGATGATTTAAAAAAGTCAGTGGATTTTATGTTGACTCTCTTCGAGGATCAGAAAGAAAGCTACGCAGAAGTTAAAAAACGGATGACAAAGTTGGAGGAAGAGATCAAAAGTATGGCCAACGATCTGGAATACTTGAAAAATAAACAGAATGAAAAAGGCCAAGAAGAAAGATCCATAAATCTCATTATGACAGGAATTCCGAAACAAGACGAAGAACCTCATGCAACAGTGAATAAAATCATGAAAGGCATGGGTTGTGAGCTTGGAGAAGAAGAAATAGAAAAATGTTACATGATTCATCTCACTAATGATACTTCCACGATTTTCTTTGAGTGAAAATCTGAAGAGGATAAAGAAGAAATTATAAGGAAGATAAAGGAAATCAAAGGCATTAAACTTAGGGAATGTAGCCCCCGAAAGTGCAAGGATCAGAACATTTATATCAAGGAAGAGCTAACTTTCTATAATCAGAGACTATTTAATGGTGCAAGAGATCTCAGAAAAAAAGGGAAGTGTAGATTCTCCTGGATCAGAAATGAGTAAGATTCGCAACAATCGGACACCATGGAATAAGAGGGTCTGAAAATAAAATCGAGGACCATAAACTGTTAAAAGGTAACAAATGAACTTATTATAAACAGTTGCTTAAATATACTTCGTTTAAATATGCGAAATATTAGAAATGTGTTTGAAGAGTTGAAAATATTGATAGACAGTAAATGTAATAAAGTTTATATAGTGATCCTAACTGAAACATGGTTGTACCAAAGTGAGATTAGGTTTTATAATATTAAGGGATATACTGCTATATACAAACACTGTAAAAATAGGGAATTATTTCAGGGCTCATTCCAGGTTTTAGAATAAGACTAAGAAAAAACAGTCTCGAGTGGTACTAAAACGAGACCACTGTTGGATTCCAGGGTCATTTGTTTCACATTGAAAATAATAGAATGAAGTTATCCTATTCCAAGACAGAACGCCCAAAAAATGACACCGTAAAAAAAAAATCTCTAGTTTTTACAGTGAATGTAGAGAAATTAGGGCAGGCGGATCGGCTGTTTACATTGAAAATGGTTTGTATTTCGGAGAAATTAAACAAAACTACTTGGAAGATAAAGACGGATGTAATGTTATTCTTCTTAATATACAAGAATATAATATAATGATAGGTAATATATACAGACAACCATTAAATACACAGAGCGAGTTCCTATGAGGTTTAAATAATTTTATAGAAATCTTTGGTGAAAAGGGTTCAATTTTTGTTGATATTGATATGAATTTACTGAATTTAGAAGCTGATAGAGTGAAAGACTATAATAGTGTTATGTAAATAATTGATTTTAAGATAGCAAATAAATTGTGTTCCGAGGATGCCACTAGGGTTGCCTATAATTATGTAACAATCATCGACCATGTTTTATATAAGGAACTTGGATGCTAAACCTCCATAGAGGACACAACTCTCTCTGATCTTAGACTATTGGTAATCTCTGATAATCTAAAGAAGAACTTTGAAAGGAAAGAAACACATTTTTAATTTGTAGATGAAAATGAAGTTCTTGAATCACTAAGAATACAGTGTGAAAATACTGAGATAAGGGAAATAGGTGAGCTCATTCAGTTGATACAAGAAACTAAGCAAAAATTTACAATAAATAGCAAAAAAGATTTTAAAAAAAACAAAATCACACTTCCTATCCATCTGAATTGTACGTCAAAGAAAAACTCAATGCCGCAAATGAGTTTATAAAACATAAATCAAAAAAACTTAGAAATAAAGTAATAGACGGTATTAGGAAAATATCAAAAACTGAAGCTAAGACAATGGTTGAGAAAGCAAAAAATAACCCTAGGAAAACCTGGATAGCTATAAACACAATTACGAATAATAGTCCACAAAATTTAAAAAACAATTAAATCAAAAATTTATTAGTTGGTGATAGAGAGGTTATGAGCTCCGAGGAGATTGTTAATGAAATAAATAATCATTAACAGGAAATTGGTAAAAAGTACATGAAAGTATAGAGAGTGAGAGTGAAAAAATGCCCTGAATAGAACTTAACTTAAAATTAACCAAATTCGAGCCAATTACTATCGCTGAACTAGATAAAATAGTAAGTGCTTTAAATAAACAGGCAGCAGCAGGCGACAATGACATTACTGTTTGTAAACTGCTGATATTCTATCCTGTTATAAAAAATCATTTACTACAGTTCATAAATACTAATCTTGAGAAAGGTACTTTTCCTAAAATCCTGAAAATAAGTAAAGTGATTCCTATGGATAAAAGCGGATCTAGAGATAAGGCAGGCAATCATAGGCCAAATTCGTTGTTAAGCAACTTATCAAAAATTTACGAGAAAGCAATTAAGATAAGATTAATGATCTATCTTAACAAGGACAGGAGAAAAGTAGGAAAGTCAATATAACTATGGGGGTGCCTCAGGGATCAGTCCTTGGGCCACTACTATATTTAATATATGTTAAGAGTCTAGCAGAGGTGAGGTTGATAGCTAAAATTTTTATGTTTGAAAATGATGCTTTTCTTGTTTATAGTAATATGGATGGTAAAAAATTAGAAGAAGAAATAAATAAGGATTTGTCAGTATATTATGACTGGTTAAAATATAATAAGTTAACTATAAATGAAAAAAGACAGTATATATGACTTTTGCATTTGGTAATAAACCCAAACTATCATTCTTTTTAAAAATACAAAATGTTATTATTCAGGGAACTGGGGAGTACAAATATCTGGGAGCCATAATTGATAGTAAATGAACTTGGAAACGGCAAATTGAACACGCTATAAATAAAATAATATCCCGGCCTGGTGTTTTTAGGAGATATAAATAGTTATTAAATGAACAAAATGAGAAAATGATTTATCATGCTATTATAGAATCTCATACAGGGCCGACGAAACGGATCTTGTCTGTCTCTTTCGCTCATTAAAAGTTGTGAGTATAAACAAATGAGAGTGAGCGAGACACTCACATGTGGAAAACAAATGACGGTTTTCACACATGAGTGTCTCGCTCACTCTCATTCGTACACATTCACACCTCTTAATGAGCGAAAGAGACAGCCAAGATCTGCTCCGTCGGCCCTGACCTGATATTAGGTATGTGATCACAAACTGGGCTTCCGCCTCTGAATATCTACTAGATAAAATACAAAGACTTCAGAATGAAATACTGAAAAATTAAATGAAATGAATGAGAAAAAAATGAAATGAAAGTCAGACGATTTATGAATTTGTACAAAACATAAAAGAGTATCATGTTAAAAAACAAAAATAATTGATAGAATTATAAAACCTGTTTGTCTGTAGAGAGGAAAATTGTACAATACATTACATTGGTTTATATTTTAGTGGATAGACGAAGACTATTGTATTACAACGACAAGATAAAAATAAGTTATACTGTATCAAATTTTTACTGGATGAACCAGTTATCAGGCATTGCCTGTTAATGGTTCACTTAATAAATTGAAAAAACAAAAGTGCAAAGTTAGTTAACATTAACACGCGACTCGAGGCGCGCGCGAAGATTTTTTCTGGGTGCCAACAGGGTTCCAGCACGGTGTTTTGGCTTTGAAGATACGTCACGATGGATGTAGTATTTTTAAAAATATTATATTTGAGTGGCCTTTAAATCTACGCAGAAAGAATAAGGAGTTTCCCACAATGAATTTCAGATTCAAATTATATTGGAAAAATTTCTGGTTCGACGCGTGTCAAAAGTTTCAGTTTGAAATGCAATGAGTGGTAATAAAATGAGACAAAAGTTTTAGATACAGAGATGGAACGAAATAGATGTGAAGTAAAACTTTGAAGAATAGTTTCGCTTAACGTGACATTTTTTAGCATATGTTGGCAAATCGTACGATTAAAACCTTATTAATTTTTGTTATGTACCCAAAAAAATGATTTAATGACGATCAATAAGACACATTCTTTAGTAAATACATAAATCATTAAACAGCAAGATGAAATATCTACAATGTGATAATAACATTTGTTTTAACTGTTTCGGAGTGAAATGCGAATTTGAATTGAATATACATATTACATGCTTCACGAAAAGCCAAATATTGCATAGAGATTTTTGTATACATATATGATTGATTTGGTATTGTATTATTTTTACTTACGAACAAAGTGAAGAAATATCATAAAAGTGAAGAGCAGAGTACAAATAAAAATGCTCATGTTTCTAGCGAGAGACAGAAAACTGACTCAAAGAGTTCCCTGAGTTGTACCTGATGAAATGTTGAATATGTTTTACTTGAATATGCTACTAGCCATTATCTCATTACAGAAAAACATGATAATTTGAATTTAGGCGGTGGGATCGAGTTGGGTTGAAAAAGCGTTGCGTAAAGTGTATTTTCAATGTCAGCAAACACACAAACCTTATTTACTTTCCTTAAAAATGTTAGAGTCACAAATGAACCAGGTATACGCACGTGACGATTGAAAACCTTATTTCTCACTGGCTCCATACATTTTTTTTATTGCAAAAATATGTATCAGCTATAAGATAGAATTATATTTTGTTAGCAATATAAGGAATACTTTCAAGTCCCGTACAGTATATTGGCGAAGATTTTCATCTATGAAGCAACAGTTTGCAATACAATGACAAATTTATATTTATTTATTATTATATTATATAACATTACTGCATTTTGTTCATTATCAGAATATGCTTATAAGGCTAAAATTATATTTTTTTGTCACAGATATAATTAAATATAAATATAATATACAAGAACATGCAGCTTTTTCTGTGTCAGGTCTGGCGTTTCTTGGGACGCGCCGCCCTTCAATAAGGGCTTTTTCGCAGATAGTTGCCTTTTTTTTGAGCGCTCTTTCCGTGATTTAATAGAGCTACGTAACAGCTCGAAAGTATTTTATTGTTTTTTTTTTAATTCAAAAAAAAAAGTTATGCAACTCTTTCTGAGTCAATATCGGCGTTTTTTAGGACGCGCCGTTCATATGACAAGGGTTTTTCTCGGAGAAGGTTGCTGTTTTCAAAGCGCTTTTTCATTTTTTTGTTTTAAATTAAGTGCGTTAAAATTAGACAGTTCTTTGTGTCTTCTGTAAAATTCGCGTTTTGGGACTTACGCCCTTTCACCCGGCGACCCACAGTGGGACAAAACTGGATTTTCTTGGACAAATCAGTCTACAGGACACAATTTTCATCTGATTCAAATGTTTTTTATGTAGAATAAAAGCTGAATAAATTCTGCAGAGACCTCTCGAGGCGGATTTTTCAGTTATTGTTTTTACAAAAATGTGTGTAAGGAAGAATAGTGAAAAGAGATGTTTTTAATCAAATCATTTTTTAATTTATAAAAAAAAATTATATGAACCTGGAATCGATAAAAATGAACGCATAAGTACTAAAGGAACATAAATAAATAATGCTATGATAATCTTGATTGTTCTAAACAAAATTTGGTATATAATTACACAAATCTAAGATCTGTGCACAGAAAACCAATTTTTCGACTATAATTGTTGCGATTCTATATTTGAGAAATATCTGGCAACGAAAAATTTATAAATAAATAATTGATATTGTTGTCAACAAGTTTTATAAACAAATATTCAAAATCTGACATTTTTGTATGGGAAGAAAGTATTTTTTATTACCTTGAATTACTGACATACCTGAATTCACTGCAATACAATGTGAAAATCTTACCCTGTACTAAAAAATGCTGTTGACTAACAATTTATATTGTTGTAAATAAATTATCTTAACAAATAATTAATTATAACATTTTCGCATAGGAAGAAATATTTTTTTTCGCTCAAATAACTTTCATACGTTACGTAAATTTTAACTAGTTGTAAAAAATTCTATAAATAAATATTTGAAAGACAGAACAATATTATGATAATGACGAAGATGTGTAGTATAATATACTATTTTCATAACATATTGCAGTAATTTCAGTTAAGAAATATTTTTTTCCTGTAAGAAAATATCAGACTCTGGAGATTTGTTTATAATGTTTATTGACAACAATATAAATTATAAAGTTATAGATTTTTCGTTGCCAGATAACTCTCAAACATCGAATCGCAACAATTATAGTTGAGAAAAATTGGTTTTCTGTGCACAAATCTCAGATTTGTGTAATTATATATTTTGTTTATAACAATTAAAGTTATTATAACATTATTTATTCATGTTCCTTTAGTGCATATGCATTTATTTTTGTCGATTCTAGGTCTATACAATTTGTTTTTCACAACTTAAAAAATGACTTTGTAAAAAAACCGTTTTTTCACTTTTCTTCTTTACACAGTTTTTTGTAAAAATAGTAATTGAAAAATCGGCCTCGAGAAGTCTCTGCAGAATGAAGTTAGCTTTAATTGAAAAAAAACCATTCAAATCAGATGAAAATTGTGACCTGTTGACCGATTTGTCCAGAAAATCCAGTTTTTTCCTATTGTGAACCGGTGACATAGGGTAATTGGTACAATAGTTGCCCCCCCCCCCCTCAATGATCGACCAACTTATTTAAAAATGCTTATATGAATGATTGGCAAGCTATATTAGTGTAGTGTAGTGCGTTTAATTAAATGCCTGAGTAAATAAAACCGGTGATGCTAAACGTGTAAGGAATTTAAACGAAAAGCTGTTGAGGTTAGGAGTATCCTCTTGATGAAAATTATCATTGTTTTGATAATTGCGGTTGATTTAACTAAAAATTTTTGGATTTCAATTAAATTTGGTGTTAAAGATACACGACGCTGTCAGAAATAGAAAAGAAATTCGCAAATTTTCGTAATTTTACATATAAAAGTTTCTGTAATACTGCCATATTGAATCTAGTGAAAATACCATTTTAAGGTTAGGAAATCGGATTGGTTTCTTAAATTTACCACTCTGAATGGCGTGATACTACAGGGCAGTGTAGAAATACCGCAGTGGCTGTGAATTTGTCACGTTGATCGTGGGTATTTTTAGTCCATACATTCAATGTGATGAATTCACGAAGTAATTAGAAATTTCAATCCTTCGTGAGGATTATATTTGAACACGTAACATCACTTTTCCGTCATGTGATTGTTAATTATTTAGCGCTTCTACAAAAAATTGTGGTAATTTGACACTTTATGCAGCAATTTGACAATTTTCCATTGAATATTTCCAAGACATTGTGAAATAATCTTTCTAGGTGAAAGGACAAAAAACGTGGGTAAAATCCAATTTTCGTGTGAAAATACAATGAGAAAATGCAAATATTAGTATCCCCGTAACATTACAACTCGTGAAGAAATAATTAAAATTTAATTTCGGCTTTAATTAATAAATTGAGTACCATATGCTTATTAATAATAGTTATCCGAACTTGGAATAAAATTGAAATTTATTATTTTTATTTTACTTGAATTGGTTATGTGAATAAGTAATTGACGGCAATAATAATGCTTCAAAGTTTACAAATTTAATGTAATTTAAAATTTCACTTGAGGTTATTGAATATTGAATTTAATGGAATTTAAATTAATTAAATTTGATTCGAATTGAAAGGAATGCAATATTTTGTTGAATTGAAAAATTATTATTTTTGCAAATTTGTAACTATTGTATAAGTACGTAATTTTTATTGAATAATGCTTATCGGAAATTATTGACAGTATATTACAATTCATTATAATTCATATTATTAAATTTGATATAAATACAATCAATATTTAATTCATTGTACACAATAAAATATGAAAATAAAATTTATGAGCCGATAGAATTTTTTTGAGTTCTAAATCGTTTTCAAATAATTTCCGCGTCTTTGGACGGAAAAAGGTGCTGCCGACACGAATCCGACTTTCTATGTCATCATTTGTAACAAAGTAAGTGCAATATGAACCTATTTCTATACCTCATTCAGTACGTGCAATATTTCCTATTCATATAACGTACACTCAAACCCCGCTTTAGAAACCCACGGTTTAAGGACCCCTAGAACTGCTGACCGACTGCTGGTCCATCCACTTTCTCCTTTGCGCGGGGCGAGAGACGGTGTTCAATCAAGCATGAAATGTCAGCAGCCGATACAGGTAGATAAAGGCGCAGTGCGCGTGTACTCAGGTTCGAACTCACGTTCGGAGATTGCGTAAGATTAGGAAATGGTTCATACGTCCCTGATTGTTTACGGTTTGGAGAACCGCGATTGAGAAACCAAGGCCATTGAGGGTACGCCCGTCACGGTCTCTAAACCGGGGTTTGAGTGTATTTCATGCGTGAGAAGTGAAATTGTGGAGGTTTTATACTTTCAGAGGGTCGATTACAATTCTTTTCTCTCATTCCACACATTTAGATTTCACATTGCACAATTGTTTTTCGTTCATTCATTATTATTGTATTTTGCTTGGAGCAAAATTGAAAAACAAAATTGTGGATTGTGAATTCTAAAATGTATAATGTGAGAGGAAAGAATCGTAATCGACCCCCAGGTATGTGAAACAGTGTAAGTCGAGTAATTGATATTTCAAGTAGATTCATTTTTTACTCGAATTTAACAGACAAATAATTGATACAGGGCTCGGATCGTCCGACTTTTTCGACTTGAATGAAAAAATGCTACTTTTTGTGACATTTTGAAAAAAATGCGACTAATCGACTTTTCCGTTATTCTCAGAAGTTCGCCATTTCAATTGAGAGCATTAAAAATTGAATAATTTCTCATTACAGCTTTATAATTAAACAATTTTAAACTAATAAAGTTTGAAATTGATCAATTTTAAGTTGGACATTTTTAAGTCGAAAACATTGAAATTTAATTATTGAAAAGTGAATAAATTGATATTTAAATTAAACAGTCTCAAATGTAAACCCTTCATAGTTTAGCACCATGAATGTTCCTGAAGATCAAAATTAATATAAATCATGAACTTCTCTCATTTTAAAATATTCCAAGTATTAGTCAAGCTTAACAGTTCAGAAAGAAATAATTTGAACCTAGATTTGGAATCCTTCAAGCTTAATTACTATTGTTAAAAGATTGTTTCAACAACAAAGCCTATTTCGAAATTGCAGAAAATATTTCAGTGAATTTCAAGGGATTTTAAAAGGGTAACAGAGATGTAAAAAAAAAGTATATTGTAGAAAGTATAAAATTAAAAATTTTAAATGTGAAAGGATCCGCATCTTAAAAAAGTAGAAAATTTAGAGGAATTCAATTTAAAACTACTTAAATTTGAAGACCTTTACCAAATAATTCTCTGAATTAGCAATTTGAGAGAGATTTGAAATCTTCTAAATTTAGAAGCCTTTAAATTTAAAAACTTTTAAATTGAAGTGAATTTTAATAATATTTATGTATATCTTAAATAATATTTTTCTGAGTTAGCCCTAAATATCTCAATTTCGAAAATTTAAGTCCAACTGTTGCAAATTATCTGTATCTAAGGTACTCTCGGGTTTATTTTTAAGAATTCGTTAAAAATAATGTTGCGTTTATTCTCTTGGATTTTATAAATCAGCATAAAGAATTGAATAATTCTGTAGTTGACAGTGTACAGGGAGTACATCCTTAACTTAGCCATTTGAAGCCACGACAAAGGTAACGTTGCATCCAAGCCCTCCAAGCCTCAATTCATTTGCCTGTCACAAAGTTTTGGCTATATGAAGTACCGGTACACGACCGCCGGCGGCACCACATCTGCCACACTAATAAAAACATCTTGTCAGTGATAAGCAGGCCCTCCAAGCCTCAATGCATTTTTCGTGACAAAGTTTTTGGGCGATTTGAGTACGAAGTACCGGTACACGACCGCCGAGGGCACCACATATGCCACAACACAAGCAAGCTTTCATGTCAATGATGAG